>VZTQ01012249.1:20680-175625 GCA_013400755.1 Pelecanoides urinatrix
GGCTGCCCGCCGCCCTCCTGCTGGGGCGGCCGGGCCGGGAGCGGGCGGAGCGGCGGGGACGTGAGCTCCGATGGGAAAGGACCGGCCGGAGCGGCGCGGCTGCTCCGCGGCCGCGTGGGGCTGCCGGGGACAGGGACGTCGAGCGGTAGGTGCGAGCCCCCCGCGGCCCCCGGGCCCCCGCCGCGGCGGTGTCCTCCCCCCCGCGGGGCCGGCAGAGCCGGGGGTCTCGCCGGGAGCTGCCCGCCGTAGGAAGGGCGCTGCCGGCAGCCGCGGACGGCGCCTCGGCCGCAGGGAGCGGCGGTAGCCGCTGATTTCGCCGTCGTACCTCGTCAAACAGCTTACAGCAGCCGGAGGTTCGCTCTTAGCTGTGCTGATACGGCTCGCGTCTCCGTGGGGCGGACTTTGAGGCTGCCTTCCGTGGGCCATCCTTAGAGTGACCGTGTTTCCGAGGCAGAGAGGCGGCTGCTCGCCTTCCACCCCGCGGCCGCCGGGCACTCCCGGCCCCGCCGTGCCGCTCCAGCGGAGCTCGGGCGGCTCAGCTCCGCGGCGGCGGAGCCAACCGCGCCTTTCCCAGCGCCGAGGGGTTTTCTCTACCGCCAACTTTCGCTCGAAGCCTGCAGATCCCTTTGAGGAAAAAGAGAGGAACGGTGCGTTAGGGTTTAATCTATTTTCCGAAGATGCTAGCTTCGGGATTACCAGAGTTCAGGAGTCGGAGCGGTGAAACGTGCCAGTACAGCACCCATGTGGACGAAAAGGTTACTGCAGCTCTTCCCCGGCTGTCAGGGTTGGGGTTTTNCTCCCGCGTCGGGTGTGGTTGTTTTTTTTTTTTTTTTTTTTTTTTTTTTTTTTTTTTTTGTTTGTTTTTGTTTTTTTTTTTTTGGGGGTGTGTGGGTGTACACCTTCAGTATAAAATGTTATTATCCACATATTCTGAATTATTTTGCTGTCCCTTTTCCTATTATTTTCTCGGCCATGTCTCCTCTCCCCGTTTCTAAAGTTAGCTGAAAATCAGGTGGCTCAGCCGCTGGGAAATTTGTATTTCTGAAAGAATTGCACTTTTAGTGCGATTATTTGGAAGGGGAGGGAGCTAACATCTCCAGTGTTAAGCCGCTACAAACAGTAATAAAACTGTGAAAAGAAAATAGTTTGCACTTTCATGCATATGTCACCTTCAGAGTAGGTACAAATAAAATTGCAAAGCAATTTAGTTTTGATGATTTTTCAACAGATGGTTTCCAGAATTTAATTTTTGTGTGTGTGGCTAAAACGATAGCAGTCTTTTAAAGTGACCAGACTATCTGTGCTAACAAAGGGTATACTGTGTCTTTAATTAAATGTGGAACTACTTAGAGTGCTGGCTAGACAGTGGAGGGTGATAGTGGTATTTCTGCTTTACAACAGAGCTTAAGGATTGCATTGTGGGAGTACTGAAATGAATAGACATCTAACTCGAGTTGTGTGAATTGTCCTCCTACAAAAACTTAAGCTGGTTTTAATTGATCTCATGTTCGCTGATTGATCTTAGACCAATTGTTGTGCTTGTTGAACAGTTGGCTTTTCCAAAGGAGATTGATTTAAATTAGTTTTTAGTTTAGTTATTGGATAAATAACGTCAGTATTGACAGTTGACTTACAGGCACTGTTTTGTGCTGTCACCTAAGGGTTTTGTTTTGTGCTTTAAAGAATGCAGTCTTTTTCACTTAATAAGTCTAAAGAAGTAAGCATAGCCAGTTCTAAGTACTGAAAGCAAAATCTAAGAATATATTCAAATTATAATAGACATTTGCCATGACACATGCAGTCTGAAGTAATGCTTTCGTACAGGACCCAAAATTCCAATAATTTCACAATTTTTCCGTATCCCATCTGCAAATAATCAGGCATTCACTGTGGGGTACTGGCAGTTAAAATTTCTCTGGCATTCTGTTTTGTCTGTTACATGATCTCAGATGCTCCATAATATCATTTTCTTAATGAAATAAAATTTTTGGCATAGATTAAGTCTCTGTGCGGTAGAAATCAATTGCATTCAGTCTGGAATTATGGGCAAATATCATGTGTAGATGATTTTTTTTTTTAAAGCAGCTAAATGTACAGTAAACTTTAAGTATATATGCCTGTATTGGAGTTTGTGTGGATTTCTAGCTGATGTAGAATATGCTAGTAAACAAGAGTTTAGTAAATTTGGGGGGCCGTTCCCAGGTTTCTTCATTCCCCTTCTGCTTTCAACCCTTTCCTAAACCAAGGCGTGCAACACTGCAGTAGAAGCGGAATGAAAAATTAAGGTTTAGAATGTGATTCCTACCTGGCATTGATTTGTGTTTTGTTAGTCAATGTCACTTCATTAAAAATTATTCAGTAAATGCACTATGATCAACAGATTCTGCTAACTCCACCGCTGCTCTTAGTTACTTTCACAGCTCATTAGAATATTGCTTTGCCTAGTTGGCTCAGAGCAGAACCTTACTTCCCTTGAAACACCCCAGCAAATTCTCCCTTTGGAAGTCTCTGTCCTGAGCACGTAATTATGATTACTTGCCTTTTCTTCAGAAGCTATTCTAAAACATATTTAAGGGTTACATAGCTTAAAGGTCAGTGGTGTAATCTCACAGCTGGCTTAGCCTAATATCAAAGCACCTCCTTTCCCTTTCTTGTTTAATTGTATAGCTTGATTTTTAATTTCTCTTGGATACCTACTTGCTTGTTCATTTCAATGAAAATTTTTGTCTTTTCTTCGTATTTCTCTTTAGCAGTCAGTATAAGATGAGCATTTCACTGAATATCACAGGGCACGTGAAAGACCAGTGGTTTTTCCCTTGTCTTTGAGACATTGTAAAAACAACTTTACTGAAGAGTACCACAAATCAGAATGGGAGTATATAGAAATGAAGACTGTCAGGCTGGCTTACCTGGGGGGAGTGATGGTATTCTGCAAAAGCATTGACAGAAAAGAATATAGGGTTCATTGTAAACAGCCGTCAAAAATTAGATGCTAACAAAATTCTCTGAGGGAAGAAAGAAGTGAATGTGACAGCAGTGCCTGCATTGATGGAAGACTTAACTGTAGTACGGAGGGGCTCTCTGGAATTGGTGAGACCAATGTTGGAATAATGAGAGATGTGAATGGGACACATTCACACTGGGAAATTGGAAGTTGCCTATATCCAAGAACTCAAAGAAAAACTGGGTGTTGAATACTTGTCTTTCTATTTAGTTCATATTGAAGGGGTGTGATAAGGGCTAAGGTGCATACTCACTTCCTGAATGCTCGCACTCTGTATTAGATGTACGTAAAGAAAGGGGCAATATCTGTGTCAATGAGTGAATAGTAAGCGACAATGGTAATTGCAAAATATCCACAGGTGGAAATAGGAGGAGTGCCTGGGAAAGGAAATTTCCCCAAGTGTTTCTCAGAGCTCACTATAGCTCTGTGTATGGTGTTTATAGGAGTGTAATGCATATATGGAGGAACATAGTTGTGGGAATCAAAGTTATGTCAATTAAATCTGTATCATAATGTAAGATGGGAACCTTGACCACCAGCTAGTTATAAGAAGTTGTTAGATGGATTTTCAACTAGAAGAAAAACCTGTTCAGATATTGGATTGTGATTTGGCTTTCCTAACTAGATGCTCACCTGAGATGGTGATAATCTTGGAACCTGTCTCAGATGGATTGTGTGGTCAGGCTTTGGGAAAGATTGATGATTCGAGCATTAGGGAAAAGGAACTTGTGTTGGAAATACTTGATTGAAATAAATACCACATCTGCTTTTATAAGGACTTCAAAAGAGTAATTTACTATCTCAAAAAAAAAAAAAAGTCATACTACAAAGAATATCTTTTAATTTTCCAATAGTATCCAAATATTATACCTATTCTATCCTCCTCTCTTTGAACTTGAAACATGTTTTACATTTGGAGGACAGTTAACTTTTTGTCTGTGCGTTAAGGCTCAAAATCTTATGAGGAAGCTGTACTTTGAAATACTTGTTTTCCTCAGGTATTACATTAAATGCTTGTAACAGAACTTGTAAAAACTGAGACGTGTTAACACTTTCTGGAGTAATTTCCCAGGTACTTGTGATCAGTGCTAAAGCTTTGGAGGGTAGCTTCTGATCCCCAGTCGCTTACTACTTAGGATAGTTATTAAACATTCTTTATATACACATCATTACTACAGCAGTAAGAATATTCTAACACTGGAACCATTGAAAAGTCAAAACTTTGAAACTTTTGACTACTTACGCTCTGTTATCTGGTAAGTCTGAGGAAGGTTCTAAAACTAAAATGTCAGCTAAGTCAGAACTTCTGTGTGAGGGGATGACTGAATACCAAACTAGCTAATGATGCAGTGTTACTGAGGATAATTGATGCTCAAGTGGAGCATGAAGATTTTGCAGAAGAGATGCTCAAAATGCCAAGAGCAGGATTCAGCATGAAAATGGACACCTAAGCTTGATTGATTCAGTTGCCCGAAGTAGGTTTCTAGTGCTGCTTGTGATATTTAAAAGATATCCTTTTGGACCTGGCATGTACATGAGCTTTCTTGAGCAACCGGAGGCCAGGCAGGATACCCTGCAGCAAGTCATATGCATCTGACCACCTTAGGTGTCTCAAGGCCCGTTGTGGTGGAAACTGAAAATGGTAAGCATGTGCTTGCATAGCGTTGTTCTATGTATGCTTTTACTTTCCCTTATCCATCCCTTAGCTTCCATTACAGGTCACTTGGGGTTAGGATACTGGACTAGATGGGTGTGTCTGGTCAGACCTTGAAGTCTATGCTTATATGCTTTTGTATTGAAACCTGCAAGAGGTTTCTTCACCTCTGTGATGAAGAACTTATATTTGTCTGCTTGATAAACTTGGCTTAATTTTATGTTTTCCCTTTTTTGGGGAAGGGGGGGATATATGCTTTCCAAAGCTTGGCTGAAATCTGTTACTAGAGCAGTTCAAAATGCATGACAAATACCAAAGTGAGTTTGTATACTAATATAGGGAAGCTATGGTGATAACAGCAAGAATGCAGTTTTTCACTTCAGTGTATCAATTACAGTATACAGGCCAGCATAATTACTATGATAAAGTATGTTAGCATGATGTTGTTTACATAAGCTCCTTTTAATGAAAAATGTGACATTATTTAAAAGCTAGAAAGTGGAAGAGTTGTTCACTATCAGACTTCAAAGCATAAAGAAATAAACAATGGCCTTTCTGTAAGATGGTTTTTTTGTTTTCTTTTTTCTTTCTCTTGCTACTTCTGCCAGGAGTCTGACTATCCCACGGAGGTCTGCATTTCATTTCTGATCATCTCGCTATTTTTTTAATACCAAAAAACCCTAGCTAACCATAGATTAGAGGGGACTGTCTAGTCAAACCTGCAAATTATCACAGGTTGCAAACTTTTCCTGGTGCACAGTACATCAAACTCAGAAGCTTATAGCTGACCATAACATCCCTTTCCAAAAATGCATCCTTGATTATAAACTCCAAGGGTGGGATTCGCATGACTACATATAATTATCTGCAACATGAATGTCTACACTTTCTTTTATAATTGATGTATTGCTAGTTGGTACAGTCCATGGAGCTGTTGTGACAATTAACTCCATCCTACAGTAGAAGCCTGCCTTTGATCAGATAAAGCATACCCCAAACTCAATAAATATTAAATAAGATGACTTGATTGCCTTTATCTGTAATTGAAATGTAGTTCAGATGTACACATCTTCATTGTTTGTCAGCCCCTAAAGTAAGGTGAAATCAATCCCAAATGAGAAAGAATCTACCACATCCAATCTTCTGGCCTTTTATCAAAATTATGTGTTGGTGTAGCTCTATTAACTTTAACAGATACAGTCCCTGAAATTTATACTTTCTCTTGTATTAGAGATTTATTTAGCTTCAGGTATTTTTTAATACTAAATTAAATTCCTCAGGCATACCCTCTCTTCACCTCAAAGTTTTTGTTCAGGCACAGTTGGAGAACCTTTTGTATTTGTCTAGGCTCCAAGTATTTGCTAATCCTTTTCTTAGTGAAAAGCATGACTTCATACATGTTGGCTGTTGATAATGCACAAATGTAACAGCTTGATCCTTTCATCATGGGCTGCTTTAGACACTAAAATTAGGTGCTGCCATGGTTTATATACTCATTGTCTTTGTAGTACTTGTTTAGCAGATGCAACGCTTTGGAAAGCGGGAAATCAGTCGGGTGCTGCAAAGTCACTTTGTGCATGCAGAGTAGATCTATCACTTTTTGGGGCAGTAGTGCTGGGTTTAAAGCCTGTTAAATCTCTTACCAAGTAATTTTTGGTGTAGAGCGTGGCATACGCTTGTGGTATGACTGTTTGATAATTGGATTCTGACTAATACATCTTAGGCAGTGAAGTGTCAAGTGGATCTTGCTTCTGAGCACCATCATCAGGCAGATGCAGAGTTTGGGTCGTACAGCTATTTTGCTTATCTACCTGATAGCTTTGTCAAGCCATCTCCATATATAAAGGCCACTTATTGATGAAGGTTTACTGTTATACTTGTTGAACTTCATATGTCTGTGGGCAGTAAGATAACTTGTGAGCCTGACTTGAAACCTAGCTGCATCACTTTATTCTCTCACATCTGGCTGTTCCAGCTCTCATAGGGTTTACCATGAGGTGAACTGTCCTGTCCATTTTCACTAATACTTTTTCAAAACTCTGAGGAGAAGTGAAGTCAAAAGCGATCAGGGTGGTGGTCTCTCCAGTGTATGCACCAAAAAGGCAGGTGACGGTGCAACAGTGTCAAATACAGGAGAGGCAAGAGTGAAAGAATGAGTCTAACAGACACTCTAATTTATGTTACCTTTCCAATACAGTTTTTGCAGCGGAGATGGGGGGGCAGGAAGGAAGAATTACAAGAAATAGGATTATGTACAAATACCAATCTCCAAATACTTAATTGATGTGAAAGTCAACATTCTGAGCATGGAATGGAGATGATGACTATAACTCTTCTAAAATGATGGAGTATCATAATACTTTCCTCTGTAGATCTTCTTCTGGGATTAGAAGGGTTTGAGACCTTAATTGTATGTCTTTACTTCAGGATTGCTCCATCTTAGCATCTTGATTTTGAACCTGTGCACATCTCTGACCTTTATCTATCAAACTGTGGTCCATGGAGCAGGTGCTAGCATTTTCTGGATGTGTACAGGTCACAATGCCTCATCTTTGTGTTTGTACTTAAATACTCTTGAATGCAACGCTGCAATGAATATATGTTCTATGCTTTAATCTTACTCTATTTTGATGCAATTACTTATTGCTTAAATGTGAAGTTTTCACTTTCAATTTCCTTTTAGGTAGTAGCATATGAAAGATTGGTGATTAAATTTCCTGACCTTTCCTCTTGTTTCTGGACTTGAATGCCCTTAACAAGGCCGAGTGCTGGGTCCTGTGCTTGGGTCACAACAACCCCAGGCAACGCTACAGGCTTGGGGAAGAAAGCTGTCCAGAGGAGAAGGACCTGGGGGTGCTGGTTGACAGCCGGCTGAACATGAGCCGGCAGTGTGCCCAGGTGGCCAAGAAGGCCAACGGCATCCTGGCCTGTGTCAGAACTAGTGTGGCCAGCAGGAGCAGGGAGGTGATCGTGCCCCTGTACTGGGCACTGGTGAGGCCGCACCTCGAATCCCGTGTTCAGTTTTGGGCCCCTCACTACAAGAAGGACACTGAGGTGCTGGAGCGTGTCCAGAGAAGGGCAACAAAGCTGGTGAAGGGCCTGGAGCACAAGTCTGATGAGGAGCGGCTGAGGGAACTGGGGTTGTTTAGTCTGGAGAAGAGGAGGCTGAGGAGAGACCTCATCACGCTCTACAACTACCTGAAAGGAGGTTGTAACGAGGTGGGTGTTGGTCTCTTGTCCCAAGTAACTATCGGTAAGATGAGAGGAAATGGCCTCAAGTTGCGCCAAGAGAGGTTTAGATTGGACATGAGGAGAAATTTCTTTACTGAGAGAGTGGTCAGGCCTTGGAACAGGCTGCCCAGGGAAGTGGTTGAGTCACCATCCCTGGAGGTATTTGTAAGACGTATGGATGTGGTACTTAAGGACATGGTTTAGTGGTGGACTTGACAGTGCTAGGTTTGCAGTTGGACTCAATGATCTTAAAGTTATTTTCCAACCTAAATGACTCTATGATTCTATGTACTGTGAAGACGTAGTGTGAAGAGTGAAAGAATGTAAATAAAGGCATACAATTGTAGTATAGGGCAGAAAGAGTTTGGTGGCTTTTTTTTTTTGTTTTTTTTTAAGGGAGAGCGGAGAAGCAACTGGTATCCTAGGTACCTTGTTTATGTGATTGCAAAGCCAAAGGGAGGTTTTTAAGATCCCACCTGCCAAGATGTGGTGAGCAGTGACAAAAATGTTCATGCTCTTTGTTTCACTGTAATAAGAGAAACGTCTTTTGATAGCAGGCAGTTTGCAAATCTTGGAATCCAGTAAATAATGAGTTATGTATTTCTTTCTGAAATACTAATTTCAGTAGAGCCAAGTACTTGATGTATCTGCAAGACTTTGTCCTTTTGTAGGGGAATGGAATTTATGCTCTCTGCTCTCGTTCCTTTTTTTTTTGGTTGTTTTTATGGGATATTTGTATAAGTATAACAAGGAAAGTGTAAGTAATTACAAGTAACATTTAGAAAAGGCATGCAGTTCTGTAATTACATTTCAAAATAAACACTTTTAATTGAATTATGAACATTATTTGAAGAGGGTAAGAACAAATCTCATGTATGGTTAACATAGATGCAAAATACTATGAAAATCCTTCTAGTATGATTTTCTGGTTTTAAAAAATAATTTTTGCTGTCTAGGATTTAAAAAATGTAAATCTAAAAATAATCCAGAGCATATGGTTTAGGGATTATGAGTCTCAAGTTTACCTTGCAGAAACTTTTTGTTATTTTTTTGGAGAATTGTCAAGATTTTCTCCACCTTGATGAAAACCAGACCCAAACATAGATCTAGTGAGATGGAGGAAAGGACCTAAAAGATAAGTAGTGTTTGTGATGTTGGCTTTTAGGTACTGCCTAAATTGTTTTGTTTTTTTTTTTAATCACTTTTTTAATCAATTTTTTTTTAAGTTGCATGAACATGAACTCCCAAGTAGACCATGTGCAGCAATGAAGACAATGTCTGTGCCTTTTTATATTCCGGGAGAAACTTGTACTGATTTACACTGCAAAGGGATAACAGTATTTGTGTCAGAGAATTGCAGTGATGTGACAAAATATAAACTTCCTGATCCAGACATGTTATTTTCTTTTTTGAGTTGAAATGCTGGCTGAAATATGTTACACACAAATATATGCTGTGCACTAATGTATGGTCTTTTCAGACGTATGGTTGCCACCTTTGAAATACCAAAAAAACCCCAAACGAGCCACATCAGACAAATGGCTGTTGTGCATACACAGATTAATCTGCACATGTATAGCAGTGCTGACAACACCCAGTGCGTCCATACTAAAACTTGTTGGGCAACTTGGAAACCACTAAAACAGCATCTATGCTTAGCAAAGATAGGTGTTACTGACTTGGTCTTGCTTCTTTCTTGAATTACTACAAAAAATTTTGGTAGATATGATATGTTTTCATTAAACCTACTGACTTACCTGGTGATTCCACTGACAAGCATGTAGCTAAGACTCTTTTGAATGGGAATTAAAGTTTCATCACCTTTCACTTTATCTATATTGAGATAGTACTTAAGGATCCCAACTGAGGTGAGGTCCTGTAGCCCTGGCCCTGCTTAGACAATAACCTCTGACTTAAGGTCTCCAGAGCAGCATCTGTCCTGGTTTTCCCTCCACTAGCAGAAATGTTCTTTGACCTTTCATTACAGATAGTTCAGACCTGTTTTAGGTCTCATTTTACACAATGCATGCTAATAACATGATGGACATGGATTCAGTTTTGACTGTAACTCAGCAGGATCACTGCAATGCACCTAAGGTACGTTGTGTTCACAGCACAACAACACAGCAGCTACTTGTTTTTAGTTTGTTTAAAGCTATTGCCAATTATTGCAAAATACTTACAAATGGCCTCTGATCTGAGTTGCTTCATTCTTGCAAGGGACCTAAAACCAAAGAACACTTTATAGAGGGTTTGCTTATTCATCTATCCTTGTGGAATTACATGTTTTAATACTTTCATCAGGAGCATTCTCAGGAGGTGGTTTTACCTTTAAATTTCGTCTCCTGTCCTCTTCAAAATAGTTGAATGGTCATTTGTGAGGAAGGTTGACTTTCTGAGGGATATCTGAGGGACAGCACCTTTTGGAGTAGGGCCGTTGTGTGCCTTTGCTGCTGTGATCTACTCCTGTGGCAACAGCTGGTGACAGGACAGTGTTTAATCTTAGGCTTCTTGCCTGGGTCATCAAAAATATACCTGGCCTGCATGCGTCTCTCTTGGTGATTTTTTTTTAAGATGTTCAGAAAATACTGATTGCACATGGGCAGATGGCCTGTTTTGTGTCTGTGTTGTCTACCTGACATGGTTCGGTGCTGGGAGTCTGCCTCGCTGGTAAGAGGGTATGTTCAGGAAGTTAGAGGGATTGCTTTCATTGTTAGTCTTTCCACGTGTAAAACTCTTGGTTAATACATGTACGCATCAATGGCAATGGTAATATAAAACAGGGATTTTTTTTTTCTGTACATGCTAAGCAGCATTCCAGAGTGAAATGTTAATATTATGGCAGTATGGGAGCTAATAATGGAAGTATCTAATAGAAATGGTGCTTTTCGACAGGTGCTTTGGCTTACAACTGTATTTCTCACAGCGCTACTGCAGTATGCTGGAGCGCAGCAACTTCGCTGATGCTGAGATGACAGTGGGTCATTGTTTCTCTTTTTAGGTAATGAAACTGCAGAATTACAAGTGCTTATCATAACTCTTTCAGTCAGTCTCAGATTTTGCTGAACTTCACCTGTTGCACTTGGCCTTCGAAGTTTTTTTGGGAATTGAGTTTTAGGAAACATTTGTAGCTGTAGTTGAAAAGTAAAATGAGAAAAATCACCAACATTTTTGTAGTGTTTAAAGTAACTATTTTTTTCTATAAAACTTACTTTGATTTAAGTTTACCATGTTTGTTTATGTTTTTTAATACAGATTATCGTAGAAGCAGAAAACTATGAACTGCTTCAATACAATTTGTGTGCTGTGAAGCTGAGAAGCAAATCTTCTGCAAAATCTTATATTCAGGTGAACAGAACCTGTAGGCCACTTAGTGCTACACAGTGTGTATCTTTACTGCTGTGCAGACGTGTAGTAGTAAAAATACATACTACTTTTGAAGGGTTCAAGTAAGCAAAACTGACACAGGATAGGAGAGGAAGAGGAAGCACAGAATAACCTTGCGGTTAATACTTTGGGACAAAGTTGGGTATCTGATCTCCTGTTTTGATTCTCAGACTTGTCCATGTTTACTGGATTATGCCGCTTCTCTGCGTTGAGGGCATGCACTAGAACAAAAAAAAGTATTTTCTCTGTTTCACATAGTAGAGTTCAACCTTATCTGTACCTCTCTCACAAGAAAGTCAACAATTTTGCCGTGCTGCATGTGCTCTATCCATCTCTTTCGCATAATCTCTGCAACCCAATAGAGAGACTTCTATATTGTGTCAAAGGGAATCTAGTTTTGCTCAACTTTGGGTACAAGAAGACGATATTGTCTGTTCTGCTAAAAATGTCTTGTTATTTGCATCTTGTGCTAGCAGTATTCTGGAAATTACCCCCCCATCCGGGGGGGACCTCAACAGGCTGGAGAAATCAACAGGAACCTCATGAAGTTAAACAAGAAGTGCAAAGCCCTGCACCTGAGAAAGAATAACGCCATGCATCAATATATGCTGGGGGCCACCCAGCTGGAAAGCAGCTTGGCAGAAAAGGCCTTGTGGGTCATGGTGGGCGCTATGTTGAACATAAGCCAGCAATGTGCTCTTGCTCTGCAAGGAAGGCTAATGGTGTACTGGGCTGCATTAGGAGGATTGTTGCTGGCAGGTGATCCTTTCCCTGTAGTTAGTACTGGTGAGGCCATACCTCGAGTACTGTGTCCATCTCCAGGCTCCTCAGTGCAAGAGAGACATGAACATACTGGTGAGAGTTCAAGGAAGGGCCACAAAGATGGTTAAGGAACTGGAGCATCTCTCCTGTGAGGAAAAGCAGAGAGAGCTGGGACTGTTCAGCCTGGAGAAGGCTCAAGGAGGATCTCATCAATGTAGCTGAGGGGAGGGTGCAAAGAGGCCAGGGCCAGGCTCTTCAGTGGTGCCCAGTGCCAGGACAAGAAGCAATGGGCACAAACTGAAACACAGGAGGTTCCTTCTGAACATCAGGAAACACTCTTTTACTGTGAGGGTGACCAAGCACTGGCACAGGTTGCCCAGGGAAATTGTGGCATCTCCATCCTTGGAGATACTCAAAAGCCATCAGCACGTGGTCCTGGGCAACTACATCTAGGTGGCCCTGCTTGAACAGGGTGATTGGACCAGATGACCTCCAGAGGTCATGACCTCCCTTCCAACATCAACCGTTCTGTGAAAGGTGGTTTTGAAATGTATCAGCTACCTAGCTTGTGCCTGCTTGGTTTTAGTAATAGTCAGCTGTGGAGGGGAACCATGGAGAGTCCGTTTCCTTTAGGAATCCTTGGAATACGTGACGGAATCACGTGCAGTTGCAATCACCTTAACTTTGTTGAGTACTGAGATCAACCCAGAGGCGCTTCCTGGTATTTAGCAGTGACACAGGACTTCTTCTTCCTCCTCCAAGTGATAGAGGAGCCAATGAGGCGAGGTGCTATGCTGGACCTTGTTCTCACCAACAAGAAGGGGCTGGTGGAGAATGTGAAGCTCAAGGGCAGCCTTGGCTGCAGTGGCCATGAAATGGTGGAGTTCAGGATCCTTAGGGTACTAAGGAGGGCACGCAGCAAGCTCACTACTCTGGACTTCAGGAGAGCAGACTTTGCCCTCTTCAGGGATCTGCTTGGTAAGTGCCATGGGACAAAGCCCTGGAGGGAAGATGGACCCAAGAAAGGTGGTTAATTCAAGGATCACCTCCTCCAAGCTCAGGAGTGATGCATCCCAATGAGGAAGTCACACAAAAATGCCAGGAGGCCTGCATGGATGAACAAGGAGCTCCTGGACACACTCAAAACAAAAAGGAAGTCTACAGAGGGTGGAAGCAAGGACAGGTAGCCTGGGAGGAATACAGAGAAATTGTCTGAGCAGCCAGGGATCAGGTTAGGAGAGCTAAAGCCCTGATAGAATTAAATCTGGCCAGGGACGTCAATGGCAACAAGGAAAGCTTCTATAGGTACATCGGAGATAAAAGGAAGACTAGGGGAAATGTGGGCCCTCTCTGGAACGAAACAGGAGACCTCGTTACCTGGGATATAGAGAAGGCAGAGGTACTCAATGACTTTTTTGCCTCAGTCTTAACCGACAAGTGCTCAAGCCTTGCCCAAGCTGCAGAAGGCAAAGGCAGGGACTGGGAGAATGAAGAACTGCCCATTGTATGAGAAGATCAGGTTTGAGATCATCTAAGGAACCTGAAGGTGCACAAATCCATGGGACCTGATGAGATACATCCGCGGATCCTGAGGGAACTGGCGGATGAAGTTGCTAAGCCACTATCCATCATATTTGAGAAGTCATGGCAGTCTGGTGAAGTTCCCACTGAATGGAAAAGGGGAAACATAATCCCCATTTTTAAAAAGGGAAAAAAGGAAGACCTGGGGAACTACAGGCCAGTCAGTCTCACCTCTGTGCCTGGGAAGAACATGGAACAGATCATCCTGGAAACTATGCTAAGGCACATGGAAAATAAGGAGGTGATTGGTGTCAGTCAACATGGCTTCACTGAGGGCAAATCATGCCTGACAAATTTGGTGGCCTATGATGGAGTTACAGCATTGGTGTATAAGGGAAGAGCAACTGACATCATCTACCTGGACTTGTGCAAAGCATTTGACACTGTCCCGCACAACATCCTTGTCGTTGAATTGAAGAGACATGGATTTGATGGATGGACCACTTGGTGGATAAGGAATTGGCTGGATGGTCACACTCAAAGAGCTGCAGTCAATGGTTCGATGTCCAAGTGGAGACCAATGATGAGTGGTGTTCCGCAGGGGTTGGTATTGGGACTGACGCTGTTTAGCATCTTTGTAGGTGACATGGACAGTGGAATTGAGTGTACCTTCAGCAAGTTTGCTGATGACACCAAGCTGCGTGGTGCAGTCGACATGCTGGAGGGAAGGGATGCCACCCAGAGGGACCTTGACAGTCTTTAGAGGGCCCATGCAAACCTCATGAAGTCCAACAAGGCCAAGTGCAAGGTCCTGCACATGGGTCAGGGCAATCCCAAGCACAAGTACAGGCTGGGCAGAGAATGGATTGAGAGCAGCTCTGAGGAGAAGGACTTGAGCGTGTTGGTTGATGAGAAGCTCAACATGACCAGGCAATGTGCGCTTGCAGCTCAGAAAGCCAACTGTATCCTGAGCTGCATGAAAAGAAGAGTGGCCAGCATGTTGAGGGAGGTGATTCTTCTCTACTCCGCTCTCGTGAGACCCCACCTGGAGTACTGTGTTCAGCTCTGGGGCCCCCAACATAAGAAGGACATGGGCCTGTTGGAGCGAGTCCAGAGAAGGGCCACGAAGATGAGCAGAGGGCTGGAGCACCTCTTCTATGAAGACAGGCTGAGAGAGTTGGGGTTGTTCAGCCTGGAGAAGAGAAGGCTCCGGGGAGACCTTGTAGCAGCCTCCCAGTACCTGAAGGGGGCCTTAAAGAAAGCCAGAGAGGGACTTTTTACAAGGACATGTAGCGATAGGACAAGGTGTAATGGCTTTAAACTGAAAGAGGATAATTTTAGATTAGATATAAGGAAGAAATTCTTCACTATGAGGGTGGTGAGGCACTGGAACGGGTTGCCCAGAGAAGTTGTGGATGCCCCATCCCTGGAAGTGTTCAAGGCCAGGTTGGGTGGGGCTTTGAGCAACCTGGTCTAGTGGAAGGTGTCCCTGCCCATGGTAGGGACAACTAGACGATCTTTAAGGTCCCTTCCAACCCAAACCATACTATGATTCTATGAAATCAGAGGGAAGACAAAACCCAAAGTTTGCCTGGGTGATCCTGAGATCATTTTAAGTTATCATAAAATAAGGTTCTATACAAGTATCATGCTAATTTTGCATCATATAAGTTCCTTGCTCCCCCATTTTTTTTGGTCTCACTCATTTTGTTGTAAATCTGGGGGTAACATGTCTGAGATATAGTGTATATTTCTGAAGTGGTGTTTGCTCGGGTATGTTGTTGTCTCATGCAATATTACTGTCAGATCCTAGAGAAAGACTGAAAGTCAGGCACTTCTTTTTTAAGAGCTGTAGTTCACTTTGCTAATGCTGTATTTGAGAACTCGAACTCTTTTTCATTACTTTCAGTTCTTTCCATCAGACTCCTGGAAAAAGTCCTGCTGCTTCCAACTTTTATTTCAGTTATTGTAACATTAGCAGTGGCATCAACATGTAGGGTTTTTTGAGCTTTTGGAAAAGGGTTGAAATGTGACTCTATTAAACCTAAATCTAAAGACAGAGTTGGTTTCATATTGTTTTCTCTTAATAGCTTTCCAAGCAGCTGCTAAATGAAACTACTGCATATTGAGCCTGGTGTAATATGAAGCTCATTGGGTAAAATAACATTAGTCTGTGCTACTTAAACACACTCTAGAAGGCTTAAGGAGGAGAGGAAGGAAAATATTTGAAGAGATCAACTGGATGTGCTCAAATGCAAGTCATGTCACCTGAGAAGGATTAGAATTTGCCAAAGCTTGACCTGAACGAAGACCTCCATTTAGGACTTGTGTTCCTACCAGATCAGCTGCAGTAGTTTTGCCATGCACAGTATTCTACCAGCAGTCATATAGTGAAAGAGTCCAGTCATTTACTTGGCTTCTGTGTCTCAGCTGCAGTAAAGTTTAGGGAAAAAAAAAAAAAAAAATCCCAGTTTACCATTCCTTTTCCTTATTAACTGCAGCTGGCTTTTTCTAATTACTAAAGTCTTAACATTTTTTCATCTACATTCTGTTGCTTTTA
Source organism: Pelecanoides urinatrix (assembly GCA_013400755.1). NCBI lineage: Eukaryota > Metazoa > Chordata > Aves > Procellariiformes > Procellariidae > Pelecanoides > Pelecanoides urinatrix. Next base: position 36,800 of record VZTQ01012249.1, read on the forward strand.
TCCTCACTGGGAGCTCAGTGTATGCACTCTAGCTGATAAACAGCTACACATGTAGTGCATATCCTCAGATATAGAATCATAGAATCATTCAGGTTGGAAAAGACCTCTAAGGTCATTGAGTCCAACCGTCAACCCAACACCCCCATGGCCACTAAACCATGTCCCTAAGCACCTCATCTACACGTCTTTTAAATACCTCCAGGGATGGTGATTCCACCACTTCCCTGGGCAGCCTGTTCCAAGGCCTGACCACTCTCTCAGTAAAGAAATTTCTCCTCATGTCTAGTCTAAACCTCCCTTGGCACAACTTGAGGCCATTTCCTCTCGTCCTATTGCTAGTGACTTGGGACAAGAGACCGACACCCACCTCGTTACAACCTCCTTTCAGGTAGTTGTAGAGTGCGATGAGGTCTCTCCTCAGCCTCCTCTTCTCCAGACTAAACAGTCCCAGTTCCTTCAGCCGCTCCTCATCAGACTTGTGCTCCAGGCCCTTCACCAGCTTTGTTGCCCTTCTCTGGACACGCTCCAGCACCTCAATGTNTTGACTATTGCAGCGTGAAGTAGGAAATACTTTTATATGGAAATAAAAAAGAATTGTGCTTATTAAGATTAGAATGTTTCAGAGGAACTACTTCCAGCATAACCTATTTTATGCTTCTAGGTTTAGACTTGAGTATGACAGACTAGGAATATTCTTAGTGTGGAGATTAATTTGTCTTTACCAACAAGAGGTTTCTTATACCTTTCTCTAAAGCATTATTGACCACTGCTGGAGTGAGCAATACTTTTGCTCAGTATTTCAATTTCCATGTAAAAAATTTTCATTGCAAAGTTTCTGTTTCTACAGAAAATGGTAATTGATTCTAGATTTTTTGAGGTTAAGCATAGCATATCACTTCCTGGGCTTGATCTTTTCTTCTTAAAAATACCTGAAGTAACAGTTAAGCCTGGGAGATACGTAATGAGAAAAAGCATGCAATGAAATGTAGTGCTGTGGAGGAGTAGCATGTCTCTCAAGGGACTTGTATTGAAATGATTTAGTGTCAGAACTATTTAGTGTTATCCTTTTTTGCATTTACATCTCACACTGATAACTTATGAAATTGTGACTAAGCATTAACCATTTTGTTTAGCCACAAACATAGTTGACTTGTTTTTCATCACTGCTTGTTACTGTGTTAATTTGTTTCTTGATTTTTGTCATTCATGCTTAGTTTGTAACAGAAACACTATCTCTTCTCTCCTTGTAGTAACCATGTAGAGATCCCCATGATATTCTACTATATGGAATAATTTCTCATTTGTTTATGTATGTTTAGCCAAGGAAAGATCTGATTAGCTGAATGCTCTTGATAGCATTCATAGAGCTTTACATTTGGTGTTTGATGTTCTATTTTACAGCTTTACTTAAATGTTCTGCAGGGATTGTGGTTTAGTGGTGAGAGCATGAAATTTGAATCCAAGGTGCCTGGTTCTCTTGCCAACAGAGCTGGTCAGTATGTTTAAAACCAGATTCTTCTACCCCACCACCCCCATAATGGATTTTTGCATGTGTGCCTGCACATAAGTTTTTTTCCTCTTCCTTTTTTTCTTAAATAAATGTTGAGCATTCATAGCTTAAACAAGAACTGCAAGTTTTTATTTAATTTCCGTGCCTCTGTGCCTCAGTTCCTTTGGTGTTTTATCACAGTGCAGTTTAAATTATATTAGTGACTTGTATGGCTAAGAGTCATAGAGTGTCCTAGAGTGTTGATCTGTAGGCATGTATGTGGTTATTTTGAAGGATAATAAGCACATAAATGAGTTTCCTGCCTCCAAGTTTATTGACTGAGCAAACACCTGCATATAGAACATTGCATACATGGCAATGATCTAAGAGATTTAGAAAGTGTTGACTCTATCTGATGTGAAGTCGTCTCTGTTCTTATGTCTGCCAGAGATGAGATAGCAAAACCTGTGTGACTCTGCATCTCTGCTGTGTAGCATCCAGAAATTACTGCCCTTTTTTTCATGACAAGTTATGCATCTGAAAAAAGTATTTAAATGGGGTTTTGTCCTGACATATTTTATTAACTTTCAGATGCAAAGGATGGAGCTCTTCATATGCAAGTAGGCATTTGCAGTAGGCTGACTAAATTACTGTAAGAACAATTTCTATATTCCTAAAAACCAAATTATGTTTTATTTCATACTAGAATAAGATAATTATATGATCAGATTTTGAAAATGACAAGAGGCTTGAGGCACCTCAGACTTGGGCTCTGAAATTAAGATGTTTGAGGTCTGCATTTAGAGATACTTAGCTGAACACCTTACTGACTTTTACTGTAACTTATCTGAAAAAGGAAACATAGCTTTAAACATTTAAGGTATTCTCAAAATTAAGAAATGTGTATTTCTTATATTAAGGAAAAAAAAACCCATATGGCATAGTTGTCTTTACCTCCTCAGAGCTGCCAGTGTCTTTCCTTTAATTCTAGAGTCCCTTACTATTCACAAACGTCGTCTATGCCAAAGTGAGCCAAGTGGCTTTTAGTTTTTTATAAATGTATGACTTGCCCATTTTTAAAACTGTATTTGCATTCCCACAGAACAACCAAAGAAATTCAGTACCCCCTTGCCAAATACTAAATTTTAATTTCTACTTAAAATGTGCTGAACGCTAAGCACCCAGAGTGCACAGGTAAATTTAATATATTTTTATTTTTTATCTTCTTTATGAGGGAATTCTGATTTGGATTAAAAAAAACCCTATAGCCATTAAGTGTCATTCTTTCGGGATGAGACCCAGCCTGCTGTGATTTAAGTGGATCTGAAATACAGAAGCTACTTCATTTAATTTCATTTTTTAATGGTATTCCTGCAAGATGAGGAGATAAAGCCATACATATCTGAACAGCAAATGAGCTCCATCTGTTCTACTTCAAGATTTCTAATTTCAAACATCATTGTTTGATGTCTCAAACTGATGCCTTGGGCTGACAACAGGGAGGATGACAGAAGATTTGGTGGATGTTTTGAATGTGCTAAGTACATGCAGAATGTAAAGCACAGTGCTGTTGGATTGAATTAAAGTGACGTCCTGCAACTAAGTGTGTATTTGTTTTGTGTGGAAGCAGTGAGAGTTTGAGTTGTCTTTTTCATACATCTTTCTGTAACTCGGATACATTCATATGTGGTAATATATGCATATTTCCAGAGTTATACTTTTCTGATCTGGTGTTTCTCCACTATGTTTAAAGACGCCTATTCTGCTCTTCTACCTTCCCCATTTCCAATTAGATGGCTTTGCTGCTCCTCCTCTCAGTCATGTGCAGCTTTAGCATAATTTTTAGCATTTATTCTTCCTTCATGGCTTTTCCAAGTTTCTATAAGCTCTTTTGTCTTGCCTGTAAATCCTTCATTTTCTCTCTGAACTTGTTGCTGAAACTTCCATATTCATTGGAAGTATCACCTTCTTCCTGTCTCCCAACCTCCAAAAACCCCTGTCTTTATTGAAAATGGTTTTATTGGTTCATTTTTGTTTTGGAAGAAAACTTTGTAGGAAGTTTTGAAGTCTTTTAAAATTTAGTAGTTTGAATTTTTTAAGAGCTCTATGAATTATGATTTTACACTGATTATGTTCAGTTTTACTAAAGATTTAGAACAGGAAGACTGCAATGATAAGGAGCTGTCTCAGGATGCAGAAGAACTATTTTCACTTCCTCACTCTCAGCCTGTGTGACCTTGGTGAGTTGTTCAGTGCACCTCCTGTCCCCATCTTTCTTCATCTGGAAAATGGGACTACACATTTGCTCCTGGCATAGACCTGTAACAGAACTATAATGGTGAAGACTGCACATCTCTTAGAAGAAATAGATTCATTTCTACTATCTAGTTCTCTGTTTCTACTTACATTCTGCTACATACCTTTTTTGTTCTGATATTAGTGTCTTGGAAGACCTGTTCCTTAGCATTATTTCATTATTTTCCACTTTTAGTGCCTTTATCCAATATGTTCTTTGCAAGCTTTCTCCATGAACAACGTGATGGTCAAAATCTCATACTTGGACTTTAGAACAGTGTACTGTTATTTGTTTAAACTGCTCTGTAGGTTCTTTAAGACAAAAATACAGGGAGAATTCTGGCCCTATGAAATTAATAGCACGTATTCTGTTGACTTGAGTGGAATGAGAATATCACCATTGGTTCACAAGTGCCAGGTGAAATGCTGTGACAGTTGGATATGGCTGTCAACAAACTTTGCTTATCCAGTGATTTCTCTGGGTTCTGGTAGGACTGTATTCCTTTGCTTATTTGCCCAGTACTTTCCATGTCTTATGTAGATTATAATGAGGCATTAGATACCTTAGAAGTAGCTGAGGTGAGCTGGAAAACAGGCTGTTTCCAGTACAGAGCCAAGCTTGTTACTAATGCTCAATAAAAATCAGAGAGTAGGATTTCCTTTAGGTTTCTGAATTTTATTTACTCAGCATAGTCTTAGCATGTGAAATCTTACGGGCATGAATGAGATTTAGTAACATACTCTCTTGTTTATTGCCAAGTCTAAAACAATGCTAACAAACTGTGCCCTTTCCAGCCTCTCAGTAGATAAATGCTTCATATTTTATTAGAACAATTTGGCTCCTGACATGAACTGTAGGCCCATTAATCCTGTAATATAGTGAATAAGATTGGAAAAATACAGGATGTAAATATGTTCTTCATTATGCACTTTAATACCAACCAGATATATAGTGTGCATTCTAGAACATGGTAGTCAGAGTGTACTAAGCAACTAGCAAATTGTTGACAAGGCTCATCTGCTATTGGTTTATTTTGGGGTTAAGAGCAAAAAGCCTTAAGAAATTTCAACTGTTTGACATTATATGTTGATGCCTATCACATCTTGCTGGACATAACTTAAATAGATATGGCCAGTAGCTTTATTACCTTCAGCTCAGTATTCTTCATTGGATCCAGAAACAAGACAACTTAAAGAATATGTGAAGAGTTCTTCAGTAAGTCTTACAGAAGAAAAAGACTCCTCAATTATGAGAATGGTTACATTTTTACATTGGGGATAATACTACTACTAATAAAATAATTCTAGTCAATGAAGCAGTAAATCCAAGCTCTTCTATTTTACCATGATCTTTTAATTTGGGACTGGTTTTCCTTCCCAAGTTTAATCTGAGAGTTACTCAGATCACTTAAGAAGTAGGAAAGAATAAATTCCTATTGATACCATAGCATGCGCTATGAGAAACTTAGAAGTGATGATCATAATGGTCTCAGTGGCCATACGTTCAGTGTTACTCAGTGGGGAAAACAGACCTCCAAACTGGAAAGTATACTCTAGCGAATAGCCTGTGTATCTTATCTGTAGCTCATCTGTGAGGACCATGCAAGTGGAAGGGAAGCTTGAAGGCCTTTGAATACAGCTTTAAATTTCCCATGCAATATTTTCCTCTTGGATTGGCATTAGCACTGTCAAGGTGCCAGACTTTTGCTTGAAATTTGTGAAGGGCAGAGTATTGATCAAGGGCCTTAATTGTATGTGATGTTTCAAAAGTTTTTGAAGTCTGTAATTCCAGAAATGGACCCACTGTGTACTGCAGAGTTTCATATTGTTTATGTTCATATTACTTTCTTCCCCTTCTTACAAGACAGCATAGCAGAAATTTCAGATCTTCAATAATGGCATTTGTAAGAACAAGTCAAGTTCCAGGACACTGGCAACTGAGCCGTAGAAGATGCAGTGAAAGAGAATTTGTAGCCTTACTTTGTCCCTTTCTTAAGCCTCAGGTTTTTCCTTTAGGACCAAGATCACTATGCTTTCACAGCCCAGAGATACTAATTTGAAAAAATGAGCGAAGGAACCAGTGTATTTGGTGGCGAAAAACAAAGAAGTGTTTTCCAGTGGTGGGGGAGGTTAGGCAGAGAAGTAGGAAAAAAAACAAACAAAAACAACCTTTTTCATGAAAAGCAGACAACTTTCATAGAAAGTATCATTTAGTAAAAAGAAAAATAATTGTCAAACAAGACATCAGTGTAGAAGCTTACAAGCAGCCATAGAAAACAGTATCTAATTCATTGGTATGGGATTTTGGGGTGCAGTTTTTACTGGGTCTGACAAAGTGCGTTGTGATCTCTTTGGAATAAGACTTCATGGAAATATACTAACAGCCTGTGCACAGATTCAGAAAACATTCCTGTATTTGAAGTGGTTTAGCAAAATTCATTTATCCATTAAATCAAGAATTGTGTTTAGGCTGCAGGACCTGATGGCCCACATAATGTGCACCGGGCTCCTAGCAGTCATATGTAAACTGTCTAATCACTCTCAGCTGTGTTATAACAAATAATTGGAAACTTAATATCTACCAGCAGTGGTACCTGTATCTGTAACAGTAGTAGATGTTCCTCTTACAGTTCCTTAAAAAAAGACGAGCTCCCTTAGAAAAAGTTGTTTAGATTTTTTTAAATTTTTTTTTACTGCTACTTTTAAAAGCTGCTGTTACAGCTTGGCTGCCTGTTGTCCATGTTGCATAGTTTTCTTTGAACAAAAGCCAGTCCTTTTTTGGCAAGTACTTTGCCATTTGAAGAACTGTCAGTAGGGAGAGATGCACTTCTGTGTTGATACAATGATGATTTTAACAGGTCGCTAATGCAGTGGAGGATGCTCCGGAAACATTCCTGGATACAGAGGTCCTTGCTATGAACCCTGCATTGTGAATCCCAAGGCGTTGTACAGTGGGCAACTCTGTCTTGTCCACTGTGTTGGCTTTCATATTGGTTAAAAGACCTGTAAACTCCTTTGCAGTAGCTTTTGATATTACTCCTTGCTCACTTTGTGTGCGTGGGATGCAAAAACAATGAAAAAAATTGCACCCTATGTTCTGTAGAAAGATTGTTTCTGGTTTTGTAATGTTACCTGATCCATTGGAATTTTCCAGAAATTGAATTGAGGAACCCAAATCTGCTCAAATGTATTACAAGACCTGGGAGAGCAGCCTGAAGGTAGCGTTGTGGTGGGTAGATAATATAGCTGTGCAGTCCTCTTAAAAATGTAAAGGACGTATTTATGTGAAAACTGTGAATAGTTGAAGCAAAGTAGTAATGAGATCTGTTGAAAACTATGATTATGCATGCTTTCATTTTAACTCAAATATGAAATGAGAAATCTTTTTTTTTCCTCCATGGCCGTGTCTGAGCAGATGTAACAATTTTGGTGTTCTATAGTTAGCCCAGTAATTAGCTGATGATTGCTCTGCAAAGAAGCCAACAAATCAAGAATATAAAGAGTACAGTGACTCATCTGAGAACGTGTTATGTGCTGTGTGTTATATTTGATTGTTAATTCTTGGTTATATGATTGCTGTATGAAGTATTCAAGGTTTTATAACTACAGAAAGGAGATAAAGTGTAAGACCTGGTTTTCAAAGGAGAGTCTTTTCTTGGGTTCACGTGGATATGATCTTTCTCTTTCCCATTCAGAATAAAGCTAACGAGGCCAAAATAGGAAGGAAGAAGCTGCAATAGTGTCACTGTAAAGTTGCAATGGATGGTATCTGCTTGATTAAGCATTTAGCTGGGAACCTTACATTCACCTAAGTCTGGCTTCAAGCTTTATTTGTAGTATTTAACAGGTGCTGGTAAGTGTTAGCTGCCAACATCCTCCAGCATATGATCACGTCATCTTGGTCTCCTCCTGAGCTGAACCAAGCCAGTGCTGGGCTCAGTCAGACACAGGTCTGCTCAACAAAGAACCTTGCACATCCTCATCTTCGTGGCCTTGTAACACTTCACAGGCTGAAGGCTGTCATGTGGGGAGAACAGGCTTAAATGGATTGTCTTTTCTTCCCTTCGATTTTCTTCAATGTATCCACTTCTAGTGGCCAGCAATATGAGTGAGATATTGTATTTGTGGACTATCAGATTCCCTTAGATCTCACACTTTTTAGTGCTAGATGTTATTATGTTAAATTGAACGTGGTGGTCATATGGATTTTAAAATTTAAAGTTTTCAGTGAGACAAGGGAGTTAGTTCCTTTACTCTTATTTGTGTCTTTGAAAATCTTTCTTCTTAGCTACTTGAGAAGTTTACTAAACCTGGTGGTTTTTGCATTTTAACTGCATTTCCCAGTGATAGGGGGCTGAGTAAAGATAAATGAGCTTTCCTGTGTTGCTTTCTTTTAGTTAGTCTCTGCTGTGAAGTTTTTGACTGACAATCCATATATGCGTAAGTACCTGTGCAAGTGTAATGCAGCTATATTTTTCTAAATATCTTAAGCTGTACTTCCTTGCTTTTTGTTATTTGGGTAGGGTGCTTTGCGAGAAGATAGTCACTTGAACCTTGAGCATGCGTCCTGGTCCTTGCCTCTTGGGATCTTTTATCGTAGCCCTGATGTTGAAGGTATACGCAAGGGATTTTCTAGGTTCATACTGAACTCCACTGAATTCAGGACCCACGTGTAAGACTGAGGCCTAACTGCTTTAATCAGGAAGTCCAAAAGAGCATAGTGAAGAAAGGATGATGCTGGTGTAAGAGGGCAGAGTGTGGCACCAAGAGGAAGGAACAGAGGAGAAGGCAGTTTTTATTATGGGATGGAGATCAGCTGAGTTGATTAGTTTCATGTGTGGGATTCTTTTAAAAAATATTTATTTATAAAATTAAATGTAAATTCCTTATTTGGGAATATTGTGGTTGAGTATGGTTATGCATGTGTGACAGAGGATAGCAATGTATACATTAAAAAAAAGAAAGACAAACCATTCAAAATATCAGGAGATTTACAGGAGAAGCACCTCTTCATTGACTTTAACAGCAGCTAAACTGTGTGTCCCTGACTTAATTAGTGTCAATGTTATTTGGCTCTCATCATATTAATCTTCTATTTGTTACAGTTAGCTGAAATACCGTTCTTGACATTGTTTCAGTATTAGGTGCTGATGACAAAGTTTGTGCATCTTATAAATTGCATGCAATGTGTAGAACTCTTATTAATTGGTGGTGGAAGTTACAATCCATATTTTAAATAAGTAGCATAATACAGCCATTCAGAATTACACCACAAAAAAGAGAGGGGTTTAATGGACTCCATATGTCTGCTTTTAGAACTGTTTGAGTAAAACTTTGCTATACCACATAATGGTAAACCATCAGTGCTATAATGTCTTTGGGGTCTTTTAAGAACGTTCTTTATAGACACTCTTCTGACAAAGATTAATTCATTAATGGATTCAAGCCAACAGTATTATGGTTTATATTGTTACAGTAAGCAGGCATCAGTGTTGGTTGCATTGTCCCTTTAAATGCCTGAAAACTGAAATGTAGTATCCCTGCTCTTGAGCAAAAACTCATTTTGAACAACAAGCAGCTTTTCAAGTATAACACTTGCATTTTTAAAACAATTGTTCAAATGCATATCTTAGTTTATCCTCTTTTGGAATAGAGATTACAAAGAGTAGATGCATATAGGAAAACGTGGCTATAGGATGCACTCTTCCTGCATCAGTGATAATATTTTTATACAGAAATGTTAATTACTAGTTCTTAAAAGTTGTTTCATGGCTAAGCATTTAAATAAAGCAGCTCTGTTCATCATTTTTAGGAAACTAGTGCTTAGATACTAGTGGGTAGCTAGCCTAGGGTTGCATGATTTAAGTGGTCTGATTGCCTGCTCTTCCTTTCCCCCCTCCAAAATAGTGCTTACACTTGAGAGTATTTCTGAACCCGCTGATCCTACATGTGTGCTGCCTGGCTTAGCCACTCCTTTCGTAGTGAAAATAAGATCACTGGATTCTGTATCAACATTCCTGTAGGGAGCATGTTAAAAAAATCTGTAGCAATCCCTCCTTTGCTTCCACCCCTTAGGCACAGGCTGGTGAGGAATGTGGATACCCACATCATGTCAGAGGATGCGCTGCTTCCCCATTCACACATAGCTGGGTCTGCTGCTGCACGGATCAAAACCGCAGAGTGGCACTGAGATGTCTGCAAGAGGGGGGACAGAAACTATTGATGGACTCTGAGACAGGAATTCTGGACATTTGCATAATGAGGCAAGCATGTTTTGGTAGAAAACAAAGGCCATAGCCCTATTAAGAGGGCATAGGCAGGAATCTAATCTAGTGTTTCATTATGTGTCTTAAAATGAGTTGTGCTTTTCAGAAAAGTATGTGTAAATGTGTGTTTAAGTGTGTGAGCACATATAGAGGATTTACTGCATACTGTTGAAGTTCTTACTACGTTCTGTCTAGGTGTCAAAAATCAAAATTTTACAACACAAGCATATAGAAATGGTCTTTTCCAAGACTTTTTGTAGAAACTAAAAAATTTCAACCTTTCTATTACTTTCATTCAGAATCTTTTTTCATATTGAATTATGAATTCCATGAACTGTTTAGATTTGCTTAAAAAAGTAGACTGACTTTGAAAGGAGCTGTTTTACTACTTGTAGGTGACCCCCTCAGAGTCATATTCAGAGCAGTTAGTTCTTCTGTTCAAAGGAACAGACGCACCTTCAGGTGCATCTCCCACTTCCATAGTCCACATGGATATTCACACTTCATCTCTGGATTGTTCTAAGTGCTGGGCTGACCTTGGTTGGCTGCCAGATGCCCACCCAGCCACTTTCTCACTGCCTTTCCTCAACTAGGCAGCAGGGGAAATAAGGTGAAAAAGCTCACAGGTTGAGGTGAAGACAGGGAGATCACTTACCAAATGAAATGTTTTTTTGCTATATGGGAGTAACAGAGTGGGATCCATTTTTAACTCCTGGAGATACAGAGAAGGCATATGGACCATCTTCTTGAGTGGTGTCACAGCATTACCTCATGATGATGAAGTAAAACAGTTTCTTCAAAACTTATCAGAATTGCTGATATTTTTATAAAGCAAGGGAGATAAAGCAAAAAATTAGAAGTTCTGCATGGTCTGTAAAGTAGTTCATGCATTTCAAGACTGTTATACAAACTGACTGCAAACTTAGACACCGTTTCTTCTATTTTTCCTTTACAGATTTTTTTTTTTCCCCTTAAGAAGAGAAGAAAGAAATCCCATTGTTTGCTCTTGTATTTATCACAGGAATCCAGGACCTGGGTATTTGGGATCCCATTCTCCCACATCTTAAGTGTTGGCAATACCACTTTTTGGAGGCTCTGCTCTTTGGCATCAGCCCTTTTTTGAATGGCAACTGGAACTAATTAATCTACTAGGGCTCGTCCACCCATGCATTGCACCAGAAAACCAGACTGCTGCTGGAAGGAAGGGAATCATATAGCTGTCAGAGAAGGAAAGGACAGCTCTCATCTCATGGTGGTTTATTTTTAAGTCCTCATTTCTGTTTTCTTAAAAGGCTGATAATTAATTAATTTAGTTGCTTGTCAGCCCACATTTTTTGATAAAGAGGTAATTACTGTAGAAACAAACATCCGTTCGTTATTTCAGATGTTGGGATTTAATACATGCTTGCAGTTACCTTCTGCACATATGTAATACATTCTAGCTTTTTATAAGGCTGTTGGTTACAAATAGCTTTGAAATAACTACCATCCCTTCCAGCTATAAAATCCCATAATAATTATTCATTATATCACCATCATTTTTATTATGCTAAAAGGGATTCCTCCACACCCCCTCCCACAGCAGAATAATGTTGTAGAAGGGATTTCATTTGCCCATATTAATTCAGGATTGTTCAACACTGCAGTACAGCTATATCATCTTTGTTTTAGGGGAAAATGGATGGAGTGAGACAGCTGCTTCATGAAACTTCAGTAATTGGATTCATGAAGCAGCTATATCATCTTTGTTTTAGGGGAAAATGGATGGAGTGAGACAGCTGCTTCATGAAACTTCAGTAATTGGATTCATGTTTAAATAACGTGTGGGCAAAAAAACCCTTCAGCTTCCTAGCTTAATTCTTTTTATTATCTGCATGTAATCTGAGTAGGTTCTAACTAGAAGTTCTCTATGAATTAGGCTAGCTGGCTTTATAGCTATAATTTAGGCATAGTTATACATACCTCTGACAATTCCCACTTCCTGTTACATATTCAGAACATAGAAGACAAGGATGTTGAGATGGTAATTTGTTTCTGAAAATGAATTCTGATTCTTTTAACCCCTCTTCCCCAAATTTTAAAAGTATTTCTGGATCTTAGAGCAATTTATTTGTGTTGTGTTTTGTTTTTTTCTCTTTTACATTTAAGACTACCAGAAAAAGTCTGATTTTAACTTAATTTTAATGTGGTATATGCTGTTATAACATCCAACTGCTTAAACATATTTTAGGCTTTAAAATGCACTCATTTGAACTGCTTTAGTTCCAGAGCATCTGATTTAGATACTTGTGCATTCACTTCTTAAATAAAGTGAAAGCATATTGTGTCATACAAGATTTTTTTTTCTTCATTATCTGATCCTTATGCATTTGAACTTGGGCTTCTGTGACAAAGACACAGTTGTTTGTCTACTGATTGAATTTAACAAGAAGCTGGTGTTCTCTAAGTATGAGTGCCTCATTTCCTATAGCATAACAGTACAGTAATGCTAAATGCACATATGTACAAAAAAGCATTAAGCCCCAGAAAATCCCCTTAAATCTCAAAGCTGGAAATTCAACCACTGAAAGGTAATTGGACTGAAATTTAAGCCAAAAGTAATTTTCTTGCGTGGTTAAGGAGTTTTAAATGTAATAAATAAACTTCCATAAAAGGGGTCTTTAGAGGCAACTTCAAGGAGATGGTATGAATTCATATGCATTGAGTGATCATAGTTCCCAGCCAAATGTACAGCAAAATGATATTTTCAAACCTCTTGTGAAATAATAGGCAAAATAACTCTCATTTTACTGCAGCTTCTCTATTCTTTCTGTTAGATATTTATGTAAAAATGATATATTTTTGGAGCTGCTGCTTAGAAAACAGATCCTACTGGCAAGCATCTGTCTGCGTACCCCAGAAGTGTAGTACCCTTGCATCACACAGGTTGTTACAGCAAACAGAGTACAAGAATGTTGTAGATTAAAGTTTAGAGAGAGATCCATTTCATTTAGTTTTAGTGATCTGAAGGTTAGATTCAGTCTGACCTAGCCATTAGTCAGTGAAATGAAACGGGCATCTCAGCAGGGATGTTCAGCCCACTTAGCTTTTAGGTTCTTCTGTAGTCAGTGGAAGTGGATGATCATCTCCAGAGGGTAATTTATCTCATGCCGAGGAGCTGACCTAAGAGTGAATCCTTAAGGTTTTAGCTGGTGAAGTTAGGTGAGATAAATTCCATCCCTAGCTTGCTAAATATTGTAGCTTGTTACTAGGGTGTACTTGTTTATGACTTGAGAATGATCCAGGATGTCTGCGGTGGAAATTAAATCATGTTTGTTACGAACTTTACTAAAGCAAAGCATTTGTTTTAATGTAGTTGAGCAAAACAACATTTTGAATTGTGAATTTGTGAAAAGAAATACCTTTGTCAAGACTCAGAATCCCCACAGGTGGGCTCCGGTCTGGGAAGTTCTGGTAGAGTCTGAAGATAGAAGTTTCAGTGAATTTTTTTTGAAACGTCATTCCATGATGGTATGATAGCTGAAGGGATTATGGCAGAAAAACGCTTTTAAAGATGAAACTTAAAAGGCTTATGACAAGTATTTTACATTGTACAACCTGCACAGGTCCTTTCCTGTTCTTCATTCCTGTAGTTTCAAAACCTTGATTTCACAAAATAGATTTGAGTCAATACATCCTGCAAACCTTCGTGTGCACAAAGCTAACACACTTCCTATGGATGACATTCCTATTCTCACAACTGTCAATGAGTTGATGTAAACACTTAACAAATAAAGAAATCTGCTTGTCCCCAATTCTGTTAAAGCAGCTTAAAAGTTGAAACTTTTTCAGCAGTAGTGTTTGTGGACAGTCTTGCCACGGTACGTTGAATTTCAGGATTGTCTAGAAAGCACGTTAGGATGTTCTGCCAAGCTCCTAATCTTGGTATGTTCACTTGCACAGCAACATTAACCTCTCCATAGTATTCTGTATGTGTAAATAGGTTATTGTTTTCCTCTGGTTCCTGTCTGGCTCTGCATAGTTACCATCCTGGGCTTTCTTCTTTGGAGGGGCAGGGGTGGTGGAGCAGTGGTTTGGCTCTTAAATTGTTTTGCTTTTTGACACTGGTTCTTGACTGGCTTCTACCTTCTGTTTAATTCCTAAATATTTTTTCTTTGCATTGTAGTTACTGATCTTTATCTCTAATACTTATATTTGTGGTGATGTGTTTGTTTTAGAGTTTCCACAGTGCTATAATTCGTTCTTTGTATCGTCTCACATGTTCACTTACTGACTTGGAGAGCAAAGAGGAAAAAGAAAAAAAACTAAAAAGGAAAAAATATGGTTTTTTTCCCCAACATTTGTAGTCAACAGAAAATACACTGTGGAAAACACAGTTGTTTCAACAGACTCTCAAAGCTGAGACCTGGGTAAAGTTTATAGTTTCAGTGGGACTCAAGGGAACATGCATTTTCTGTCAACTCTAAAAAGACTTGAAAATGTGTTGAAATCTTATATGTATTGTATTTGTTTTGTCTGTGTAGGCAAGTGCTTCTGTGTGGCCCCTGCTTTTCTTGATATTCTCCACAGCTGATCTTGTAGGTGGGTTTTATGTCTCCGGTGTCGATCAAAGGGAGTTTGTAAAGTGCTTTTTAAAAGTGCTTTAAGAGTTGGTCTGACTCATGTTTCATGGATTTGAAGGATTTATTGAAAATATGTTCAGCGAATTAATTTTTATTTCTATAAGGAATTTGAATTCAGTTTCTTGAGTGTTGGATATTCCCCCCACCCCACCCCTACCACAAGAAATAGGGTTTTCCTATGGTATTTTTGTCTTATTTAAGTAGAAAACAGAGAATTCCCATTTTATGCTCTGATTCCTTATAACTGAGTGTGTAATTATTCTCATGGTAAAGTTACTGGCCATGTGCAGGTGAAAATACTTGACTTGTATGCACCTGTATGTTAAGGTAGGATTTTTAGAGTGGTATGTATGGTCTTGGAACTTTTAACACCTCATTAGATTCATTATTTCATTTGTTCTTGTCCTTTTTTTTTTTTTTTTTCTCTTCTGCAACTCTTTTTATTGCAGTTCCACAAACACCTATGACTACTGTTAGATCAGACCCAGTGCAGCTAGGGAAGGGTTAGGGAATTCTGCTGTGCCGCTTCAGTTGGCAAGGAGAAACTTGCTACTTGATGTCAAGTTAAAGAACAGTACTTGATCTCTGGGACACGGCTTTATTGCTTGATATATTGTCCCAAGCGTGCATGTTTGGTACCATATATTGTCTAGACTCCCCTATCATTTCACTTTGAAAGTTACTTTCCATACTCATGTTTTCAAACAAATTCAAATTTGTACAGATGTAACTGATTTTAAATATCTAGTTAAATGAGGCTGGTATCAAAACTGTTGGAAGTAAGGAGTGTCAGTATACTTTCCATTTTGACTATGGTGCAATTGTTTTCATACAATTGCTTAGTGAGGTGGATTAAGCTGGTAATGGATTCCTATCACTACAAGTGGAGCTGAGCAGCATTCAGCCTCGTCTCTCCATGATGGTGTCTTCTTCAGAAAGGTTCTGTTCTTAGTCTGTGAAAATGCTCTGCACAATAAGTATGTAAAGATGGGAGATCTCACAAGAACATACTTGAAACTGCACCGCATTTGTAAGCAGATGTTATTTTGTGGTTTACAAAGATTAACTTTTTTTTTTTTTCTCCAGCTGTATGCCAGAATCTTACATTTGCACACTTTCTGGATACGGTCAGAAGTTGATGTATCAGTTCAGCAAAAAATGGTCTGTTCTGTCATGTATTTGTACCTAGTGTTGCCAAAGACACTTAGATACATTTGGATGAGCTTTTTTACTTTTGGATGCATTTTTATTTGTTTGTTTTGACACATGATATTTTGAAATTGCATGCGTCTGCAAGAGCAGCAGCCAGAAGGAGATGAGACTAATCCTTAGTTTAAACAGTTCAAAGACTAAACTGATATAGTAATTGCTTGTAGAATCTCCAAACTGCTTTGTTACTAAAATAATATTTTTAACTCTCTCCCTATTTTAATAAATACATTGTTTTAATCATCATCTCTGTTTGAGAGAGGGGAAATTTGAGAAAGAAGTGATTTGGGGCATTGCAGTAGGGGTCGATGTCAGTCTGGGCTGGTGTCTGCCTTTTTTTTTTTTTTTTTTTTTTTTTTTTTTTTAAGTCATACTGAGTCAATGGTCTCTTTTCCTAGAAGAGCACTTCTCTGGTAGCAAATGGTGGAGCTGTTCAGCTACAGAGATTGAGTGTGTGTGCCTGTGTATAGCTTTCCTTTCTGAGCATTGTTTTCTGAAATTTAATTCCTAAGGGCAGGTACTTTTCCTCACCCTCTCTTGTATTGCAGTGTTGAAAACGTTCCTACCAGCAGGTGGAGAACGATTAAAAAAGGCAAATCGACCGGATGATCACTCCTCTTCATGAAAGGTGACCTTTCAGAGGTTTTCAGAATATCTAACTTCATTTTTCCTGTTCTAAATCCCACTTCAGCATATCCCGTTAATTTCTGTTGGCTGGACAGTGTATGCAGAAAGGGGCATTTGCAGGGAGATTTCCTGAGCCGAGGGAGCCATTGAGGGAAAGCTGATGAATGGGCAGAGATGTTACAGCTGCCCAGCAGGACTCCAGTAACACTTTCTGTGCCTGGAAGAGCCCGGCAACTCCCTGCCTTTCCAGCTGAGTGCCACCACGGGAATCTTCTCCACAGGGATAAAAAACCTCTGAGATTTCTCCAAGCCCTGCTAAGTGTGATCTATCCCTTCGTGTACATCAAACTGACAATTCCTACTGCTAAGCACGAGGAAAGGATTGGGATTAACACATTTGCAGTTAATAGTTTCATCCTTTCTGATCTGGTTCCAAAAAAGTTTTTTTTTGGTCTTCTATTTTGAGGACTTTATAGGTAACACACCACAGGAGATCTGATGGTTAGGTTTTTATTTAGCCTAAGGTGGTCCGGTCTTAACCACTGGGCATGTGAACTGGATGGCAGTTTTGGGTTTCTTCTGGGGAGACAGCAGCAGCAGAAGCTCAGGGCAGCCTTGAGCTGCGTTGGAGGCCGACCTCTTCCGCTCCTGTCTCCTTTCCCTCTCTGATAAACAGCAGCTTGCAGTTCTGCTGACTCTTCTTTCTTCCACACTTGAAGAAAACGGCAGCGTGCAGGTTTCTGCAAGGCCGTGACGTTGCAGGGTGGCAGATGCTCCCAGCCCAGCTGTGCAAGAGGCAGCTGGCTGGGCTGGGCTGGCTGGTTTGCCTCCTCCAGGGAAAAGGCACTGGGCCAGATTCAGCTTGTTAACTTCCAGCTGGATCTTACTAGCTAGTCTGTCCCAGCAGCATGCAGAACTGGCAGCTGACATCTAGGAGGTAAGCGTGGAACTGCAAACTGTTAGAGAAGAGAAGAAATTTGAACCATCTCTTAAAGTATTGACGGGACTTTCATAGTACGCAGAATTCATCCAATAATTGGTTGTCAATTCTGCATCTGCAACTGGGATAGGTAGGACTTGAAATCAGGCAGCACTGTGAAACAGAGTGTTAGCAAACTCCTTTGCTGGATTTACCTTGGTGTTTATTTTCTCTTCCCTTTCCCACGAGAGCTTTGTTCTACATCCACTCCTCTGCACACCACCTTCTCCAAGAACCTTTCCTTGAAGCCTGAGGAAGTGGTTTGACATTGGATACAGACGCACGCACACAGACACACACAAGCGTAACATCCCATCGTTAGAAAAGGAGTGTGACTTCCTGTACACAGCGGGATTGATGGGGGTGGGAATGGCACAGTTGCTAAAATGCAAACAGCAGAAAGGCAATCCCCAAAGTATATAAAATTCCTATAATTTAAATGACTAAATCAGCTGAATGCTGATTTATGTTCCACTGGTTCAGTACAGAGTCTAAATGCATAACCTGCAGCCTTTCTGACAACCAAACTTGGACTATGGAGGCAAGCAAAAAGAACGGGGGGATGGGTAGTGAAAGAAGATAGTAGGAACGGTTTTAAGCATCTTACTACTCAAAACTAATTGCCATTTTATTATCAGCTAGAAGTAATGATGGGGAACCTAGCTGCAGCATACAGAATTTCTTTGTTGAAATGTAACCTAGACTTCCTTGTTACGGTATCTCTGCTTCTTGTTAATATGCATCTCGCACAGTAAAGAACTGAAGTAAAGAGCGCAAGTCAAATGCATCCTGACCTGGAGTAAGGTTGCTTGTGGTACTTTTTCCTCAAATAAAATGAAAATTGTGTGAATGTGATGGACTAGTTTTCCTTTTTGAACCTTTTATTGTCTATACTTCCCCCATACTTGTTCTCCCCCTGTGAAACTGTGTTGCATGCTAATCTCCTTACAAACTTGTTGAAATTCCTGCGTGTATACCCTTAATGTTCCTACGTGCCCTCAGACCAGCCTGGCTTGTGGCCCTCTGGGATAAAAAGTTGATTTGACCTGCTTCTCTGCTAAAGAACACATTTAATTAGATACTTGGGCATGTAAATACTTGAGTGTCTTGGTTCCTAACTGAGGTGTTCCTAATTCTCTCTGCACCTAATTAGAGAATATAGACCTTTTCCACAGGGGTCTGTGCCATGCTAGGTGATTGTACAGGGGCTGCAGCAGGACTCAGTAAGACAGCATTTGGCTGGAACTTTCCTTTATGATGAAAGGAAAAGGATAAGCTGATGGTGGTACAACAAAGAGTTTTCTGATGGACCAGTTGAAGGCCTTAGAGGTCTTTGTCCCTGCAGCAAATTCTAGTGGTACCAGTGCCATCAGTAGGAGCAAAGCTATGAGAAAGACCGCATTCACGTTTAAATAGAAAGGGAGATACCAGCTTGATCACAATCAGCTGGATGAACCCAGAAAAAACCTTCAGACTACTCATTACTATCCAAGGCACTTCTGGCTTCTCCACCAGCTATTTATGGGGAAGAAATCCATTCTTGAAAAGAAATGCCGTTGAAACTACCATCTCTTTATCTGAGACCCCTTCTGAGCCTCGTGGTGGTACAGATTTCTAAGAGCACAACTTGGACTGAAAGAGTTATGACAAACCTTTCTTTGTCTCCTAATCACACATTCTCCAAAAAGACTGCCCCACTAGACACATATTGTTCTGTATTGCCTTTCTCTTGTGTTTTTGAATACGATAAACTAAGTTTTACCCTTAGATAACCTTGTGTGCCTACAAAATTTTATTTAGATGTCCGCGTTCCTAAAAATAGTACATGAATGAAGCGTTCCAAGCAGCAAACCGCAGCTTCCTGAGGTAGCAGTGGCTGTAGTGCAGTTTCTAGTTCAAAGATTTTGTTTTGTAAGTGATATAACATTGCAGAGTCTACCTCCAGTTTTACAGCATTGCTTTGCTGTACGCTGTTTGTTCGTGTTCCTTTAATGATACTTGGATGCAAAGCATGTGTCATTAGTTGGCTAATATAACAGAAGATCTTTAAGGCATATGTTTTGTGGTATGTGTGCCTACTCCACTACTTAACAAGGCTGTTTAACCTATATGTTGTTTCTAGCCTGCAATGATCACAATACTGCCCACACGTTTTAGTCATATATTTTATCACTTATATACTGAAAGCGCACTTACTTTTTGCAGAATATATTTAAGACTGAAAGTTCAGGTTTAGTACTCTGACTCTTGGTACAAGTTGTTTTCCTGGTGTCTAAAGCCCTGCTTGCTCAAACAAACTCTTTGGTAAAAAGGGATCTGGCTGGGATTCGGTTGCCAAATGTGTTTAGAAAAGGCATCGTAAATGATAAATAATGATTTCAAGTTCATTTGTCTGGGACAAATCCAAGCATGATACATGTTATGTTCCAAAATTAATTAAGCAAAATGGGGTGAGGGGAAGCAGAGGGGGCAGAGTGAAATGGTCATTTGGCAATACCAAAGTACTTAATTTTCTTGACAAAGTTCTTAATATTTTAAAACATTTCCATCTTTTGGACAGAAACCATACACTCTCTAATTACTGGCAATAAAACTGAGGATTTAAGAGCTATGAATGTTACAGTTGGAGGAAACTATAATTAAGGCTGGCAAGACTCTGTTTCCTTAAGGAAACAGAGAGTTCAGACAGCTTTTAAAAGGAGATGGTAATTATTTTCCCCATTGAACTTCTATGTATTGATAAATGCATGTTCTCCAGTCTTCAACCAGGAAGTTAAGCAGTAAAGTATATCCTAAGTAACTTCTTAATTTCTGTTTCCCAATGTGGTGTTTCAGCTCTAAGACGATTTATCTATCGTTTCTTCTGATTGTAAATCAGGGTTCTTCAATTCTATATCTTATATCTCCTGCTGAGAAAAAGAGAGGTGTAGAACAAAGTAAAATTTAATGGATTTAATGGATATAGTTAAAAAGTAAGCTGGTTCTAAAATACTGCACTGTGTATGTATTTGCATGCACTCTCTTGTAGCCTGTCTGCTTCCAATGAGCCAGGGAGACTCTGTTACTACTGAATACAATAGCAGGAAGATTGTTAGTCGTAAAATGAACATGGGTGGACGTAAGTATTGCCAGTCAGCAGGTCATCACATGCAACCAAGTCTGGACCATCTTGAAATCACTGCAGAAACCACTGGCATATAAACCCCTCTTAGTCTGGCGGGCAGTATTTTGTAGCCAGGAAAGGTGCTGTGGAGGCTGAAGCTGGGAGTGGTGTTTGCTGCAGCTCCTGAGCTCTGGGGCTCTCACTTTACCGTGATGTTCCAGTGCTGCCAGGACTTTGGCTGCCCCAGTAGCTTCCCAGGCACTGTGGGGAGAGCAGACTGGCGTGTGTCGGTGCCGGTCACTGGGGGCTTCTCTTTAGCCCACTAAATGCGATGAAGGGCGTGAGTACCCGGGAAGCCCTGGGGATGCCGGTTCCCAAGTGCCTGTGTTCCTGCTTCCGGCACAATGAAATACTCTTGCGAGGTGGGCAGCACCAGAACTTGGCTTATCTTTGAAATATTTATTCCTACTTTATTCTGCACTGGAACGAAGACTGATTTTGAAACCGGAAGATCTTCTGTGAAGTGGGATTATATTTCCTGTACATCCCTGCAAATGAGAAGGACCGTTTTTGTACCACAGGATTTTGAATTATTAGGTAGATTCAGGTGGAGAGTTATGTACTTAGGGAATAGAATACTTTAAAAACCTGTATTTAGAAAGTCATCACACAACTAGTGGTGTGGAAGTATAGCATGACATATAAAATTCCCTTCTATTTTATACCATTTTTCTAATGAACTCCCTTTTTCACAATTGTTGTTGAATTGGCAGATTAGTTGTTGTTTCAAGAGTCAAGCATTTGTGGTGATTTTATTTGACTTTTGATGAGGCAGAGTTCATGGCTCTAGCACATAACCAGTTCATTTTGTAAGTGAGCAGGTTTGTGTAACCAGGTCATTTTGCATGTGAGTGAGTTTGTCTTTGAGTCAACTTCATCAGAAATGGGTTGTCCCCTGTTAGAACTGTTTGCAGATGAATTGTTTGCTGCAGTGCTGTGAAGAGGATGTGTGGTCAACGGCTCAGTGTCCGGATGGAAATTGGTGACAAGTGGTGTCCCTCGGGGGTCTGTACTGGGACCAGTATGGTTTAATATCTTCATCAATGACAGTGGGATTGAGTGCACCCTCAGCAAATTTGCAGATGACACCAAGCTGAGTGGTGGTGCGGTTGACACGCCTGAGGGACAGGATGCCATCCAGGGGGACTTGGACAAGCTTGAGAAGTGGGTCCATGTGAACCTCATGAGATTCAACAAGGCCAAGTGCAAGGTCCTGCACATGGGTCGGGGCAACTGCCGTATCCATACAGGCTGGGGGATGAAGGGATTGAGAGCAGCCCTGCTGAGAAGGACTTGGTGGTACTGGTGTAAGAAAAGCTGGACATGAGCCGACAATGTGCGCTCGCAGCCCAGGAGGCCAACCGTATCCTGGGCTGCATCAAAAGCAGCATGGCCAGCAGGTCGAGGGAGGTGATTCTGCCCCTCTGCTCTGCTCTGGTGAGACCCCCCTGCAGTACTGCGTCCAGCTCTGGAGCCCTCAGCACAGGAAAGACATGGACCTGTTGCAGAGGGTCCAGAGGAGGGCAATGAAAATGATCAGGGGGATGGAACACCTCTCCTATGAAGAAAGGCTGAGAGAGCTGGGGCTGTTCAGCCTGGAGAAGAGAAGGCTTCAGGGAGACCTTATTGCAGCCTTTCAGTACTTAAAGGGGGCTTATAAAAAAGATGGGGACAAACTCTTTAGCAGGGCCTGTTGTGACAGGACAAGGGGGAATGGTTTTAAACTAAAAGAGGGTAGATTTAGACTAGATGTAAGGAAGAAATTCTTCACTGTGAGGGTGGTGAAACACTCAGAGGTGGTAGATGCCCCATCCTGGAAACATTCAAAGTCAGGTTGTACGTGGCTCTGAGCAACCTGATCTAGCTGAAGATGTCCCTGCTCATTGCAGTGGTGTTGGACTAGATGACCTTTAAAGGTCCCTTCCAACCCCCAAAATACTATGATTCCGTGAATGTGTTTGTGCATCCTTCTGTCTGGTTCTCCAGATATGAATTAAGTCATTTTTAAAAGCTAAATTAAAATGAATGTGTTTTACAGTGCTTGCAACAAAGCAGAGCTAAGCATAGCACAATGTTGTTTTTCTCTCCATCTTTGGAGACAAAGCAGCTGTTCAACAAGGACCATAGTGGAAAGCGGCATTTTTGGCACCTGGGATTCTTTTTCAGATTCCAATTTTTACATTTAACCAACCCTAAAAAGGCACACAAAATGTTAAAAAACAAAGTGTTAAAAATGACTTTCCAGGTCACAGGTTACGTTTTAAACCAGACTCATGTTGTTATGGTTCCTGCTAATATTTCTGGAGTTAGAAACCTGTCAGTGTTTCCATTTGGAGCGAGGGAGCTATAACTGTCTATAAAAATATGTTCCCAGCCAAAGCATGCCATGTGAGGTCGTTGCTGAAAAGCAATTAAAGTCTGGCAGCTTTGAAATTAGAAGCACATCAGCAAGACTGGGAAATCTGCTGCTTTCTGACTGTGCTGCACTCCTAGAAGTTAGGAAATGCACGACGATAGGTGTATGGTGGCTGTTTGGGGTCCGCTTTTATGGGTCACTCTGCGCAGAATCAGGTTTGGGTGGATAATTTTGGTTTGTGTAGATGTCTTTAGTGTTAGGTTTTGTGCTCTGGATGTCATTTCACAAATTATGCTCTCGATGGATATTTTAACACCTTCTATCCATTTCCTAAATCTTTTGTGCAATTGGTCCTTTTCCTCTGGTTCACCACAACTTTAAGTAGCTCCAGCACACTCTTCCAATTTACGACATCTCCCCGACTCGCCAGCTGGACTCCACACATAGCCTTGGTGCTCCAGGAAGGAAGACTTGGCATCAAGTGAGTCTGGGGTTAATGAAAGCCTGGAGTGGGAAGTTATAAAAATCAGATGGTTATAATAATTGTAAGGGGCTATACGCTGAGTTTAATAGCTCCACGGGGAATGGTGATATATGAGGAGTGTAGGAGGACAGAATGGGCATAGGAAGGTGCCATTATATATATATCCCTCTTTCCCCTCCCCTTTCATTCCCTCTTTTTGCCAGAACCCCAGTCTGACCCGACTGCACTGCATCATCAAACAATCCCTACAGAAAGCTTTCAGAGAGGGGAAGTTGTTTCCAAGATCCAGCCTTCTCCTCTGGCTGCAATGAAATATGTAAGTCTGATAATCACATGTGATTATCTCTGCTGCATTTTCCATGGTGATTCTAAATCATCTACTTTATCTTTTATCTTGATCAGACACTTATCTGTTTCATTTTATGTTCAGGCAGATGTAAGACAAGATTTTTTTTAAAGGAAAACAGCCACAGACTTAACATCACCTTGTATTTTGGTGTGCCCAGAGTTCAGGGTCAGAGTCACACAGGCCAGTGCTCCTGCTCGGGTGGAGGGAGGGAGTAGCTGGAGGCAGGTCTACTGTGAAGGGTTGACTGTCATCACAAACTTTCCATCACTGGCTGCCTGTGATCACCAGCGTGGAGGCAGTCGTGGTAAGCCAGGCGTTTACAGCTCCACATGGAGGCACTGGCAGTTGCTGTACGTCCAGGGCTTGGTGCTCCCATCCTGGAGCTCACCATTCATGGAGGTGATGCCAGGTCCTTCATCTTAGTGAGTTGGACCACTGTGTTTAGTCCCATGACCCTGAATGTAAGGAAACCCTGATGTTACTTACCATGCATAAGAGGACACTAAACTAAAATGAGGAGCTGCCTCATGTTTAGGATCATGCTATATCTGGATGATTGTAATATTAACTGCTGAAGATGAGTGTTTAGGCAACAGTTAATAGTACTGCATTGAGACATGGTAATTATATTTTGAATTAAAAAAATAGATAAAATGATCTTGAAAATACAAAAAATCTTTTATAAGATAGTCTTTTCTATGGGACTATCTTGCATGCATTCTCTGTCATTCTTGCTTCATCGAGTTAAAAGGTGCTTTTTTGTCTTGTTGGCTTTGCAAAGCCAGCATTGTGACAAAAAATGCTTTAGATTCCAGCTTATATATTTAAAGAATAATGAAATAAAATTGCACTGGCAACCTAAATTCTTCCTTTATTTACATCTCCTTTTAATTATGAAGGCCATGCTTTTTAAGTGGTTTAATAGAAAACATAGTGAGTACAAAATCTTTGAAGGAGATACAAGCACCTTGCATGATACGATTTCATTAGTTGTTTTTTAGGGCTGGTTTTGGCAGGGAATATGTGTGCGTGTGTATATGTGTGCATGTACACATTTACATGTGTGCAGCTTATAACTTGAGCAAACTTTCTTCTGGAAGTCCTTGAGGCACAAGTGTGGAACACCACAATATTGGTTTTGCAGTCATGTTTTGGAGAGGAGCTGTACTTTGAAGAATATTCTAACTGCATCATTTATTCCAGTTTTTAAAAATGTACTTCAGGTTAGAATAGCCTGTTCTCTGCATGCTTCACAATGTCAGAAAACAATAAAAATAAACAAACAAAAAACAACACCATAGAGATTACATGAGTAACTTGAGGTTTCAGTTTAAGTCGTGAAGTGTTTAAATATAAATTTAAATATCAATGTGTTTAACGATGTTTTTTTCAGAGGCAAAAGTAAGTGTCATAACTTCCTAAAAATTTGCCTCTGGTGGTAGAGGTGAAAATGTGCTTATGATTGTCAGCTGTAGCTTTATGTGTCACAAATACCTCCTAAAAATCTTAAGGAATTACAAACTCAAGTAAATCTGAGATGCAAAGTGAGAGATGCATTTAAATATTTTGCTTTCTTCCTGTGGAATAACTGTGTGAAGAAAACAGGTGTATTAGGGGATCATTTGAGTGCACTCTTCTTCTCAGTGTATGAGCTTGCATTAGTATATGCAATGAAGTAAATTTGTTCTCAAGTCATTTTCACTTCTCATTTTAGAGCCCAGACATGTCCACACCAAGGCTTCTTTTTACAGCTAGTTATGTGAATGAAGATTTTTAAAAAAAAAAATTTTTTTTTTTTAAGTCCTAGTATGTGACTTTGGACAAATATATATGAAAGCATGTTTAGTACTGCTAATTTTTAATCGGCTCTTGTTAAATGACACTATGGCTAGGTTTTTCTTTACTCAGATGATGCTTTTTGGGCTCTCTATGGGCTTTCCTAATAGTCCAATTCTTAAAGAGCTTTTGCCTTTGAGAGAAAAATCTTTCTCATCTTTGATATGAGAAAACTCATATAATCTGCTTCGAGTGGGAAGATGTGTTTTCTTTCTTCTAGTTAATTACTTCGGCCACAACAACCCCAGGCAACGCTACAGGCTTTGGGAAGAGTGGCTGGAAAGTGCCCAGAGGAAAAGGACCTGGAGGNTCAAAAATTTAGTAATGGGAGTTGTAATTGTGATATAAATTAGCAGGCTGAGTTAAAGACCATAGTTGCACCAAGGCTGTACTGCACAGTCCTTCCTTTCTGGAGAACTGTCAACAAATATTTATCATTCAGCAAACTGTACCAGGAGACTCATAACTGGAATGGTCCTGGCTCCCACTGACTTATTTGAAATGATTGGAGTCTGTTAATGTACAGCAATGTCAAAAATAAAAACCTGTTCAAATATCAAAGTATCGATTTAGCTGCCAGGTTTCAAGTACCTCATTTGAAAATACTGGTCTGCATTTTTCAGTAGCTGTTTTTTTCTGTGGCTTACTCAGTTTTTCTGGTGGTCTCTAGGATGAAGTGTTTTGAGAGCTGAGAACTTAAAGTTTCTTTAGAGAAATAATTTCTCTTTTATGAAATACTCCAGAAATGAAGTTTTTCTATTGTTTTAATGGAATTGATCTTTTTTTCTTTTTCTTCGCCTATCTCTTTTTTTTAAAGTGAGCTATAAGCTAATGTAACTTCTTACTTTAAGGGATTGACACTCCTTTTATTCTGAGATAGTGAAGTGCTATTATCTCAATCTTAAGAATGAGGAATTCAGAGTAAGAAACGCTAAGTTATTTGCCCAAGTCATGAAAACAACTGTGGCTGAATTATTCCTTGAACCTAAGTATGTCTTATCCTAAGCTGAGGGCTCCCTTGAGGAGTTCGTTTCTCCTCTCAGAAGTACAGCCTTTAAAATAAAAGGGAATAAAAAATAAACTGATTTATTTAGCATATCCTCATTTGCTTTTGAAGACCAGGAAGGACTGTTATTATAATATATTGCCAAGTATTATTACCTTTTACTCAGATGTATGTAGTCTAAAGACTCAAACTGGCACAAAGCACTTAAATTCACAGGTTACTAAACTATGTGTCACAGACCACAGCAGTGACCCAGCAGCCGCAAAACACTTCAGATCCTTGGAAGGGCGAGACATTAACTACATGCATATTGCCCAGACAGTCCCAGCAGGTAAACCATGCCACCTGCTGCAAGTCTATGCTGATTTGATGGAAGAAATTCCTTTCTCAATGTAATCTGATAACTAGCTTTACTCTGGGTATATGGGGGACATATACAAACTAGACACGAGTTTCCATCTAGCATGTTACTTGCCCCTAGCTATGGCCAGTCTCTGATCATTCAGAGGAAGAAAAATAATTTCCCCTTATTCTTGGGAAACTACATCTGCCAGTTGCATGTTAAACCTTTTCAGGTTACTGGCTGGGCCCTGAAGTATGAGACTATATGTGATTTATAACTAATGTCTTAACAGGCATGAGACTACTGAGGGCAATCTGGGCATTTGTGTCCTACCTGGGATCAGGAGAGACTCACTGGCCATGTCTACAATAGCAAGAAAGGAAGTCCAATGGAGTGCCTTTGTAGAACTTAACAACTAGTTCTGGGGACCTGGTGCACATGCTTTACGCGTTTCAGGGTTTTACTTTGGGCTAGCTCTAATCCGGTCCTGTGAACTGGATGCATACTACTTGCTGAAGAATGTTAGGTGTACACTTGGAGCATATTTTCCAGTTCAGGTTAATTTGAAGGAAATGCAGCTCCAGGACTGCTCTGTCACGTAGAGCAAAGCTTAGTTTATGGGGCATGATTTGAATTCCTCATATAAAAGCACACTGATGATCCAAACTGTGACAAACACTCACAATTCATGTATTCTGAAGTGCTTGCATGATATCTCCGGGAACAAGAACCAAATACTTTATCCCAGAAGTGCCATGAAAGCAAGTAACTTCTGAAGAGAGAGGTAGTCTCCCTAACTAGGGCTTCAAGCCAGTCCAAACCTCTTCCCATTCCCTTCTCCCCCTGCCTCCATCTTACAGGTAGCATGTTGCAGTGTTTAATTACTTGGTGGACACATCCTGTTTTAGTTCAAGCCTAACTTTGGCTTCCAGTCATCATGAGTGAGATGGATCCCCTCCCTCCCTTCCCCTGGGTAGTTGGTATTTACCTTTGTTCAGCTCCATTTTTTAGGTTGTAAATGTTTAGTTGAGACTTGAGGTGACTCTGTACCAGTAATGGTTCCTTCTGATGACTTACCCCGTCAACTTTTGTCATCTGGAGACTGCCAGCAAAGATTTTGTATATTCTTTGGAGCTTTTTTGGTAAGCATTGATTCTTTCTTAATACAGTGTACGTTTAGAGATTAGTTGGTGAGCTGGGTTTTAAAATCAAAATGTCATGCTGTACTAAGTCAGATGACTTGAAGAAGTCAAAGTATAACTCACCAACAGTTTTCTTTTCTTCCATGCTCATAGAGAGTAACAGTTTATTTTGATCTAAACCCTTGCTTATTCTAGCTATCTGTTACATATGTATGTAAGTATATTTAGTCTCTACTTCTCAATGGTACAACACTTTCTTAAAGACTCCATTTTTTCCCCTGAAATTGATGTCAGGTGAATCGGCCTGTAGTTTCCTGTTTGGTACATAGGCTGTCCTCCAAGCTGTTGGGCTTTCCTCAGTCTTCAAGCATTTATTAAAAAAAAAAAATCTAGAGGGAAGCATTAAGTTAACACATTTAGCAATTAACTGGCAGTGATAGTTGCTTAATTTTTTTTTTCCTCTTTGACAAATGGTCTTGCATAGCTTCCTTTTGTATGGATGGCAAACTTTTGATTACAGCTGTGTTATCACATTGGGTGGATACATCCTGCTTTATTCCAAACATGACATATTAGGCTCTTTTGCTTTCTCTGTCAGTTATTTTAAGGGTTAGAAATATGGTTTGTTGTTCTGGTCTCTATTCACTGTTGAGTTTTGGGATTTGAGAGTTTAAAGGGGTGAGGTTGGTTTTTTTGGTTGGGTTTTTTTGATCCCTTTAGGTTATTTGTCAATTATTGCCATTTTTTAACTTACATTATTTGCTATTTACATCTTGTTTTTCCATCCTTTGAAGCTGTGCTTTAATACAGCTTCCACATAATTTTTTTTTTCTTTTTTAGTCAGAATGGGGCTTTTTGCCCTTTTTTTTTTTGTTGTTGTTGTTTTGGTATTTGTGGTACTATGGCTTGTTATTCATCCAGTAGAATATCCTTAAACAATTACCAATTTTAACTCTTCCCAATGTTTAATTTTTGTTTCCAGTCAATTATGCCAAGAAGTAATTTAAGCTTGGCAAATTTGGCCATTGCAAAGTTTCAAATAATCACATTTCTGGCTTATGTTATGTACTTCTGATACAGTGGAAATGTAGCCAGTCTAAAACTCACAGGTACATTTTCAACTGCTAATTTTTGACCAGCATTTATCTGGTTTTTTGTCTTAAAAATTAATCTAAATTTGAATTACCCCATAATAAGCACACTAAGGTGGTGCTTTTTAATAAGGTGAGGTCTTTTTGTATTTCTAAAGAAACTCTAGATAACGTTCTTTAAATGCTCATATCAGATATATCTCTCATCAGATTTCTCCAATGCCAAAGTTCCCTGGGATGCTGTTTTTCTTTTCTGACAGCTGATGGCTAAGGAAGAATTTATCCTGGTGTCTTGAGAGGGCTGGAAGCCCACCGGTACTAACGTTTTAGTCTTGTGAGTGAGCTTTATAGGCCATGGAGTTGCTGTACTTCTGTGTGTGTGACACTAAAGGGTAATTGTTTGTCTGATGCAGAATACTGTCCCCATCACCGCTTATCAGAGTCTCACCTCCTGGAACGAGGAGGTGCAGGTGGAATTTTCAGCATTTGAACATACAGCCTTTTCTCCTCAATCTTGGTAATAGAAAGTGGGTATTCGTATCCAAATTCTCATTTTAGGAGTGTGATAATGAAACCTCTGTTCTAGTGTCAGAGTAGGGCAGGGTGGCTTGTCCTTGTGGGGGGGTCCTCTTCTCGCAGGAGGCAGGAAGTTGCCAGCTGGCTTTCTGGAACATCTCTGCTCTTTTCAAAAGAAAGGTATCTCTGGGGGGAAGTTTCAGGGGTTTTTGGCCAATGGTGGATGTTGTCTTGTGCTTTCCCGAATATCGTCTCATTGGAGCTGAGCTGCATTGCTACCTATAGATCTTTTCCTCTGGTGAGCTTTTGTCTCTTTTTGGCTCACTTTGTGTGGGAAAGGGTACTTCCATCTGTGAAGATATCCCTTAGGTTCCCTTATTTGCAATTACAGCACATTTCAAAAATGCTTTGTTTCCATTTCATTCATTGATACTTGTTGCTTCCCTCCATGGGATCTCCTGTGAAAAGGAATATATCTGGACATCCAGAAAACTTTCCGTATCCCTGTGTGCTTTTTCACCTGTTCCTCATCCATCAGAAGTGCATTGCACATCATGTAGCTCAAGCTGCCTCCTTCTTCAAGCAAGAAGTAAAATCTGATACTTCAGATGCAGATCATAAGACCACAGGATAAGTCAGTCTGGAAGAGACCTCCCAAGCAGGAGACTGGACCTTCCTTACCAATCTCCTGCTCAAAGCAGGGTCAGGTGTGAGGCCAGACCAGTTTAGCTGGGGCTTTATCCAGTTGGGGCTTGAAATGGCTGTGCCTTCCTTTACCTGTTCAGGAGTCTTGTGATGCCACTTGGAAACCTGGTCTTACTGAAACTGGGTAGCTGTTGGAGTAACCACAGCGCCCATCTAGCGTTGAATTTCCTGTTGAGAATAGAGCAATATCTATGTGCTGCCTAGTGCTTCAATACAGAGTCGAAATGGGTTCAGCCTCAGTACCCCACCTGGGAGCTTGTATATGCTATTGGTTTTCTAGCACAAACATAATCATTGACTACTCTGTCAGCTGCTGTAGCTGAGGAAATGCAGTGCTGTGTCTACACAGTACCCAAATGGGTTTCCCTACAGACTTGTAGACTGTAGTCTCCAGGAGAGAGTCTCCTACCTGGTGAGTACCAGCCTAGTCCTCTGAAATACCGTGGGGAGCAATTTTATTTTTGTGTGGCCCAAGCTTTGTTCTCAACCTAATGCCTAACCTGAAACCCAGGTTGCCTCCATCAGGCTTTGACATCTGCTTGTACAGACCCCCACTGAAGCTTTGCTCCAAACTGCCTTTTGCTCAATGTAAGGACCTGTACAATTTCTTCTGCAAAACTTATGACGCTGTGAATATAACCTTACGTGCATTTTAAAGTTTCCTACTCAGCGTCTTATGTCTGAGGCCATTAAATCTTCCAGACTATTCCCAACAATCTAAACCTTATATTTCTTCATTCTCAGAGGGTACCACTTTCTGTGCCTTTCAATTCAATGATATTTTTTTTTAAAAAAAAAAAAAAAGGCAAAAAGCTCCATTTTCATGCTGTTCAACATTTCAGAAGTTTGGTATTTATGAAACACTAACCAGTGTGTTCACTGCTATATAAACTGGAGAAATAAGGCATGTTCTTCACTGTTACAGATTTACAATCACAGTCAAATATTTATTTGTTTGGCATTTCCTTTACATGCCAGTTCCTGTTGTACAATAAAAATGTGATAGTAAACAATAGTTAAGCATGTAGTTATTAGTTTAGTGTGCCTAGTGTAACAATGAAAATAACCATATAATCTTTGCCTTTGTTTATTTCTGTTGGAATTACTGTATGGATATCTATCACTTGTAAAATACATTGAATTTAATCTTCCAGGAAGTGAAAAGAAAGGCTTGAGCTCCTTCTCTAACTACTTTTTTTCTGTTCCTCAATTTTTTCTACCTTTTTAGGAATTGTTCAGTAAAAGTATGAAATGGCAAAGTGAAATATCATGCATCATATGTAAAATCTTCTTGTATGTCATTGTACTTTGTGTCTTAAGCAGAGTGTTCTGGATCTTCACCTCTTTAGCTTTAGTGCTTCCAATAATGTTTTGTCTTCAGTGGTTTGGGTGGATCTGGGTTTGGAACTGTGTTTTTGTTGGAACGCCTCTATGTTGGATCCCTGCAGTTTTTAGTGCTTGGAAAAGTTATAACTTACAATAGAAGACAAAGTAAACATGCCATCAAAGGGGAAAAAATTAAATCTCTGTTTATTCACCTGCATGCTAGAGATGAATCTTATTCACAGCAGCTAGCTGAAATATTCTAGATATTAAAAGGCTTGGGAAAAAATGAATCTGTTTAAATGCCTGGGACTTTGTTCCAATAGAATTTGTGTCCCAGATGTTGATTTACAGCAGCAATATGCTGAATGAAGTTCACTGTTGAATGTGCCATCAGATGGTGGCACACAGAATAAATACATGGGGAAAATGCATTCCTGTGCATTTCTGTGCAATTTTGTAATTAAGAAATAGGCTGTTACAGCCTGTGCATTTCTGGATGACTGGGAACCTGAAATGGAAAGGTCTGAGACTGGTGTCTTTTTTGACTTTTTGACTGTCCTGATTTTGGCTGGGATGGAGTTGATTTTTTTTTTTTCCCTACTAACTGGTACAGTGCTGTGTTTTGGTTGTAGTGTGAGAATAATGTTGACACACTGATGTTTTGGTTGTTGCTAGGTAATGTTTACGCTAGTCAAGGACTTTTTGTCTTCCCATGCCCTGCCAGGTGCGCAGGGGGCTGGGAGGGAGCGTGGCCGTGACGGCTGGCCCAGCTGGCCAATGGGCTATTGCATACCATATGACATCATGCTCAGCATATAAGGCTGGGGGAAGAAGAAGAAGGGGGGGACATTTGGAGTGATGGCGTTTGTCTTCCCAAGTAACCGTTACGTGTGATGGAGCCCTGCTTTCCTGGAGATGGGTGAACACCTGCCTGCCCATGGGAAGTAGTGAATGAATTCCTTGCTTTGCTTTGCTTGTGTGCGCGGCTTTTGCTTTATCTATTAAACTGTCTTTATCTCAACCCATGAGTTCACTTTTACCCTTCCCCATTCTCTCCCCCATCCCACCCGGGGGCAGTGAGCGAGCGGCTGCGTGGTGCTCAGTGGCCGGCTGGGGTTAAACCACGACATAACCACTTGAGAGGTGGAAATACACTGCCTTGTGGACTCCCACTGACCAGACCTCCCCACCAGCGTGGTGTTATGAGGAAAGTAAAGGAGTGTTTGTATTTTAGTTTTGTTTCTCTTCACAGCTTCCCCATTAACACCATATATAAAGAGTTTGTCCAAGGTATAGTAAGTCTCTGGAAGGAGTATGACTATTTCTTCTGGATTAGAAGCGGAACTGCCAGCCTCCGAGCGTCTGCTCATGCGTCCCAATGTGATTTATTTTCAATGGAAGGCAAATAAACTTCCCACTTGAAATAAGCTGGGGAACGTGGGGGTTGTCACGTACTGTCTTCTCTGCCTTCCTCTTCCTACATACAAGGCCTAGAAGGAGCTCCTGGGCCTCATACGTAGGTGAGAGATAGGAGATAAAAGTGAAAAAGAGATAAAGCCTTAGCTGAGGAAAGTGATTTTCAAAAGCCTGTTTGGGAGGACACAGCAACTGGTTTTGAAAATTCTTGATTCCTGCTATAGATGGTTTAAGGTCGGCCCTGTGCAGGCGCAGAGCTCCCCGTGCCAAGCAGCTAGGCTGCTCAGTATTCACGCTCCTTTGCACTTCTTTGTCCGCAGGAGAGCTGCAACTGGTGAGTGATAGCGTGGTGGCCTGGTGGGAAGGGAGCTGTAGGCATCCCTTCGTTGAAACCAGCCCACTGTGCCACTAAGGCAAAGGAGCCCCGCCACTGCACGAAGGGCATGCCGGAGAGAGACGGACATTGGGGTAGATCCTGGGGGTAGAGCAGACTCAGGGTCTGGTCTCTGCCCCGTCAACTGATTTATTCAGTTTTCATCAGATGTAATTAATCTGTGCTATGGCCAAAGGTAATGTCTTGTGGTGCTCTGCCTACATGTCTGAATTGCTGGGGTTTGAGGAACAACCCAGAATCTCAGATGTGATTGTTTTCTTCTTTTTAGGTAGTGGCTTTGGGGGATTTCTACTTTTTACTCTATAGACCTGTAGAAAGCTGAAAGTGTAATAAATGTAAATTCTAAATAAGAGAAATTGGAAGACAAGTTATCCTTCAAAAGTTTTGCATATTAAAAATCCTCTTGGGTTTTATGTTTGGAGTTTTTTGAGGTTACTATACATGAAGCTACCGGCATTTAATCAAATTACCTGGGGCTTATAAGTATCCCAAATCATAAAACTACCTGATCGAAGTTTATTTCAAGCTTGTATCATGGATACTTTCACAGAAATGCATGAAGATAAAGATAAAGTATTTTAAGATTTGGAGTAGACAAAACTGCCTGCAGCTATGCAAACAGTACAGTGATGGGCATGCATTGGCTATGTTTTGGTACTGCTGGACTACAGAGTTCCTAAAAAAGCATCACTCTAGCAATTCCTAAGCAGATGAAACAGAGGTCATCTTGGAGGGACTCTTCTCAGTGTGATTATAACCGAAGCAGCCACTTTACAAATCAACAACTTAAATGGATTAAAGGAAATGGCTGGTTCCACTATTTGGTGTAATGCAATTTCTTACTATAGCTGAAGTAGATTGACCTATAAATTAAACCTCAAATGAGATTGGCAACATGCATATGAATGTGAATCATGTAAGACTTTTGAACACCAAATGTAAGTCTTGTCAGGGGGGCTAGGTTTCAAGATAGATGACCTATGAGTGGTATTTGTGAACCAGTGGGTTGGTAAGGCTTGGTGGTTGTTTTTTTTTCTGAACAGGCTATATATCTGGCCTGTATGCATGAACATACGGGGAAGAGGGCTATTTTATTTTATTTTATTTTATTTTATTTTATTTTATTTTATTTTACCTTTTTTTGTCTCTGCATGCACTTTGTGTCTGTGATGCTTGTACCTTTTATCCCCAGTGTTTCAAGTGTGAGTGTTGAATTATTGTCAGTGACAGCAGGAAGACCTAGGATAAAACTGGTGAATCTGTGAACAGCAAACAGCAATAAAAGCTAATATTTCCTAGGACATTTGAACAGGGAGTGGGACACTTTCCTCTCGGTGTCTATTTCTGTACTTGATTTTTAGGATGGCAGGTGATGGAGTGGTGTTTGTGACCTGCAACAGATGTTCCGTATTTTTTTTTTTTTCCATCTGGTAGCCAGAAAGGACTTCCTGTGCATAAAATGTAAATTGTTGACAGTGCTGGATTTCTGGACTGGAAGGACAAGTACTGTCACTGGGGAACACTGGGGAAATGGAAGAGGTCTGAGCAACCAGAATGAGGAAGCATTGCTGCTCGATTTTCAGGGAGAGAGGAACTGTGCCCCAAGGAACTGAACAGAGAGAAATTGTGGAGGAGGATTCACATCAGAAGTAGAAGAAGGAAGCAGCATTCAGTAGAGTTGAAGGCAGGTGAGGACTGGTAGGCTGTGAACAGGAGACAGAAAAGGACAAAGGGAGTTAAATGTTTCCAGTTGATAGCAGGTATCCAGAAATTAAAATATGAGAGATGCCTTTAAAAGCTCCAGATGATTGAATGAAGAAAGATAGCTGAGGTACATCTATGACTGTCAGTTCAGCCCAACTGGAAAGAAAGTCAGTAACGTTCTCAAAATATCTAAGCAACCAAGGCATCCTGAAACCAACAGACATGTAATTTTATTGATAAAGTAGGCTTCTGAATTTAGTAGTCAGTATGCAATGCTGATAATGCCTATAATTACTAAATATTGCAGAATATCTCAATGTGTAGCTGACTTCTTGAGGCTTGCCAGGGTGCTGAAGGAGAATAATATCTAACTGATCTTCACAGTGATTCTCCCTACCATGGTGGCAGGGAAATCAGCACAGAATATTCTGAAAGTTCTCTTCACCTGGATAGCCACGTAGCAAAAGTAAAATGTTTTGATTTGGGAGTGGAATAAAAGTCCACTGTCTTTTGGATATAGATGGAATGACAACAAGTCTTCTGAGGCCTAGACTAGAATAATCAGAAGAACATTATATCAGTAATGAGAGAATGAAATGAGCTGACAAATGAGAGTAGTTTAAGCATAAAATTGTGGTATTGAAATTATAATTAAGACCTCCAAAGGAACTGAAGAAATGGTTTCATAATAAGCAGGCAAAATTGTTCACTTAGGAGCATAAATTTGGTGAGATTTATACCAAACTCATTGAAGTAAAATGCTACCCTACAGTTAGTCTGTCTTCAGAGGAAGAGTGGGGAACATGTGTGTTTTCTGAGTTGTGGACAACTTCAGAGAAAATGATCCTGAGTGGTTAAGGACCAGTGTCCTGAGAAAGATAGCAGGGGGTGATCTCCTGCGTAACTCCAGAAAATGGCTGCTTCCTACCCAGAGCAGCGTGGTACTTGGGAAGCTGTGTCTTTGTGGTCAAAAAAGTTTATATAACACATGAATGTTTCAGGAGAGTAATATCTAGGAATAGTAGAGAAGTTATATCACTTCTGTATTTGGCACTGGTACAATCGCTTTTTCTGTTGCTGAGCTCTTTTTTTGGTGTCTGTAAGCCTGTTGATAAAATGGTAAAGGATTGATCAAAGGACTGGATACTTTGCCTTGCGGTGAGACATTCTGGAATCTTTCTCTGTTTATCTTACCCATGAGAAGGCTAAGACTTGACCTGATCAGAGTGTCTGCATTGGGGAAAAAACATTGAAAAACTGTTAACAATCTGGCAGGCAAAGATATAAAAAGGTTCAGTGGTTGCTATTTGAAGTTCAAAATTCCACTGCAGATTTTCAACAGCGAGAATGATTAGCCCCTATGATATCTTAACAAAGGTTGTGGTGGTTTCCTTACCGCAGACAATTTAAAAATCAAGATTGAATGGTTTCTTAAATGATATGTTTTAGTAAAGCACAAGTTCTGTGGCTTCTTTGTACAGGGCATTGGGCTAATTGGTCACAAAAATCCCCTTTGACCTTGAATCTCTTAATTCCCTTAATTTAAGACAATGAGTAGAGTCAAGCTAGTCAATTTTTTTCCCTTTATTTTTTGTTATTGAAGTTTTCTGTCCAAAACTTACACAGTTCTAATGAAAAATAGGTATTTTGCTTGGCCAGCTTCTGTTCATAGCCCATCAGATGGTTTTTAACTATAATGACCTTGCAGTCTTACAGTGTTAGTACACTGGTATACTATATGATATTGATGTACCTGTAAGGCTGTATTCTTTGTTCCATTCTTTGGTGTACTGAAGACATGTGCCAAGTCTGAGTGTATTTTAGTTGGTTTTATTGAGATATATATGAGATATCTTTATAGCATTAATTGAATTCAGGATTATAAAATCTACTCTTTCTGCAATAAATGCAGCTTGTAGTGGTCTTTTAGTTGCTTCCCTCCCCTGAGTTCCATCTGCACACCTCATGTTTGCAGTGATAAGTGTCTCAGAGACATTCCTGCTAGATCTGAACTCGAATCCAATTACCAGCATTTATGTGGCTGCAATCCCAGTTAGGGCAAGAGTGCCATTAAGCTGGCCATTGTACCAGTAAGCCCAGTTTCTGACTTCAGAGAATTCAAAAGACCAAAGACTGTCAAATAGTGACACAATGACCAGTCAGCGAGTGGTATTAGGAACATAATAAGCATCTTAGCCTGGCCCTCTAAAGAAATGACATTTAGGTAATGACTTTTTCTACTGCTTTTTTCTCTGCCAGGCCCTCCTCTTTCTCCAGTTGGTTTTGGATTCATTTTGGATCCATTTCAGCCTGGTTTTCACAGAAGTGTAAAAATACCAGGTTCTTGTAGTGAGCTGAAGCTTGGGTTCAAAAGAGGTTTGTGACACCTAACAAGGTATACAAAGTATACAAGAAGGTATACAAGAAAGACACAAATTAGTAGCAGTTGTTGTGGTATGGGCTGCAAGACAGTAAGATCATAGGAAATCAAATGCTCTTAGTTCTCTTCTTACAAAACAACTTGTATTCTTGTGGGGAGCAGGCTAGACTCATTTTGTACTGTTGATTCTCTTGTGATTTCAAATAGTCATAACAATTCACTAAAAACCACTTCAGCAATATGGCTTAAATACATTTGATCCAGACAAGAGTTAAAGTAATTAGCTGACATTTGATTTTACTTGATACGGATCCAAACCATGAAACTTTGAACACCCTTAGAGTTCAGAAGTGTTTCATTCAATGTTTGGGTACTAGTCTGTGTTCTCAAGTAACCTTTTCAAACTTGGCAAATTTAATCCCAGATTTAAAATAAAAAAGCAACATAGGGAATCAAGTCTGTATTTTTTCTTTAAATATAGAGATGCTCTAGAGTATAGTTGTAGAAGTAGCAAGCAGAAGGAATAGAAAATGTGTTTTCTGAATAAAGGTGTGTGTTTGTGTGTGTACCCGGGTGTGAACACCACACATACTTACGTGTCTGTACAAAACATTGCCCCTGCTGCAAGGACTGAGCAGACAGCCAGGGCAATCATGCGCTTTGAGACCCAGAGGATGGTGCTAACTTAGAGCATGTGTGCATTTTCGGTTTTATGATGTGACGACAGCAGCGCTCTGACACTGGTTAACATTTGTGGGCCTTGTGGAAGGAGCGAGTTTCCGTGAGGGATTTGGCTGGAGGAAATCTGCCCGCCTGGCATACAGAGTTGAGGAGGGTGTTCCAGGCAGGGTCAAAATCGAGATGTGAGAACTGAGAGTAGCGTGATGTTTTACATTGCGTATCACGCAGCTGGTAACTTGGAATGTGATTGACTATGTTTTGTAAGCTTGTTATTTTTTCTTGCAGTCTAATACAGAAGGAAAAAGAAGAGGTTATGAAGAAATTAAAAAGGAAGTCTTTAGATGTTTCTGCTGAACACAGAGGCGTTCACTTCCTCCTTCAAAGAGCAATTATATGAGAATTGAAAAAGCTGTCTGTGATAAGAATACATTGTATTTGCTGTGTTAAGAAACCAAGATGGAAAGGGAAGACTTTGGGGCAGGGGGGATTTTGTAGGATTTAATTATAGCCTGTGTACATAGGGGCAAAGAGAGAAAGTTAAGTTGATATCTTCAAGACGGCATGCCTATGTGACACCAAAAACAGTGTTAAGGTATTTGATTTGTTAAAGTATATGTCCAGTGTCCAAGTAATTTAGTAGTAGAGCATATAATGATTTTCCCTGCTTTGGGACGTGTTGAACTGACAGAAAGGTTGCAGAAGTCAGTATGCTTCCCATGAAGCTCGGAAAAGAATATAAGTAACAACAAAGTGGAAGAACACTGATTCTGTGAGATACACTTCACAATAATTTACTCTGTGAAATACCTGGAAATTATTCAGTTTGGTGCCTAAGCAACACAGTGGGAAGTTTTCAGATTCTTTCATAAAGTTTACTCTCTGTATTACAGCATACAAATCATATTCTCTCTCCTTGCCATTGTATAATTCTTCAGTGATTTTTTTTCTTTTTTTTTGCCTAGTGTGGTAATGAAAGAAAATAAAAATATCTAATGCATTCTTAGGTTTTTATTATAACTTAGTAATTAGGAGAGCAACAGGGAGAGTCATCACTATGTGACCATCTTGAACTCTGTTATCCAAATTCAATGTGTAAGTTTAATAATCATTAATTTAAGTAACATGTGTCACATCTATAATAAATCACATCTGAGGATTTCAGAGCAGTTTACAAGTTTTGATGAACTGAATCTCACAGCGTTCCTATAAGAGGGGAAAAAAAAATACAGACATAGAAATTACAAATCATTTGTTAAGGCTGTTCAGGAGATAAAGGAGGAGTGTCTAGATGTCATCATTTGGGTAACCTACACACAAGTTAAAATTTTGGGATAAATGTATACAACTTACAAAATTACTGTATTATTGAACTCTTTCCTATATCTTGTATTGACTTTATGCTGTGAAAGATGTGCTGTCCCTCTCCTAAACAAAGGATAACACAGGATAATGGAAGATCATTTTATGCTGTTAGCTCCTTTTCATGTAAGACTATGTTAGGAAAAACTATGGCTGAAGCCTAGGGAAGTCAGCATAGTTAAATTTGTCTGCAGAACAAAGTGTTATCAACAAAGACATTGTAATAGAAATAGAAAAAAGAGATACTTGAGGAGAGTAACATGTGGGTAGTCATAGGTAAAGGAAAGTTGGACAGTAGAGTCCAGCTGAGACACATTTTGTAGCCAAGAAGTCTGGATTTTAATGAGGGTCAATGAGGGAAGGTGGAATGAGACCTACATGGACACTGCAAATGTATCCGCTCAAGACCGTAATCCCTGCTCCCCAAACCAGACTGTTGAGAATAGTAGCCTTTAGCTATACCCATGCTATTCAGCAATTGGCCTGGCGCTAAGTCATAATCATATATATCCTTCTCTCTGTTCAAAGTTTCTGAAATAATGCAAGGATGGTACAGCATGCTTGGATCATGGATTTTTATGACAACTGTTACATGTTGGGTGGTGTGAGTGTAAGGGATACCCCTAAAGAAAGGGGTGAGTAAGGGGTGAGTTCTGCTCCAGAGTGCTAGAAAAGGGCGTGAGGACTATGTGGCAGAGTGGTGCAGTCTTGTTCATGTTGCTACTTGGAGGATTCCTTGGAGCAGATTCTCCCCAAGGGCATATATGGGTTATGTTTTGGAAGGAGTTAGTTCACTCCAGAGAGGAGCGTAGGGCTAGAGTGACAGCTATATAGGGTGGACAGTCAAGGCTGAAGCCTGGAGTGAACTAGGGAGCTGGGTTACTTTGATGTCAATATTGTGTAGCTGCTTAAGAGGGATATAGAGAAAAAAAAAGTCCTTGATTTGGGGAAGAAACAACATGCTGTATACGAGATCCTGACTTCAGCTGGTTCAAACTCCAAAAAACACCTTTAGTGGTGAATAAATTCAGGCATCTTGCATCTTTACTTTTGTATTGTTCCTTTTAATTCTTTTGTTAAAGTACAGGCTTCTCTGAGGAACCTTGAACAAGGTGGAGGTACAGATTTACTGAGAGTGAGATGCAAGGAGACTAAAAGGGGATTCAGAAGCCTACAGGATTGCCCACCATGTGTTAAGCAACAATTGCTTTGGAGTACATGGTCACATATTATTTGATGTGGTTACAGATAGGCAATCCCTGCTGACAGTGAGATGAGGGATGCATCCAGGCCTAGCTCATCATCTGTTTGTTTCTCTTCTTGTATGTCTTTGAAGGTGTGGATTGTGAATGAGAATAGTTGCAAGATGAACTGTAGGAAAAGTTATATCTGAGGTTTTGTGGGCAACAGAAGATGGGAACCAGTTTAGGAGTATAAGGCAGTTGGTCTAGTAGGGTGTGTCATTACAAAGGAGTTAACAGAGAGCCAAAGAATTGTACATGTACTGCAGAGGGTAAGGATGCTATTCCCATCAAGAGGATCTCACCAGGTGAGCCTGGTGCCAGAGGACTCCAACACTCAGAAAGTGTCCCACTGGCTGAGGTGTTTCACACTGGATTGCTTGGCTTCTCGTCCTGCCTGCCACCCACTAGGATTATTTTGTAGAAGATTGGAGTTGAATGCTGTCATGTTGAACTTGCAGAGGCATGTGTGGGGGACGGGAGCAGAGAGGGAGTGGGAATGTGGTGTGCAGATGTGTGAAGGTGAGAGTAAAGCTTATCAGCTACTGGTTCCAGAGAGTGGTGGGGTTTTCCTTTTTTCTTTTCTCAGCTCTGCTGGTGAAGTCATCCATTGAACAACCTCAATTATCCATCCATACAAGATAAAAGTACCAGAATACTAAGTTAGGGTGTGAATGCTTTGAAATATTTAAAAATATAACAATTAAACATAGTGCTTGTCCTTTTGGCCAGCTGCCCTCAGAGCGGCCTCTATTAAAAAGCTCTTGAGACCTCAAAGACACTTTCCTTGTGTTGCGTAATATTCTTCTTTTGTTTCCAGTAGACCAGGTTTGAACTGGCAAATTTCTGTGAAGTCCTGTAGCCAATTTAATATTTAAAACAGACCTGTTAAATTATGCCGGTTTCAGGAATGTCTTGAACCATCCTCCCTCTGCTAACCTGCTGTGCTGACTCAGCGCCTGAGAAGGAGTTGACAGCCCATGGGGATGGGGGAGTGTTCTGCGACTCTGCAGAAAGGCAGGACAGTAAAAACTCATAAGGGCAAGGAGTGATGCAGCTAAGCTTTGTGTTGCAGTATCAGTCAAGTAATATTAAAGAAAAAAAAAGAAAAAAGAGAATAGAATTAGTTGAAGGCATAGCAGCTGGTGACCTAAAATGGTAATCTGCACTAAACGCCTTCCTTCAGTAATGTCTGTGCGTATGGTTTTCAGCCCATTTTGGGTAGAAGCTTGTAGAAAAAGGCTCTTAGAAGTTAAAACGGCTACTCTTTTTTGGAAATAATAATCTTGACATTCTCATTAGAAAGAGACTGCAAGACAGCTGTTGTAGTATGCCGAGAGCTATGGGACAGCATGCCTTGCTAGTGCTGTACCTGTACTGTAGAGAGTTCGCTACTCTTAATACTGCTCTCTTCACAAGCCAGAAGTTGCTGGATTTCCACGGACGTACCATTCCAGGTGCATATATCAGGATGCTGATGTTATATTTTGCTGCTGTTGTGTGCTTACGTGCTCAGCTTCAAACTAGGACTCGGCACCTGGGTTTCACTTATGTTGTACAGGTGAACTTTATATAGGCTGGTCTCTGCTTGCCTTTACCTTTATTTAAAAGGTGTGTAAATTCATGAAATTGCCCTACTCACAATTAAAAATACAGAGATTGCATTTCTTTGTATTCACTTGCCAGTGCAGATGTGTGAGAATGACTGCACTTTCAGAACCTTCCTTTCAAAACTACTTGTAATCACGTGGTAGATGAGTAACATTTTAGAGGGGAGAGGACCTCCAGCCAAAATAATTTCCAAACGATCTTAAAGTGTAATTTATCTTCTTATTTTGCAGCTAGCTATGGACCAAATCCAATTTGCAAAGGCTGTTTATCTTGTTCAAAGGATAATGGGTGCATCAGATGCCAACACAAGTTATTCTTCTTCCTACGAAGAGAAGGAATGAGACAATATGGTGAATGCTTGCATTCCTGCCCATCAGGGTACTACGGACTCCGAACGCCAGATATGAACAGATGTTCAAGTGAGTTTTTTTTTGAACGCTTACATTCACTTTTATAGGGAGGCCGTAATTCACGCTCAGTTTTTAAGATGATATGTTGTGGAACATTATGATATTTTCACAGATGTCTCAAGATCATCATAAAACTTCTTTGCTAAAGAACATCCCAGCTCATTCCAAGATATGTAACATTCAGCAGATTAAATAGTTGATGCATTAACCTAGTTTTTATTGTTGTTGTTATTTTTATTCTTATTATTGCCTTAGTTAGGAGGGAAATTTAGGAAAGAATGGTGATTTCAGCAGATATTCCTAGTTTTAACAAACAAATTCCCATTATATGAAAATAAAAAGGATTAAGCATTAATTTAACAGTGCCTTGTGTAGGTACTAGTCAGTATATGCACCGATATATGGGTGGGCTTCTTGTCATGCTTTTTGTTCCCACACAAATTTCAGGTGATCAGACACCTCACACCAGACATGCTTTAATATGCAAGTGTTGCTATTTTAATAAAACAGATGTACTATTAAAAACAAACAAACAACCTTTCACTTTTAGTACTGCATTTTATTTGGAAATTTACAACCTGCTAATGTGCAACAAGATTCCCTGTTTGCATGTTTGTGCCTAGAAGCAGAACTGTTAAAACCAGTGAGTGCTCTGGTATCTCTACACATCATTTCACCGCTGTCTGGCAGTTGTGCCGGTATTGATTTTTCCATATGCTCATATGTGGACTATTACCCATCTGGATTATTAGTCATTGCTATTACCTCTAATTTGTATTTATGGGTTTTTGTGTGTGCGTGTGATAGCCTAACCAGAATTAGGTCACCGAACTGAAGAACCCGAAGTGAGAAATAGCTTTTCTTTGCTTCCTGGAATAATCAAGTGTCTGTTAAATGCACAGCACACTCCCATTCCGTACTGCGGCATGTCGCTGGGACGCACCGCGTTGTGAGAAAGCGGGTGCTGGCTTTCACATCACACATAATCTTGAGACCCACGTGAGGTCACTCCGAGGCAGTCTGGGTGGGAGGGGGAGCGCCTCTCGCTCCCCATTCCCTGCGCAGGCTCCGAAGATATGATGTTCTTCACGTTGTGTTCCCAACTGCTGTGTAATACTGCTGAGTGCTGCCTAATCTGTACCAGGTGGCTAGGTTTTGATGAAAAATTGAATGAGACCAGTGTATGTTTTACGTATCCCTTCTGTAAAGTAATTTGGGATCTTGGCCTTAATTTTTATAACACGTTTGTGAATTCAGCAACTCGTCCACTTCAAACCTTTCAAAACTGGGCTGTAAAAACTTGCCCATGTAAAAACATTTTTGAATATAGTTACAGTTTTGGGAAATAGATGAATTTTTCTATATTAGCCTGTACTGTGCTTGTGAGATAGGAAAAGTAGTCTGCACTGGCACTCTTTCTTTACTTTCTTAAAAAGAAAAAAAAAGTTATTTGCAGAAGGTGGATGGTGAATTCAATAAAACTTTTTTTCATTTTTACCACTTACAGAAAGTGGCCTTTTTCCCTGAATTACAGGATTGGTTTTGAAAAGCATAAATGCGAGTTGTGTCCAACCCATATTGGCACATGTTGAGCGCTGGATATTTAACTCGCCCTCA
Source organism: Pelecanoides urinatrix (assembly GCA_013400755.1). NCBI lineage: Eukaryota > Metazoa > Chordata > Aves > Procellariiformes > Procellariidae > Pelecanoides > Pelecanoides urinatrix. The sequence goes on from VZTQ01012249.1 coordinate 81,417, forward strand.
TGCCTTTGACAGTCTCCCCCTGTGAGAATAATGATGCAGTTGCATTTACTGACCAGTCCTGGTTCCCCTCCAATGGTTTTTGTATTGTATATTTTTATTTTAGTGTAACTGCCAACTGGTGTATTTATAAATCACATCTTCATTTTTGTTCTTGGTTTGGTGATCTTGCATGGCACATACATTGCATTGTGGACACACAGACTTTTTGTGGATTGAAGTTGAGTTAAAATAAACATTCTTAAAAAATAGAATAGATTTCTTCCTACTTGATGTTAGATACTTTGAGGTACGCTTAGTTACAGACTCCATTGCTCAGATAGTATTATCTCAGCTAAAAATAATAAAAATTCTGGCTATGTTAAAATCCTTCTGGGAGTTACAGGGCTTGAATTACATAAGTTGAAATGATTTCTGCCCTATTAATATCTTTATAGGCACAAAAGCTGTTTAATATTTTGTTACTGAAACTCTTGCCCATTTTTGTTAGAGAAGCTGCAGAACGTATTTTTATGGAAAATGTTGACATGATTTTAAAAGCCAAACATAGCTAATGCCAAATGTAACACAATAAATACCACAGCCAAGTGCAGCAGCTCTAAAATGATGGAAATTTTGAATTTCAAGACTAATTTTCTTTTCTACATGTAAGCAGTATGTGTGTCTTGAATTTGCTAACTGGTTCTAGACTGTTTTTCTAGTAGCAATGAATCATGTAGTTTTGAGACTGCTTGTCTCTTGAAATCGATGTAGACTTTCCTGCTGGAGATGATTTTCCTCCTGAACACTGCAGTATGAGAGTGCAGTACATTTGGACACAAAATTGGAAAGTGTTGAGTTTCTTCTGTAGAAGAATGCCCAAGAGAAGAGCTACACTTTGTTAATTTTCCAAGAAATTTTAATAATTAATGACTTTGAACTGAACTGCTCCAACAAGAAATGATCTCCTGAGGAAAAAACCAAAACTGAATTAAAGAGTAAGATGAAATCTGTCACCTGGGTGGTTGGTTTAACATTGGTCTGATTAATGGATCAAGCCTGTCTTGAACCTTTCAACTTATTCTGTATCCATAGTAACCTCTACAATTTTCGGGGGAGGAAGCACTCAGAGTTTAGAAATTACAGCTCCCTTCAGCATTGGTTGGCTACTCCATTTGTTTAGGTTCACCTTCTTTCTCACAGGAGGGCCAGACATTGCTAAAATTGTAATTTCCCCTTCCATGCACCTTAAGTAAAAACAAGATAAAGAGAAGCTTTTAAACAAATTGAGCATTTATTAAACACATGTAGTTAATTCATTGTATTAAGAAATGTAATGATTTTTTTTGAACTTTGTTACAAAATAGCGAGACATCATTAATATCACGGCTTGACTATTTCTTATGTAGTGAAAGAAGAACATATGACCTTCTGAGACTATTGTAGCCAGTGCAATTGTAACTGTCAGGGGGTTCAATTACCACAGGGGCAGCACTATTTGCTTGAAATAAAATAATTTTTCTGACTTTTTAGAAAAAGTTTTCATTACTTTTGTGTATGTTTCCTTCAAATATGGCTTTATATTTTAAAAACAAGCTTAATATAGCATTTGGGATTTTGAAAATGAAGTTGGATGGCCAGAAATTGAGGTCTAGCTATCATTATTTTATAGGCATTTCTCTTTTTTTTCCTTATCTCTTCCACTCTTTTTTCCTCCTTCAAATGATTTTCTTTTTTTTTTTTTACTTGGAATTTTTTTATTTTTGGCCTTACTTTGTATTTTGATGGAATAGTTTTGTTCCATCCATCTGGCAACAAAAATCATCATAGTGCTTTGAATTAAGATTTATTAAATCTGTAGTCAATTTAGATTTAATAGGACAATTGTATATTTGTAAAGTACTAATTGAAACCACTGTGGTTTGGCATTTATTTAAAAGATCTCAACTAATAATGAATCAAGATTAGAACATATTGGAAATGTATCACTAAATGTTTATTAAGTTAATTTATTTAAAAAAATGTCCTAACTAAAGTGTTTTATAATTAGGATGTTGTATTCCAAGCATTGCACTCCATGAAATGGTAGACCTGTGGTAAACTTTAGGATGAAAAAAACTAAACTGCTATGGTCAAGTGACTCTGTGTATCATTCTCTAGCACTCATGTTTAGCCCCTGCCAAATTTGTAGCTTAGAAATCTTTGTTTGTATAATAATAATAATAAACCTGCAACTAGCTAAGCCATATCTGCTTAGGAGGTTAAATAGCTAGTTATTATAGATATTCCCTTGTAGGCTAAAGCTCTTTTGCTTATAATTTGCCTCTTCTCCTTACTGTCTCCTCAGTGACTTTCCTGAAAGTTTTGGTCTCTCTTCTCTTTCCATTGGTTGTTCAGCTGATACTCCATCCACCATAAGAACTGCTCACATCGTGGCTTTCTTCAGCATCTTGCCTCTGTCTCCTGCTCTTGTTAGCACTAACACAGTCTTTGTCGCTCATGTGTCCTTGTGTTCTCAAGGCAAGTTATAAAATGTGTAGTCTGTCCAGATTTTTGAAGTCTCTCCCAAGTCAGGAAATTCCGGAGAGGATTAGCACAGAAGGTGGTGCTGGTCAAAGACAGATTGGTGTAGAGTGCCAACGGACATGTCAGGATGGCAGCGTGAAGTAAAGTCTGTAACACCAATGCTACAGCAGAGGGATGGGAGCAGGAGTTGGAAGGAGTGAGCGTGGTGGGCATGGGGACACTCTGGGGATAGGTGAAGTTAGGAGCTTTTGGGGTAGAAGAGGCAGAGAGATCTGAGGCAAGAAGAGCAGGGTGCTGTGAGTCAGAGCTCAGTGTGAAAGACCAAAGTATTAGGTGCTTTGGACCAAGCAACAGTTGTCACTCCCCAGGATAACCAACCTCACAAGTTACGGGCCCAGAGGCTCCTCTGGAATGGTGCCTCGATGGAAAGACTGAGTCTGACCTTCAAAAGGAAAACACTAACTATAGTGAATCATCATCTATTACTTTGACTTCTTAAACACAAAGGGACGCCTCAAGCAAGGACCCAATTTCAGTGCGAAGACTACCAAGCCCTTCAATTTAGGAGTGCCACATTTCCTTCCCCGGCTTCAGTCTGCAGCTTCCCTTTGCAAAATATGATCATTATCTCTCCATCTCAAAGGTGTTCAGTTCTCCTTCTTACGCTGGTAGTTGCTGGTTTCCACTCATGCAGATCCCCTCACATGTTCTCACTTCCCTTTCCCGTACTCAGCTGCTCTTCACTGGTGTCTGTGTTTCATGCGGAGCAGAACTTGCTGTGAATTGTCATCGTCATTAACATTACTAGGAATTTACCAGATGTCTTTACCACTATGTTACTACAAAATATCTTTGTTATGAAGGGCGTTATGGGTGGATAGTCAATCACGTTGATTATGTTTAGAAAGGAACAATGGGACAATAGAAACACTACAGAATACGGACCTTTCACAAAGGCAAAATAAGGCTCGTGTAAAATTTTCAAGATTAGGCAAAAATACTTTACAAATGAGTTAACTACTTTTTACAGTTGAGATAGACATCTTTTGACCTTAAAATTCATCATATTGCACTTAGGATTATAAACTAATATAATAAACCTTCTTCTTGGTAAGCTATGTTAAAATATGAAGCACATGCATCTCAGTATGGAGCATTCTATGCTTTATTTTGAGCTTCAAAGGCTCAAAAAGTAGGTTTCCCTACAATTCACCTTATTCTGCATCACCTTATAAGCTGGTGATAAATTTACTGTGGAAGGATAGTATTTGTTTTGGTAACGTTATGCTCTCTGTAATTATAATACAGAACGAAGCTGTTTACAGGAGCTCATACTCTTTTTTTACAATAACAGGCATATGCACCTGAGTCTAAATTTAATTCAATATCTGAATTTGTATTTTGAACTCCTGGGCTTTTGATTCCTTCTCTAAAATGTAAGTCTGTCAATTCTTTAATGCTTATTTTAAAAGAAGAATGAGTAGGAGTGGCTTATCGTGACTGTCAGGAAGCCAAAGCAGGTCACAAAAATCTTCTAATATCATTGTGGTTCATCTGCTTAAAATGTATCTCTAATTTGGGCATGATTTGTAATCCGGGCTTTCTCCTTCCAATGTTCTTTAATGCACCATTTATGTAGTTTTCTATAAATATTGTACGTTTCATCCATGTCAATCAGATTTGGTTTGTTATAATATTCAAGTAAATGGCAGAGGAACATTTGGGTCAATACAAATGAAATGATAAAGCCTAAATACCAATGTTTTATTGCTGGCTAGCTAAATGCACATCTTATAGATGAGATTGGTTGCCCTAACCTGGACTGAAATGTGGCTCGTAGCTATTACTTTTTTTAAAAATCTGGTGTATGTGCAAAAACACTTGAGAAGAAAATTATTTCTGAAGTGCCATGGGGTGCCAGAGCTCACTGAAAATTAAGGAAAAGGGGACTTTGGCTCCTAAGTCCTGTACATAACTTATCTTTTGCCACTCTGTTTCAGTAAGCAAAGTCGAAGATGTTTTAAATTTCTGTCTTCAGATTCTTTTCTGACAATGGCCTTTTTTAAGGGAGATATTATGATCCTTTTTCTTTTTCTCCTCTGTAGAACCAAAGAATTTGGTCCTTCAGTTTGGTAGGTTTCCTGGCCATTGACTGAGGAGTGGCACAGTATTAGCTCATGGAGTTATGTTTCTTACTTGAGCATATTCTGCAACTGCTCTCAAACATGGATGCACTTTTACATACTATAATCTACCCTCATGCTCTACTGAAATGTCAGTCACTCAAGTTCTTACTCTCCTGTCAGCCTAAATTAAGAGATTGCACAGTATCAATAGACTTTCCATTGGTGAAGTTACATATCTTGTCCCATAATTCAACATTTCAGAGCTCTGTCGAAGGGATGTTTTTGTTTCGCTTTATTTTGTCTGAACACTGAAGATACTTGAGCAAAGCACTTCTGTCTAATTTCAATGCAGTTTAGCTTGACCAGACAAAGTAGTGACTTCTTTCCCACCCTTTCCCCTGGGAGGTGAAGTCACAGAGCTGTGAATTAGTAACCACTCCTGTGACAGCTTGTGATTGAAAATAGACTTCTAGAACATTAGCTTTTCTAACTTTTGAAGTACTGCTGTTCTTCAGTTCTCACTTTTCACTTTATAAATATGTATTTATCATGAAAGATTATATCTCTTTAGGGTTTTTAATATTATTTTTGCCCATTAAAGTCATTGCAGTGGGCTCTGGTCTGTCTGATGGGATAAGAAAGTTATTAGTTTAAAACTGCCCTTGCTGAAGCAATTAGGACCTTTGCCATGGATTTCAGTGAGGTCAGAATGTTGTCTTTTAGCATTTACATACAACTCTGTTGTATGTAAAAATGTCATCTGTTTAGAAATAGGCTGTGCTAATCAAACATACCAGTAGATTTCTCTGGGCCTCCCTGAGTGCTTTTTGAAGTCCAGTTATGCGATGATGGTACCAGAGGAAGATGCATAGTCTTCATATGGGGGTGGCTTTCAAGGGTGTTTTATACCTTTCACGTGGAAGGATGGAAGCAAATATTTGACTTTCTGACTTTCCCAAGATAGAAACACTGGAAAGAAATTACGAGATTGTGCTAGAAGAGCTTATGATAAGTCTGAGAGGTCCTGGCTATGTAGAGGGTAGTAGAGCCAGTGGGATATAAGGTGACATGATGCTGAGCAGGAGTAGAAGGCATTTGAGGTCTGGTAGGAAGCAGACCCTTGATGAGACACTGCAAATTGAATACAAGGGAAGGAAGAGGTAGGGACTCACAAGTGTCTGCCCCTAACCTACAGACCTCTTGTTGCTAGCTAAATGGGAACAGCAGCAATGAAGCACCCTTTACTTCTTCACTCTCAGGTTCTGAAGATTAGGTTTCCAACCTTGACATTGTTGCCCTGCAAGTATGGTAGGCCTGCCAAAGGTATGTGATTGCTCTTTGGGGTTCTTCTGCACGACTGAATTTATCAACTTCTTCTCCCCTCAACACCAATCTTATCTTTCCCCGTGCCTCCAAAGCTTCCACTTCTAGGCTCTCCCTCCTTACTTCTTCTAAAATCTCCCAGGCAGTTACCCTTGTCTATCGGGAAACCTCTACTGGGCACCATTTTCTGTTTATTTTTAGAGAAATCAAAACATTTCTGAAGAATACTGTGGGTTACGCAGTATCTATTTCTTTCCTCTAAAGAGGTTCTTGCGTCTGAAATCTTAGCTATGTTCAAGTGTTTTGGTCTTGTTTCCTTTGGGGTTTTTTGGTGTTGTAAACTTCTAGGTAATCTTTTAAGTGGAATAAAAAGAATACTCTAGCAGCATAGTTTAGTTACGGAAATTATACAGAAAATGAAACCACTGAACTGGTGAGAAAAGCAATTGGATCTATAGCTAGTAAATTGAAGTAATAAAATTGCTTTTGACAAGAACCTTCTCCTGATTAAAAAAAAAAAATCTCTTGTGTTCCAGTTTATTATAATTATATCAGTAAGCTAACTAGTTAATTTAAAGGGAATCTAAAAGGATTTAGAAAGGGATTTTGAAAAGTAGGAAAGATTTTGCTTTCCTTCTCCAGAGTTAGCCATAAGATGCTGAGATCAGAAAGTGCCACAGTTTTCAACCTTTCGAAATCAGAAGAAAGGAGTTCAGGTCATTAACTTTAAAAAATATTTCCTTGTTTTTTATTAAATTATTTTGTGTAAAGGCTGAAACAGTTTTTTAAAATGCTGGTTTTCTTAATTATTGTATATTATGACAAACAGCTCTTAGTAGTTTTCATACTAGGGTATTCATTTGTTATCCAATTTATTATTTAAATAATAGAATGCAAAACATTTTCAAATTCTGCAATATACTTCCATTAAGACTTATACTTAACAAGGTATACATAGATAACGATTCTAATTAACAATAAGAAATACAAAATTTGTCACACTTATATTTAGTTCCAAACTATTGTATCTAAATATTCATAATGGAGTATCAACATTCTTTAGGAGTCCAACTAAAAACGTTCTCTCTCCATGTTGGTATATTTGGCTGTAAAAGCAAAAGAATTTAAAGAATTCATTTATTCTAACTTACTAACCTCTGTCACAGTTAAAAATAATTTATTAATAGCACTTTTTTTAAAAAAAAAAAAAAAAGAAAATTTATCCCCAAAGCATTTAAACAATATAATAAAATGAAGCTAGGCACCAAAAATAAACTATTTTAAAATTTCTTTATTTTATAACCACTCCTATGACAGTTTGTAATTGGAAATAGACTTCTAGAAAGTTAGCTTTTTTACTTCTGGAGTACTGCTCTTCTTTAATTCTTTAGTTTAGTTTATTTAAATTTTATTAAAAAATCCCTGCAAGGCCTAGAGCTGCACCAGCACCCTTTGTGATTTGAAACAGAGTATATGGAGGATGTCAAAAAGGAGAAGTTGATCTTCAGCTACAGTGTGGTCTATTACTGAGTTAAACTGTCATCACGATTAGCACCCAGTAACCCCAAGCATTGCACTGAGTATCACTCTGGTGAATTAATGTTTTAATTTCAGAATTCTTAAAGTATTTCTAATACTTTTTCAGTATTTTCCCCTAACTTGCATCTGATACAGGTTAAATAATAGGCATTTCATGTTTGGACTAATTTATGTTCATAGGAAAAAATTGAAAATAAACTTCCTTGGTGGGAAACTCCACCCAATCTTAAACCAGGAGCCCCTACTAATGCTTCTGAAATATAACTATCATGGCAAGGACTCTACTGTGATACAGAAGAAAACTGCCATAGAACGCAAAGCAAAGGATATAAATAGGATGGGAATTTTGAAGTATGCTCAAGAAACTGAAAGAAGATTGATTTATTCATTTAATGTTTAAATATGGAGTATTCACATATGTGCTGTTAAATAGCAATAGTTTTATGGAAGATACTCCCAGTGTAAGGTGAGGCAGGCTTTTGCCTGCTAAGCGTGTTTATATGATATCAAAAGGCAACTTGTACCAAAAGTTTTTAATTTAATCCCTCTTCCACCCAAAAAAGTTCAAATGTAGTAAACTTTAAACATGTTACTCCCCAACATGTTTTGAAAGCAATAGCTAAAACATTATTTCAAAAATATACTTGCGTCACTTGGATGTGAGGGAGGGTCACATGGTGCTAATTTTTCTTTTAATGTTCTGTTCTGCACCTCATCATTGGACTAAATGATTTGGAAAAACCTTGATGTCTTTTCAAACTTTCTTGTGTGGGTGGACAAGAGGCAAATGTTTTTTCTGAATATTTAAACACACTGAATGTTTGATTCAAGCATTGCAATTAATAAAATGCTTGCAGTACATATTGAGTGTAACAAACTAGATTTGCAATTAACTATTGCGGTACATCTCCAGAGCAGCTCACCTTATCATTTTGCCTTGCAGGCACATTAATCTGGGGAAGTGATTTTGCAGGGACATTGTATGAGCATTGATGTCCTGTTCTTTGGAGATTGGTTCAAACCTCATGAAAAAGAAATTCTCATTCTTGGGAGTTTCCTATAAACTAAACTGTGGAGAAGAAGCCCAACTTGTGCTGCTTAGATGAACACAAGTTCTAAAAGCACCTTTGAGAGGTGCTGGACACTGGAGTTGGTAGCATGCAGATTGTGTATGGTTGTGTCTAAACTGAGCCTGCAGAGCTTTCCTTTGGCAGTGGAAGACTTCAAACTGATGTTTTCATTCCTTCTAACCAAAGAAAGGTGTACCAGCATTTGAAGTATTTTTTTTCTTTACATGCAATCTGCCTAATTTATTGTCCAATGTCACAAGAATTCTGATCTAAAAAGCATCATATTTTCCTAGTTCCTAAGAATAATTTCCCATGACCACCTAGTTGAAGTGTTAGGATTTGTCCTATTTTGGCCTGCTGAAGTTCAAGAATAAATATTAAAAACTGTTTTATAAAGGTTGGCTAAATTTTGAAGTATTGTTAGGGGATATTTACCAATAGCTATTTCAGAAGTCCTTATGGTTTGTGATTTATTTTTTCTTTAGAAAAGAATGAAGAATAAATGAATGACATAAGTGACCAAAAAGATTAGTATATTGTTGCATGACATAAATAACAAATGCTTCCTGCTGTGACTTCAGATAGCTGAAGACAGGATACAGTTAATGTAGTTTATGTATGTTAGCTGAAAGATTACATTTTTTAAATTAATTTTGAAATGTTCATTATTGTTCCAAATATAATGGCTTTTACTTTTTAATCTTTGGAACATTTTTCCCTGGCATTTTTTTGTAGGTATGTATGACTGACTTTCATAAGCTTCCATGTAAGTATTTCTGCTTTTCAGGTGTGCATATGATTGTTGACATCTAGTTCATTTCCAAGTTGCCATGTTTTAGTATGGAATAGGATGTTTCTGAATAGTCTACTTCTGAGTCTGTAATCTATTGTGGATATTTCTCTTAAATTTTCAGAGAAATCCAATATTTCAAAAGGCAATAGTATTTTTTTTTTTTTTACGATTGATTATAGCTTTGTCTTTTAGTCGTTTAATAATGGCTATTTCTTATGGATTAACTGCCTTTATAATAGAGAGGAGTTACATTCAGAAAAATGGAGGCTTTTTGCATGGTAGCACATGCATATATGTAGATACAGACATCAGACATAATACATGAAAGCATTCATTCAGCTATTTATAGCATCAACTCATGGCAAAAAATGTATCCTGTTTGCAATGACAAATAATAAACTGAAGACAGTATACATAATACAGGCGTACTTCCCAAAATAATTTGTTGCATCTTAGTTTCCTCAAAATTAAACACAAAAATAATTGACGTTGCATGTTTTTCCTCCAAAAAGATGAAATTAACTCAAATATCACCTAACTAGAAGTTTTATCTACAGTTTTGATAAAAAAAAAAAAAAAAAGGATTAAAAGGATGTAGGAGAAAATGTGGTAGGTAATTACAGTTAACTGTAATTTCTCTTATAGAGCAGATAGATTTCAGGATGACAGTATTCCTCATTATAGTGCTTCTGGTTTTTCTATTTTATTGCTTTATAAGTCCTTTCATTTTTAGTCTTACCGTAACTTAGCTGTCTCATTGTTCCTTATGATGCTTTTGATTCAGGATGCAGAATAGAAAACTGCGACTCCTGCTTTAGCAGAGACTTTTGTACCAAATGCAAAACTGGCTTCTACTCGCACAGAGGCCGCTGCTTCCGAGGATGCCCTCCAGGATTTGCAGCCTTGGAAGAGCTTATGGAATGCGTGGGTGAGTCTTCTAGCACAACAGTGCTGCCAAAGCAGCTCTTTTGCCACGTGGACAGGTTCGAATACTTATGACACTATTTTTAAGCTGATGCTTAGTACTTTCTATCAAGAAATATCCACTAATAAATTGCATCTAGATCTCTTGACCCCTAATAATAATAATTAATAATAGTAATGGGAGTTTTTTCCAGACTTTGAAATACTGCATTATTGGGTTCTGCATCAGAAAGTTCTGTTCTCTTAATTGTAAATCACCTTGTATGATGATTCATAACTCTGAATTTAGAAGATCTCAGGAAGGCCAGTTTTTGCGTTAGAACTTTAAGTCAATCACATACTCATTGGACTCTTGCCCTTATAAAACTACCTGCTCATTTTGTCTTTTACCAAAGCCAGAAATCAGGAGCAGGGCAGATTGAATTCCTGTAGCATCTGGGCTTCAAATTCACTTTTAGTTTCTCTGCTGCTCCCCCCTTTTTCATTAGCAACTAACAGATATAAACCACCAAATAAGTGTTTTTAGTAGAAATTTACTTTATAACTTTCAGCCAACATTGGCAGTTCTCACAATATTTCTCGAGTCTCACAATTTGGTGTTTTATCTTGAAGCCTGGGAATTGTGTCAGAACAGACAGAGTATTCCTTGCATTTCATGATGGAGAGGACCTGGAAATGTGAACTCTTGAGCTTTGCAAACCCAGGTGACAAGCAAATAGGATTTATTTATTAAAAAGAGAAAAAATTAAATATATCTCATGATTTTAGGAGGGTTTTTGAATATTTGGGACTGACATGATATCTATATGTCTATACGGATTGATAGTCTGGTGGTTTTGTGCTCAGGTTGATGCCGGCCAAAAAGATTAAGGTTCTGTAAGAGATTTTAATTTTGTTTCTAAGTTTTTGCCTGTTGACAGTAAAACTTTCAAGTGGTGCTTTCTAATAGTGTATTCTAATTTAAAAAAAAAAAGAAAACAAAGGAAAAAAAACCCAGAAGAATTGCTGACTCGTGTTTTCTTTTGCTTTATCAGAAGGCTGTGAAGTGGGTCAGTGGAGTGAGTGGGGAACTTGCAGCAGAAATAACAAAACATGTGGATTTAAGTGGGGCCTGGAAACGAGAACAAGACAAATTGTGAAGAAGCCAGCGAAAGACACAATACCATGCCCAACCATTGCAGAATCCAGACGGTGTAAAATGGCCATGAGGCATTGTCCAGGAGGTAAGCGTAGTCCATGCCACAAAAAACTTTATGAGCTTTCCTTAACTGAAATCCTATTTCTAACTTGAAAAAAAGAGCTATTTCATCGCAGCTGAAGGGGAAATCCTGTCTTTGCTCTGCCAACCAAGGCTGAAAGGCAGCAGTGCTACGGCAGTACTAATTTGTGCAGCAAGACTCCAGGGAAAGGCTCAGCATGGGAGTGATCAGTCTCTCAGTAGACTATGAAACTGTCTTTTTCCTGATGTGGTTCTGAGGCTTTTTCAAAGAGGTTCCTCGTGGAAGAACCATAACAGGTTGCAGTTTGAGCTTCATCATGAAAACGATAGCGATGATGGAATAACTAATTGCTCTGTGCATGGAAAGATTATGATTCTAAACCTCTCTGCAGGCAGCACACCCAGTACTGGTGGGATGGGTATTTAAATTAAATTAAATGGGCATTTAAATTAAATGAGGTTAGTTACACATGGCATTGTTAGCTGGAACTATTAGCTGGAATGTGTTACTTTTTCTGAATATTGTAGATCAGGGCCAAACTATGATAGCTGTGATACAAGCAGATATGATACCAGCAGATATAAAGCTTTTCAGCATGAGACCAGCTTATGGCAATTACCACGAGTAGATAAAAGAAATAATCAAATTTCTTTATCATGGTGTTCTAAGACTTAAGTAGTGATGCTGATTTGAAAAAGGAAATGGAGTTTCAAATTTGTGTTCAGTTTTGTAGACCCCAAAGTGGAGACACGTCACGGGTAGAGAGGAGTTTTTGTTATCTTTTAAATTGAAATGATTAACCATTCACTTGTGCGGACTGAACACTTACAGAGTTTTCAGAATTTTCAGGAGAGGTGGGTGATCAACAGGTGATAAAGATGCCATTCCTTTTGGAATCATAGGATTAAAGGAACTTTAATTAATTAAAGGCTTGAAAGGACTTCAAGAGATCTCTAGTCCAACCCCCTGTGGCAAGCTGGGCCAACCATGAGATCAGACAAATAAAAAGGAATAAAGGGTTGCAGAGTCCTGAGAAAAGCCATAACTTATGAATAAGCTAAAACTGAAATAATCTTAGAATAGGTACATAAATAAGTTTGCTTTGTGTTTTGGGACTGTTGAATATGTCTCTCTTGGCTTGAACATACTGCCCACCAGTATGCGTGAAAATTATACATAAAGTTTTAGTTTACAGATTAAATCTGTGCAAGCTTCATTTTTGTCTCTAGGACCTTGCCACAATCTGGAAGAGAATATAAAAGTGATTCTCTGTTACCCAGATTAACTGAGTCTGTAATGCACTCTCTGTCCCTGTCCCGCTCCCTATAGTCATACACACGTGCATGCGCACGTTGTGCATGGTCATAGTGGTACTGGGATGCATTGTATGGCACGGTTAATCTGCAACCTAAATAAACTTCTCAAAGACATTGAAGAGTGGAACCTACAAAACATCTGTATAGGAAGGAAGAAGAAAAGGTAAAATCGAGGCTGATTTGGGCTGCCATGGTATGTGTCTCATGGTATCTTTGAATGCGAGTCAGCTGCATCTACATCAAGGTAGCTACACTTCCTAGTGCTTGCAGCCTGCTGAGGTGGATGAACTGTTCCAGTTACTTCTAACAAACTCTGAAGCCCAAATGGGGTTAGTGATCAGATCAACTGGGGAAATGTTTTACTGCTAAAATGAAAGGAAGAAAAAAGAGCCTGTGTAAAGTTCTACAAAATCTCCAATCAATATTTTCTTTTTTTGCTGTTCAAATGCATGAAGTTTAGCTTGTAGTAGAAAATTTGAGAAAATTGCAGAATATTTTCAACTCAATTCCATGTGGTAGAGATTTAGTCATTTATGTACCCAATGTGTATAGAGGGATGGATGCAATGTCCAGCTTCTATATAAACTCCTGGCAAGTACAAATTTACCGATGTGGGTTTAGTCTTCATGATTTAGTTAGGATACTAATTGCTGTGATTAGAGAAGTGTGCTTAAGTGGACCACAATATTTGTGAATGCTGTAACATGCTCATGTAACTGTGCTAATCTGGAGCTACTGAACATTCATACCATTTTGTATGTTTAGGTTGTTTCAAATTTTCTTGTCCAGCAATTCAGGTCACTGATTAAAGATCTACCTCTCAAATTTTATCATCTTTTCAAAGGCACAGTGGTGGGCTTTCCTAAGAGTTAGGAAATTTATTGCCTAGTCTATATCAAGATCTTTGACCAAATATCTGCATTTTTTTCACTAAGTATCAGGAAAGTTGTTGCTGCAAATACAAATTCAGTGTGAAATGCTTTGTAGTACTTTTTCATAACCATGGGCTCCAGTAAATCCTAAAGATTACAGTCCTCTCCTGTCCTCCCATGGTGTGGAATTCCCTGCCTGTGTTTTCAGAGACAAAAATAAAAATGTACAAAACTGCAGGTTTGAACTCTCAGCACTGAATGCTGATGCTTAATACTGCTTCTGTGCAATCATATAAAACACTGGCCAGGTATAAACTCCTTTCTCTCTCCTAAGAAACTCCTGGGAGGGAGTGTGTTAGTGGTGCTTTAAGTGCCTGGGGTAAGTCTTCCCCAGGCCTGCTTATCTCCGCAGGTGAGGAAGGCGCAGAAATTGTCCTGTTCAAAACTCCTGTTTCGTAGTGTGTTTTAATTATGATTATATACACAACTGGCCTAAGATCCCATTCCTTTATCATATTAATTAGTTAGCAGGTTGCCCCATTAGACACCCAAAACGTTTCTTTGCTTGCTTACTCACTGCGAAGTAGCAGGAGGCAGAGACGCTGGGAAGCTGAAATGGAGCAGATCCTGGCTGTTAAGGAGGAGGTGTTTTCCTAATGTTAGAAATATGGTGTTTTCCTAATGTTAGAAATTTTGTAATTGAACTTTTAAACTGAGGAAATAAGAGGTAAATGTAGGGTTAGCACTACTGGGGGACTGAAGAACCATAATCCCTGGTATAAATGTCAGTTGAGAGGCTGTTAATAAATCCTTTCTTCCTAATGTTCTCAGTACATAAACTCACACAAATGTGTAGGATAAGTATTGGATTATACAGCTAAGATGGTTGTAGATTGTGATGGATTAAACCGAGCACAGGAAATAAGGATATTTTTGGTAGAACAGGGTCAAATAAAGTGCTTTCGACACATGCTTTCTACTTCTATACCTTTTGCAGTTACTATTTATGGTCCACATTACAGAAAAAACTTCTGAAACAGATTTTTACATGTTTGCAGAAGAAGTGGAGTTAAATTCAGTTTTCGTACTAAGTACTTCAGTTTCATATTTATCAAGGATTGAGATGTTACCCATCTGGCCATATGGCTGTGGTACAAATTAGCTGATGAAGAAGAATTCGTTATCACTTTCCCAATATTTGCAGAGTTGTAGAGATACAAGCTGGAATGCAAGTGAAAGATGATTTCATTTCTTTCCTACTGAAGCCAGCAACAAAAGAGGATACTCTACTTGATTTCAAATATGTTACTCAGTGGTATTTTCTTATTGTCAGTACTAATTGATTTAACTGTTTTTAACAGATGGGAATGTCACATTTGTGTATCTGTTCATGTTATGTATGTTACCCTGTGGCTTGGGTGTAACATGACTCATACTATGAGAGGTTAGACTTAGAAGAATATGACTTGGATCGTTCAGGCCACCTCCTATCCGTGCTGGTCTCTTCCTGATAAGGAATTTTCTCCTCTTTAGCTCAAAAAGAAAGGAAAAAAGAGTTTTTAAAGAAGAGTGATTGTGTTATAAGCAATGGGGAAATTAGCAGGCAGAAGTGTCCCATGGGCTGATACAGCTTGCTGTCTAAAAGTTTTCCCATGTATTTATTACAAATAGTCTCTTTTTACCTCTTATTTTTACATGTTCCCCATGTTCACCTCAGTAAATCACTCCTCTTTTGTTTGTACCCTGGAGGTACTTGCAGATTGCTCTCATGTTTCTTATTAAGTATTACAAAGGCAAGCAAAGCAGCTCTCTACTTCTTTTAGTCTTTCATCAGACTGCAGTTCTTCAAGTTATCATCTGATACATGAATTTTGCTCTATTATTTCTAGTAAAAATCACGATGTCATTTCTGAATGCTTATTTCGGACATGAAGAAAGAGAGGTGAAGATGGGATGTACGTCTGCATTAATTTCCTGAGTTCGAAAGAGGGAAAGTAGCAGGACAGGTCATGAGATTACAGTGGGAGGGAGTTCTTGGACTAATGGGTTCTTGGACAGATGGACTAATTGGATGGACTTCATGCTGCTTGATTGGACTTTGGAGGCTTTTTAAGCAGTAATCTTTCTTCTTTCTATTGCTGCAGTAG
Organism: Pelecanoides urinatrix; assembly: GCA_013400755.1. Classification (NCBI taxonomy): domain Eukaryota; kingdom Metazoa; phylum Chordata; class Aves; order Procellariiformes; family Procellariidae; genus Pelecanoides; species Pelecanoides urinatrix. The sequence continues at coordinate 97,249 of VZTQ01012249.1, forward strand.
AATTTAAGACTTCTGGAGGAGCAACAGCAAAAAGACCCAGTCAGACTTTCTGTCCTTATCCTGCAGTTACATTTCATTATTAATATTCAGAAATTATGACTGAAAAGATTAAAAGATTAAAGAGTATATACTTAAATATAGAAAACTAATAAATATGCAAAGCTGCAAAATGCATGTTAACTAAGTAGTGTGAGTTCTTTTAATCTGATAAGCTACTAGTGGTATGGCAAACAGGGAGTTAGTGATCCCAGTTTGCAAAAAATATTTAAGGTAGGTTAAACAATACTTACAGTAAAACTGTACATACACTTTGGTGAAGACACTAGCTGTAAACTAAAAGTATACTAAACTAGCATAATTTCTTACAGAAGCTATGTTACAGGTATAGTTATCTCTAGTAGGTAAGTATTTTTTCCTTCTTTAAATTGACATATTTCCTCTGAGAGTGAGTGTTTTAAAATTTCTGGCTTTAACTTGACAACCTGCAGTGTAAAGGGTCAAAAATGTTCTTGTGTCATCCCTCCCACTCCCCCCGAAAGTTTGGTGCTAACATTTGTTTTCTTTTGAAACCTGGCAAAGGAAATCAGGATTTCTCTCTTTTATTAGATTTATTTAGAAGAGGCTAACTGAAGAATTTTTTAGATGTGCAACCAACAAAGTCATAGAATTATTGAATAATATAGCTTTGAAGGGACCTAGGGAGGTTACACAGTGCAATCTTTTGCTCAAAGTAGGGTCAGACAAAGCGGTCCAGGGCCATGACTTTGCACTTGTCTTTGTTGAATTTCATAAGGTTCCTTTCAGCTACAATGAATCTCTTCTTCATAAATAAGAAATAAATAAAAAACAAGCTCAAAATAAATGTAGCACCAGAACCCAGTGAGTGATCTCTGTGATCCCACAGATAATTATGTTCTTTTGAGCTTTTTTACTACATCTACGCTGAAGTGCCCAATGTGAAAAAGTTTGTAAGCCAGGGAGACTGTAGTACACAGTATTTACAAAAATATACTGTCATTGCCTACTGCAGCTCTCTGTTAATTTTGCAGTAGCATTGGACCAAATCTGCCCTTTTTTCCCCTCAGCAGACAGGTAGAAACTGCATTAAGTGTAGCTCCACTGAGTACTGGCTCTAGAATATTGGTATCACCAAGCAGGCTTGCTTCCTTGATGTATTTTGTGAGCACCAATTACACTCTGACCAAGAAGGCTTGGCTAAGGCTTCTCTGAAAATATAACCCATAATTTTCAGTTACAAAGCATGACTCAAAGCTTCTGAAGGAAAAAAGGGAAAAACATTTCAGCATCAGCAGAGAGCTTACAGGAAGTAAACTCCACCAAAGATGCTTATTTGCCCAGTGCAGGTTGGGAAAGCGATAGTAATGAGCAAATATTTTTGTGAGTGGTGTAGCTGATGGCCGTTCTGCACACTTTGTGAAGGAGCTAGCAAGTGGGAGCAAGAAGGGACGAGATGAACATAGCCTGGAGACTTTCCAGAAAACAAGAACTGGTTTACAGTGTGGCTTAACCCTCGGAGCCTGGCATGCTTGTTAGTAAGTTTGTTCAGGAAACAAGCTTTTGTCAGCTGCAGAATCTGCTCGTCTGGATTGTCAACATCTGCTTTGTACAGAGAGTGTTGTGCTGAGAATATTGAAATGTTTTTTTTTCTGCCCTTTAGCTGGTCACATTCAGAAGGGACTGCTGCAGGTGAAAACTAATAGTTAAGGAAATCCAAACGCTAAGGCAAATGAAACCCGTAATACTGCTTATTTCAGTAAGAGTGCCTGCAACTAGACTTTAAATTAAGGCACATAGGCAAGAGGCATAGTTATATTATCAATAGTCAATAAGTTTGTGATGGCTTGTTAAAAAGAGCACAAAGGTGGTCATTTCTATTTGGTAATAATAAAAAAATCAAAATCGAATTAGTAATTCAGGTTGGAAAGTACCTCAGAAGATCATCTAATCCAGCCTCCTGTTAAATCAGGTCAACTGTGAGAACACCAGGATTAGCTATTACTCTGACAATCCTCAGAGATTATTTTCCCTTTTTTGTTCATAGCTCTGTTCCTCTTCATATGTTTATTTGTGAGATGCTGATTTATGAATTAGAGGAAAAAATGGTGTTATTTTTGTTTGTTTCTAAGTGAAAAATATAAAAATGCACAGCAAATTTGAAATTACATTTTCATGATGTTTGCATTCATTTACACTTAGATGTGAAAACTTATATAATGCATGTATGTACCTGTACTGGAGCACTTCTATACCTGATGCCTCTTAGATTTGCAGATAAAGTTAAGCATTGTACCTCTCAGCCGATAAGATACTATAAAGTAACTGAAATATAGCAAGAAACTCTGATTTTTCTTTTCTGCATTAAAATATAGTATTTTATATTATTTTTTCATAGAAACAAAAAACCTATGCTGATATTTCTTGTGTGTTTGTCTTCTTTTTCCATCCTGCAGCAGGGATGGGAAAATTAGGAATCTGTTGATAGAGGAGTGTTCTTCTCCATACTTTCCTATCAAAGCAGTAAAGAAAATTAAGGTGTGTTAATGATGAAACATGAGCAGATATGTTCTTTCCTTGAGGCTGATGAACAACAAGTCTGTTAGATCCTGACAACCTGGCATGACATGCTGATGTTCACAGCTATAGGACAGAGATACAGAAAGATTAATATAAATATTACTTTTCAGTATAATTTGTGTGTTGTTTGGTCATATGAATGAGGAAATACGTGATTGAATGAATCTATGAAATCCTGTTCTGAAACTTCCCTTGCACACAAAATGTTTCAGTGCTTTTTTTAGAGAAACAACCCCCAACCCAAGCAACAAAAACCCTGAATACATGGAGAAAAGAAAATGCATACACGTGTGAGCTAAGAGGTTAAATAACTGTATTGTACATGCATTTGATTCATATTCATTAAAATGAGTTCAAGTGTAAACTTAGTGTGACTTTTAAAAATTGATGTTATTTTTCTATTACATTGTTGGAAGCAATACATTCCCTAGTTATTTTTGAAAGGGAAAATGCAATCCGATTAGATTCGTATCTGAAAAGTAGTTAGAAATAGTTTTTATAAACTTGAACATTGGTTTGAGTAGCAGTTATGTTTAATTCTGAAACCAAGTACTATCTGGCAAGGACCAACATCCAGGTTTCCTTTGCAGATTTTAGAGGAATGACTCCTCTTTGCTGTTACAAAATTACATCACATTGCTTGATGGTCTAGGTGGCTCTCAAAGCTCTGTGAACAACATATGGCTATTGACTCATTGTCCTCCGTTTTCTATGTGTTTGAAATAAGGTCAGTTAAATAAAGCAGCTGAGCAATTAAGTGCCCTGAAAAATATCAACACTTATTGAAAATAACGCTTCCAAGATTTAAGTAATTAGTAAGTTCTCTCTTTGCCTGTGCCCATTCATTGTTCATAGAATTTCTTAAAGTTTGAGGGGTTTTTTTAACTGTTCAGTATTTGGGTTGGTGTTTTCCTTGAAACTGGTATGGTGGATCTTGCATGGAAGTTGAGGCAGCTTGATATTAAGTCACAGTGTTCCTATAAACCCTTTTTTGCTATTTTAGTCCAGATAAATATTACAATGGGTTACAATTGCAATTATTAAAATTTGTGGGTTTGTGTGAATATGGCGAAATAATACATTACTTATATTGAAACCTGGACCTTAGCTTAGATATAAGTAGCCTAAATTTCCTTGGAGTGCTGTTGCAGTGAAGTTTGGTTTTGGTTCATTTGCTTATTTAACTGATAGGTCGGGTTTTTAAAGGTTTTAAGAGGCTTAGTTCTCTTTGACTTAAGCAGAGTTTAAAAGTTCATGGTTCTTTTTAAGACTAGAAATAAAATCTGTCTAAAGTGACCTGTAGAGGGTACCTTTCAAGACATTAGCAAAACACTTCTGTGGAAAAAGGTTGTTGTCATCTGATTTCTGTTTTAGTTTTCCTTCTTTAGTACCACTGCCCAAGGCATATGTTGTAGTGGACTATATATACGTAAATGCAAAGTTTTAGCTCTACGTACCTTATCAGGACAATTCAGCCTGTGGAATTTTATGTATTGTTTTATCATGTTGCAGCATGATACATTTTCAACTTATTTTCAAAGGATATCAGCGGATTACTGGCAGTACAGAAGTGCCAACTCAAGCACATTTTTTTCCCTTCTGTATATAGATTATTGTTCAATGCTCCTTTTTAAAGTAATAGGAAATATTTTCTTGGGAAGATTTTCACATAGTTTTTCCAATCATTAAAAGGTTGTATGCACAATTTTTTTATTGCCATTATTATATCTTAGACCAGATAAGTTCTTTCAACATGTGTGTTTCCTTAAGTATATTGTATTTCAGAAGTAGCATGAGCATCATGTGATGCAGTATCTCCTATGGGAGTTATCTGTTTTTAATGAATAACCGAGTAAGTACCAGAGTGTAAATCCTTGTAAATGACCAGAGTGTGAGTTAGAACTCTCCCATGGCAATTATACAGTTCAGGGTTGTTTAAAAATGCTGAAAGATAGCCAGCTGCTAATCCATATGGAAATACAAATATTGAAAAGAACTGTTTCTGATCCAAGTGCAGAGATTGAATTTATCCATAAAAGGTGCCTGACAAATTTTATTGTGCATGCCCTTATGAAGCAACTCCTGTTGGTTTTGTCTTCTGCTCATTCTGAAACTACAGTCCACCTGTAGGAGGAAAAGCCATATACGTAATCATTTCTGAGTCTCAGCCAGATATCTTTTTTTATGCATTATAGTGTTAGCCATTTCAGTCACAGCAGAGAAACCAGGAAACACTCACCTACCTGAGATTATATTTTCCTCCCTGAAGATCAATGAGTAAGGCACTGTTCTATGCGTATCCTCTCCCAAACCACAGGCCTGGGTATGGCAGGTCTGGAGAGCGATCTGCTTCAGGTCTGGCATGTCAGGAGAGCAGCCAGCCTCACTCATTTTTAAGGATTCACTAAGGCTGTCCTTGCACAGAAGTCTCTTTTTAAGTAATAAGCCTATTAGTCTATATAGATATTATTTGTTTTCACAACATTGATACAAGGACCACATCCTGACATACTCCTGGCAGAATGAGTTATGGTAAAGATCTGTGATTTGCTGTATAGATGCATAGCTCACAAGTGCTAACCTGGGGGACTCATTCTCTTGTGGGGTTTATTCCTGTCAAACAGTTATCACAGAGGGGCTCACAAAAATTCTGGAAAGAGACAGTGCTCAATTCATAAATGCAGCAGCTTCCAGTACTCTGCTGTAGGCCAGATTTAATTTAATTAATTTGCTCCAGTTGGCTACAGGAGTCAAAGGGGAATGCCGACAGGGAATAGGTGGAGGAGCAATCTCCCCAGCTGCTCTCACTTGATCAAGTTGTCTCCAGTGTTAGAACTAGGCTGGAGTCAACTGCACTGATTTTTAAGGATGTGTTGTGGAAATCCTTCATAGAAAGCTTCTAGATATGTCTGCATCTTTACCTCTCATAAGCAGCACAGAAGGAGGGGGATGGAGGAAAAGATCTGCTGCTTTTTTTTACTGTTGCTTGTTTTTTCTTGTTTTGGATTTTTTTAGAGCTTTCTGAGATAATTTGAGATAATTTTACTTCAGATTGGAAAGCTTGGACACCACTGGTTTCTGAAGTACTTTTTGCTTTGCACCTCAGAGGTGAGTGAAAAGAACTTCCTCTTGAACAGTTTGAATTCCAGGTTCATTCTGAAGAACTATAAACATGACTGCAGGTAATGATTGGAAAAGGAGTGGGAACGCTAGCGGAGAAGAAGAGCAACAGAAAGCAAGAACTGCTCATGATGAACAGGGCTTCCCTACTCTGCATTGATTTTACATGGTATTATAGCCTCACATTAAAAATGGGTAGATTTAAATAATTTTCTGAGCACAGTATTAAGAATTAATTAGCCTCAAATGAGCAGTAACATGTAAAATAGCAGTGTAATACCACAGAGGTAACTCAGTACTGTGCCTGTGTCTGTATAACATTCTGCACCAGATGATCAAGCATAGAAGCAGTATTAATTATGATGGACACAATACTACATCAGTATTTTGGTTCTCAAAGGGACTCCTTTATGCAACAAGGCCTCTCTCTTAAACGTATTTGTGTGTCTAAATTGGCACAGCTTAGATTCGAAAGGGGCCCCAAAAGTCTACCATAAGATGTCCTCCACTGAATTAGAATCTTACATCATCTTTGCCAGTTAATGTGAGAGTTTATCAGTTTATGTTTCTTTATACAGTGTGAATCAGGAAGAAGGCTATTGGAGTTCAAATGAAGGCTGAGTTTATACAGCCGTACATATCACCTTCAAGTTTGACACTTTAATCTTATGTCATGCACATCTATTTACTGTGTATAAATATTGCAGACACAGTAGCAAACTGTTAGCTCATCTTTTAATTCTATTCATTTGAGATCTTTCTTCTAGAACTGATTATCTTGGCTGTTCATATATTTGTCCATTTTAAGCCTTTTTTACTCAAATTATAATTTATTGGTTTCCTGTGAGCTTTCCTTGCCATTCTTAGCTGATCAGACACATAAGTGTGATAACTTCTGGGAACCTTGGTACCAAGTCAGACTCTGCTGGAGAGCAGAGAAGCATGCAGGTATCTAGTTGCAAAGAGCAGCAGCAGTAGGACACCAGTAAGAGCAGGTGCTTTACAGCATGTCAGATTATTAAGAACTTTGTTTAAGAAGTTCAAACAAGGGGTGTGACTTTCAAGCACCTATGTTTGAGTTGCACTATCATGTAGCATGAAGATCCAATGACATTAATATCCCATGATAGCACCATGGCATGCATTATGGTGAACTCCTGATGAAAATGACAGCCAGCTCTTAAATTATTCTGCTTCTCTGTGAGATACAAATATGAACATCTTGAATGGGTTACCAGCTGCACTTACCCAGAGTTCAGCACAGTAGAAAGAATACTGTAAAAACTGTCATACTTTTTTGCTTAATTCATTGCTTTTAAAGTTACACAATGAAACCTTAGCTGCTGACTAGATGCAAGTGCCAGGGAGCTTTGATCAGATCTAGAATAACTGTCTTGAAGCTAGATTACATTTAGCTTTAATACTATAGTATCTTCAATACTGACAAAAGTGCTACATTTATCTGCTACTTGAGATGACAAATGCCTAAAGGGTTTCTAAAACAAAGCTAGTTAAAAATTACCACAAAGATGGTTAAATTCCAGCTTTGTATTTTTGCTCTGAATTTATGGACCAGATTATTTTGTTACCTCCTGATTTACCATCTGTTCCTTTTAACATCTAAACTAGAAGGAACAACTTTTGTAAGGCCTAGCAAAGAAAACCCACAATTTGGCCAAATACGGAGAATAAATTTTAAGCATTGCAAAAGATTGTGCAGGAGAGATGCACTAACAATCAGTTCACAACTCTGCCGTATAGCACTAGGAGGAGGACTATTGGAGTATATTTACAACAGAAGAAAAGAGAGTGTATTTGATGACTGATGGCTGAAGAAATCTCTGGGCCATAAAAACTGCACAGATAAAAAATGTCTACTGAACAAGTCCTGTGTCAGGCTTCAAATCATTGCTCTGGTTAGACAACTAGAATAGCTGGTGGAAGCTTTCTAGCTAAAAGAAAGTAGCGTGGCAGAATACAGGGAGGTAAGTCTTGAAGGAAAAAGAAGTCGGTTTCAAGATCATTACAGACTATGTCAGTTTTATAATACAAAATACTGATGTTCTGATGTAATGGCAGAATCAATTTTTCATAACCATTGAAGGTGATTAAATATATGAATAGATGCTATCAGCTGTAATTCGCAGTAGTCAGTACATGATTATTCTGCCACCGGACTTTCTTAACCGGCTCTGCAATCCAATGCCCCTTTTGAGAGCCGTGGATCATAAGTCCCAGACATATAAATGGAAAAATCCTGGGAGATAAGGTTCATTTTCTCTTGTAGCTGTGGCAAGGGAAAGGAGAAGAGGGATTTATAATTTCTGGAGAACTCAGTAATAGAGACGGCCCAAAAAACAGCAGAGTGTTTCGTAAGAAGTTTTATAACATGCTGAGTATTTCTTTCAACTTGAGTTTTTTTATTAAATAAGCAACTGCCCTTAAAATTTCAAGCTCTAAAAAAAGTTGATTCATATGTCTTTTCCAGAATAATGTTTTTTGAGTGGAGTATGTTGTGAAAGAATAAAATATTACTTTTCTATTACTTTTCTTCCAACCATCTGAATTATTTTTTCAGGGGGATAAAAGAAATTCCATTTGTTTGGAGGGGAACATTGTGTCCCCCCCGCCTTTTATTATGGTGTCATAGGTTCACAGTATCTCAAACTGTGATTTAAGCTTATAAAGTGTTCACATCCTAGTTCTTTGGGTGAGATACTTATCTGGAATAGGTCAGTGTTGTTCTATAGATGAGTTCCTATTGATCTGTCATAGCATTGATGAGCGTGAGCTTCTTGATGTTTATTGCCAAAAGTCAGAAGTTCCATCAAAGCCAGCAAAGTTTTGTTGCTTGATTGGTTTAAATGAGAAGCTAATCTGGTTGTTTTGTAATCATTACTTGTTCCACAAGGTAACGGGTTCTCGGAACTTAAAAGTGAACTTAAAATAGGAGCCTGAATATAACTGCAGTCCTCCTCACTTCATTGAACAATTTTGGAACCTCTCTCTAATTCAGGGAAGATTGTCCTAGAAGAAATTTGAAAAAAAAAAAAAAAAAAAAAATTACACTTTCCCCAACCAGTTGAGTATAGAATAAGAATTTAAATAGCATTGCTGGACTTGGAGTTCTAACTGGCTGCATCAGTGTGTGCACTTCAAAGCTGGGAGCAACACGTTGCAAAAGAACCAGTTAAAATTTATTTATTTATTTATTTTTAGATAGTTGTCCAAGTCAGCATCTCCGTATCATCTTTTAGGGCTATTAAAGCAGAGAGTGGATCTATTGATAGGGATGTATTTTATTTTTCTATGTGAATCAGAATTTTACCTAGTTATACAATTAACTATGTAAACTTTCAAGATCTGTTCAGTATGTGGTAAAGACACCATGTCAGCTCACTAGCAATTGAATTGTTTTGTCTACCTTTTATACCACTTACACTAGTTTTTCTAATGGTTTTGTTCTAAGACAATAATAAACAAGAGAACAGGAGAAGTCCTTTTTACTGGGAACAGTGTGATGTGGAAACTTTGGGCTTCTCTCTCACTCAAAAATGACTGATTTTGGAAAGACGCTTTTTCATGAAGTGAAACTCTGACACTATCAGCATGGTGATGCTGCAGCTGCCAGAGGAAAGGTACAAATGCCCTGAAATCTGTAAGAGTATTCGTCCCCTGTGGACACTTGGAGAAAGCTTGGGTTCCTTCAGCAGAACTCTTTGAACTGTGGAAGTTACCGTGCATCACTTGCAGGAATTGTTATAAAAAGGCTTTACCCTATTACTTTGTAAGACGATTAAATGAAGAGAATAAAGTAGTAATGAGGACATTAATGTGAGTTCCCTGTATTGCTTTCTCGTGTGATTTTTGTCACCAGTTTCCTGATTTCTCAAAGCTCAGCTGCTGGAACCACCACATAATAACAGTTTTCATGTTTTAGCTATTTTTCCAGTCTTTGTAGCTGCAGGCAAAAGTCTGAAAACATGGACAACCTGAATGTTTCAACACCATAAATGAAATAAAAAGCACTGGAAATTAATCACTGCTTTAAAATCTAGTGGTTTTAAATTTTACTTGCGTCTGGCTCATGATTTTTGACTCAATGTGGTTGTCAAACTTGTACCAGATATCCATCCCCAAAAGGAACATATTTAAAGGTGCTGGTTTAGAGTTTTCAGTGTTTGCTAAAATGCTGTGTCTTGTTTAGGTATTCATGTGAAAACTCTGATGTATTTCCGTATGAAAACATTTGGCGTATAATTTGTGAAGAAGAGAATGTTGTCACATAGAACTATAGATTTGGCGTATTTCCAAAGAGCTTGCTTTCATGGTATTTATGTAAAACCTAGTCAGCAGCAAGAAATCAAGTGTTATTAGTGAAGGACCACTTCAATACAATGATCTAGCATGCTAATTTGAGGAGATTAGAAATTCATATTCTAGTTTAGGCTCTGAAAAATGAGCTAACGCAATGCATTGTGACCGAGCGAAATAATAGCTGGTAATTTACTTCCGTGGTTCCTGTCAGCAGTTTCATTTGTGTTGAATAGGTATAATTGTGTGTCCTCAGAGATTGCACTAAACCCAGTTATGATATAGTCGGACTTTCCAAATCCTTTATTAAGCACAGCAATTTCCTGCTACAGATAAAAATACTTCAGTCTTTAGTTATATTTACATTCTGCTAGTAAAAAGTAGCTTTCTTTTAAAAATGTGTTACTCTTCAAAGATGAGTTGATTGAAGTTATCCTCTTACATTAGTGTTCCTGTGAATATGGTGTTCAGCTGAGCCCAATTTAAAATGAAAAAAGCACATTTTAAAAGGCTGTTGAATGGCAGTGATGCCACCATGCTACCACACATATTAGATTTTGAAAGCAAGCGCTTTCTGATTGTTTAACAGTCCAGAGTACTCGCAAGGGGAATGTGTGGGAGGTTTCAAGCCTAAGCCATTTTACAGAAAATGAAGTGATAATAGTTACTGCTGTTAGCCATACGACTCAGTAGTAACTCAGAGAAAAATTGTTTACACTTGGCAGAAGTTAATACTAAACAAGTTCCATAATCTCATTTTTGCTAGCAAATATATTTTCCCATTAAAAAGATGCTAAAATGTACTTATGGTGATCTTGCACTTCTCAAAGATAAATGCAAAAGGTACTTTGTCTAGTTTGGAGGTTTTGGAGTGTTTTTCTGCCAAATTTAAAAAAATAATAATAATCAGATCTAGGTCTTCCTTGCTTGAAGCTTCATACAGTGTTTATAACAGTCTAGCTTTATTTTGATGGAAAAACAGCAGGAAATTGAGTACTTAATAGTGTATATAATGTTAAAATTTGGAAACATTTTTGTTTCAGTTGCTGTAGCTCAAGAGCCAACATTTATTATTCTGCTTTGATTTTTATAACTCTCAACACATTTGGCTAAGATATGGAAACTTAGATTTTGTGTGTGCTTAAATTTTTTCTAAATAGGTTTGACATTTCTCATGTTTTTCATTTATACCTAAAACTTACCACGTTATTCCCAAAGGCTAATGCTGCACGTTAGAGAGATTGGGACAATAGCTTGTTTGTATACAATACAAATATTAACATCTATGCCTATATGCATAGGAATAAAAGTGTTTGTATGCTTCCAGGCTTGCTAGTATTTCCTAAATCCAAAAGATCCTTGCAGCTAGAATAATTTGAATCTTTAGTAGCTATTGGTGCTTCTTTTAATAAACAGCTGTTGTAGTTCAGGCTTTCAAAAATTTGTTCAATAATAATTTTGTTATTAGCAGGCCCTACTGAGTGCTGAGCACTTTTGAACATTTGCTGCTGAAGAGTGTTCTTGCAGAAGGATGAGTGTGTTTTAAGAGATTCCTCCTGCTTTTTTCAAAATACCTTATGGACTTGCTGTTCTGAATCCCTTGGGGGGGTTGTGAAAATGTCCATCTTAAACTTAGTCTTTTTCTGCCCAAAGTAATGGTATTGTGGAGCGTGCTGTGAGTTTTTTGAAGTCTTATATTTCTCCATACTAGAATTCAAGATTCTAAAATGCTAGATTACAAATAGTCCCATAGAATCATGTTCTGTTTTTTTTGGTTTTTTTTTTTTTTTTTCAGAAGCAGTGACCTAATTTATGAAATATTTCTGACTATGTTGCAGTTACACTTATTAGCCCAAATGAGACAAAATAATCCAGTGGTCACATGTGCTGAGCACTCCTCAAGGAGCCCTCCATGACTTTGGTTTAGAAAGAGGATTTGAAACAGTTTGGCCATAAAACTTTTTTTGCACTATTCTTGGAATTGCCTGGTATCAGTGAAAAATACTCAATTTATTTTCAAGTATTTAAAACCTTATTTTTCAAGAGCTAAATCAAGGGGTGGAATAATAAAAGGAAGTGTAGGGGACAGAGATTTCTTTATTGTAGCTACCTGTGATTTTCTTATTAGTTTGGAATAATGATAGCACAGTATGTCTTTGAATCCAGTCAGGATGTTACCCACATCCCTAGAATCCTAATCATGACCTCCAGAATATTTACCTTTCTATATAATTGCAAAAATTCTTGACCATCATTTAATTGATCTTACTCTTAAAAAGAAGGGGTAAACATTTCAGTAGGTAATATAAATGTAAAATCTCTCCTTGAAGTCATGCCATAAGAACAATCTTTCTTCCAGTCTTTTGGAGCTTCCAGTACTGGCTAAAAGTAGGAACTGCAGAAGCATATGAAAATATTCAAATTGTGGTTAACGGATTGTGTTTTGTTTTGCACGATTATATTGTTATTGTACTGTGTATAATTGTGTTACTTGATATACAGCTATTTTTCTAAATGTCAAGATGTGGCTAGTAAATAACCTTAAAACTCCATTTCATGGTTACTACAATAAATGAGTTTCAATGGAACAATGCAGTTTGGAGAGCGGTCGGCTGTTGCACACACTGTGCATTTTTGTTAGGACATTTCTACTTCTGGGTGTTTTTTTTTTTTTTCTTTTACTCAGCTCTCTAACATAGCCATAAAAAATTTGATGTTTTTTTTAAGTCACTTGTAGTATTTCATAATGTTCTGTTCAAATGTTATGCATAATTTCAGTCCTGTATTGAGGCAAGATTTGATATTCTTATTTGATGGAGCGACTCTGCACTCAGGATGCTCGTGCAAAGACAGATCCACTCTTGTACACGTGCTGGCATAGTGTGTACTGAAAATCAAAACTCCAGGTGTACACCAAACCGTAGTAGCTTTACCAAAAACTGAATTTTCGAAGTTGCTGAGCTTAGCAGACATGCATAACGATATCAGTTTTCTACCCTCTCATAAAATAATTGCAATACTTTATTGTAAAAATAATATATTAAATAAGTAATTACTTCATTTTGAGGGTGATTACAAAAAACATCACTTAACATAAATTCGCCAAAATGTCTACATGTCATTCCCTCTGCCTTTTTGGTTATGCCTAATGACTACCAGGCTCCTGGCACATTTCAAAATTATTTCTGGACATCTCCAGTTCCCCTGTGTGCTTTCTTCTTCCTTCTGTCTTTGACACAGTTCTCCTTGTTTAAATATATTCCTCCCTGCTTCCATGGTTTCCTTCTGCTTCCTATGCTTGCATTTTATTTTTTTTTTTAATAACCGGAGTTTTCAACTCTGTATGCCTCTTTTATTTACTCATTAATGCTACAATTAATTCTTTCAATTTTGCAAGCAATCTTTCATTCTGTGTGAAATAAATTCTTCGATGTAATTAATCTAGACTGATAATATCCCTTTTTTCAGCCTACCAGATAATTTTGATGGTTCGTGATGATACCTTTTTGTATTTAATAGGTAATCTAAGTAAAGGGGATATATTTGTACAACCTTTCAATAAGAAATCTCAATATATTTATATATTTGAGCCAGCAATGTGCCATTACAGCAAAGAAGGCTAACAGTGTTCCGGGCTGCATTAGGAGGAGCGTTGCCAGCCGGTTGAGGGAGATCCTTCCCTCTGCTCAGCACTAGGGAGGCCACGCCTGGAGTGCTACGTCCACCTCTGGGCTCCTCAGTACAAGAGAGACATGGACATACTGGAGAGAGTTCAACAAAGGGCCATGAAGATGATTAAAGGGACTGGAGCGTCTCTCCTGTGAGGAAAAGCTCCTATGAGGAGAGCTGGGACTGTTTAGCCCGGAGAAGAGAAGGCTCAGGGGGATCTTATTAATGGGTGTAAATACCTGAAGAGAGGGTGTAAAGAGGACAGAGCCAGGCGCTCCTCAGTGGTGCCCAGTAACAGGAGCAGAGGCAATGGGCACAAACTGAAACACAGGAGGTTCCCTCTGAACATCAGGAAATGCTTTTTTTACTGTGAGGGTGACCAAGCACTGGCACAGGTTGCCTAGGGAGGTTGTGGAGTCTCCCACCTTGGAGACAGTCAAAAGCCACCTGGACATAGTCACGGGCAACTGGCTCTACCTGGTCCTGCTTGAGCAGGAGGGGTGAGACCAGATGACCTCCAGAGGTCCCTTCCAACTTCAACCATTCTCTGATAGGTATAGTTTGATTTCAAAATACAATTTGAAGCAACAGTACACTAACCACAAATTGTTATGCTATCTATCTTTAAAAGCAAGAATGTTGCCAGAGATAGAAATTTCATGCGTTTTTTATTAATTATATGGTTCTCCATTAATAAGAGAAAAACAAGTGATGCAATGTGTGCCTTGGTGCTATGTAGTTTAGAGCACCTGATGTTTTAGTCCAGGTGTGGACGTTGCCATACTGGGGAAGGGCAATTTTTATGACTAGATGAGTGGTGGGAAGCTGTACACCTCACTGGAACACTGAGGGCAATTGCAGAGAAAATTTCTGAAACCTGTGGAGCACTATGGAAAAAAAAATGTTAGTGAGAACTTACCTAAGATAGTAATGCCAGCAAAATAACTGCAGCTTATTTGATGTATCTGAAGGTAGAAGATTATTTTTTGTTACACTGTGGATGCTCTTTCCTTACAACTGAGATACTAGCACCATTTTTGTCTTTTTTTTTACTATCCTAAAATACTTTATTGTACAGTCACTTTATCAATCTCTCTCTGCTACAATAATAATAATAATAATAATAATAATCAGTGTAATAAGTGACTGTAGAACCTACAAAGATTCTTTCTGCCATGAAATGTCAGTATTAAAGCCAGAAATCCATTAACCACTTGTACTTTGATTTCTGGGTCACCCTACACCTTAATCTTCTCAAAATAATATTTACAACTGAAAGTTTGCCGTTTTGCTCGTTGAGGCAGGGGGCATTGACAGGAAGGCACTGTGCTTAAATTTCTCTTTTAAAATGCTTATTAAACCCACTGTCATCTTCTGTGTGTAGTTTCTTACTGCAAAAAGCCCAGATGATTTGGCTGCATTATATTCAGCTGCACATCTGCAACAAACTGTTATCATTTGCATTAGCACAATGGCTGGCTGAATAAGCTTCCCTCAACACAGAATATTAACAGATTCCTTTCTCTTTTCTGACCCCATTTAAGCACAGGGAAAATAATTTTCTGTTTCCTTTCCCAAAGATGATAGAACTCTTACTTCACAGTGTTGTCTGATGTAGTTAGCTTATAAGAGAGGGGATCTTAAGCGGTCTTTTTATCAGAAATTAGTGTCTCCACATGCTTTCATCTTTTGTAACTCACATTCTGGGCCAGTCTTTCAAAACTGTGAGTAATTGGAAGCCATAAGCAAAAATGTGCAATCACTTTCTATAGTAGTAAACCTAGGATAACTGAAATGCAGGCATTAGGTACCTGATTTGAAGGGAATTAAATTAGAGGTGGAGTGATGCAAGTGTTCTTGGATTATATACTATAGAGCTACAAGTTTTTTGGTGGCAGCCTCTGTATGACTACATGATGCTGTAGATTGGCATTGTGAAAGACGTAGGTTTGCGTCCTATCATGTCAGGAATGGACCTGACGTGCGGAGCCATGAGATAACAAATATCCTGATTTTAGCATTAAAGCACTGTTATGGTCAGCTGTAACTCCAGTCTTTCTTCCACTCTCTATCAGTCTCATCTCATACAGCAGTTCAGATTTTCCTTTATCATTTCTGGTCTCTCATGTCTCAGGCACTACATGAGAGACTTGCAAGTTTAATATGTCTCATGCTTTTTCCCTTGGTAAGCTTAGATTTCATGCATTTCCAGTGCCATGCAAATTCTGTTGTCCCATCTGTGCAAAAGAAGTTTGGCCTGATCTGTAATCAGCTGAGAAATTGTGTGAAAAAATGTCATAGTTGCGCGATCCTAACTAGCTTTGCAGGATTAGGATCATGAAGTGGCAAAGAAGTTACTGAGTGGCAGAAGGGCAGACGGTGGGGCTTTCACTTACAAGGGTTCTGCCAGAAAATGCACTCCCCAGCAAAAACCTGTTTGCAAGCCCTTCCACAGTAAGTGACTCCATATGGCCATGTACATGCCAGGCCTCATGCATGGTAGTGAAGTTTCTTGTGAAAGGCAGCATATATTTTTGTCCTACTCTTATACTGTTACTGACATGTTAGTTTTGGGCTACTGTTACAATAGTGGTTTTGATGGATCCTTGGTTGACCCAGAGCAGCTGCTTTCGTGTTTTTGTATTCCGATGCCACCAGCTGACTATCTCAGCCCGTAACATTATGCACATAGGCTTTTAAGGATTTGTGAAATTTGAGGGTCAGCGCATTGTTCAAGACTTATGGCCAGCATGGAATGAACAAAATTCTGCTAGCAATAGTAACTTATATCTGATCTGTTGTTTGAAAGCTCAGTTACGTTCCCAAGCAGTAATTCTTGCACGTAAGAAGAGAATAAATCAGTTCTTCAAAGATGACCATATTTTCATGGCCAGATGAAATTTCAGTACAGAATCACTTATCAAAACAATGTGTTTGAGAAATTATGACATCAGGCCAGTTAAGTTCTTCATTATGTAAATTATGGATTGAAATCAATCCCATCTATTATAATTTTAAAAAGAAAAAACCCTATCTTCCCACTTTGTAATGTATTGTTCAGTGTTAGTTTTAGCTTCTGTTCTGGGCCTATTCATAGATCTGTGGCCATTACAGTGGCGCCTGTTAGAGCAAATACTGTGAAAGTTTTGCCAGGTTTTGTATGATAAACCATGTTTTCCAGGAATTCATACTTAATCATAAAAAATCCCTCGTAGTTGAGACTTGGCATGGAAAGTCTTGATTCACAAGGATTTTGCTTGTATATTTATCCAGATTTTTGAAAATAAATCAGTCATCTAATTTATTAAGCCAGAGGTATTTCAAAATAATGTATTGTTTAAAGATCACTCAATTCTATTTGTTGGAAACAAATATTATTATGGTCACTTAATCTAAATAGACACATTTCCTGACAATGAATAATTGCTTTGTTGGTCTTACCTCACAAATCACTCTTAAATGTTTCTGCGTGTTTTGTCTATTGGGTAGACCCATGCAGAAACTGATTGGTAGTTTAAAATGGCCAAATTATTTTCAGTATTCTAGAAATACTCAAATGGCTAAAGTATTTTCCTTTGAAAAGCCAACAGTATATCAGTGAAAATTTAACTGTATAACTCTTTAACTTATGGTATGCTGTTGATATTACATCCTAATGTGCATTTCAAAACTTTTTTTTTCTATATGGCATGCTTATTTTATAGGTGGCAGGATTTTTCCATTTAGTTAATTACATGTAAATAACTATTGATGCACGTTGTGAATGTTCCTCATGGAGCTAGGAGAGTCAATCTGCTTTGTGATTCTTACGTAGGATGTTTCCATAGTTCTGATAGAGACAAACTATAACACTGGCAACTTCTAACTAATAATCCATAGAATTGTGCAGATTTTAATTTTCTGCATAGACAGGCAAGCCAGGGAGAAATGCTTATTCGTTATGACAAACATTTCTTTTTGACTGCTTATTGGTACTTTATGTTTCCTGTTGAAATCAGGTCTGGGAAAAGAGCTGTTATCTGAAGTTTATTTACACAGAAATTAACAACAACAGAAATTACATTTTCCAAGCCTGTATGCGGGGAAAGAGTTTAAAGAAGAATAACGGGTAGTGTTAAGGAGTAAGTAATTATTCAGCTACACAGAAGGAAATGGAAAGATGTTAAGCATAACTGGAAGGAGAATAAATTCAAACAGGATTTTGAAAGGAATCTCCTGAAATCAGCAAATGACAAGAAGAAATGTTGCCTTCCAATCTGAGTTAGAGAGAAGGAAAGTGGCTATAATAGTAGATTAATTGTCTCGGTAGAGAAAATAAACAGTTGAGTGGGTACTTGTAACTAATTTGATAAGTATGTCACACCCTAAATGATCCAGTTGTCACCCACTATTAATCTTATAGGACAGTTTAAATCAACACATGGAAGAGATTGTGATGAAGGCACTGGCCAAGGAATGAGTATTTGCTAGCATGATGAAGTAATTAGCATTCAGTAGAGATCAACTCTACTTCAATGTGAGAAGCTGATAATAACTTAGCTGAGCTTGATTCAAATAAATACTTCCTTCCAGTGTTCAAAACAGTATCAGCCCAGCCTGAGTATGTAGCCAAAGTTATACACTTGCAGGTCTGTTTTTTAGGTCCATGTATTCCAGTCCAAGGGCTTATCATATATGCGTCTAAAATCAAAACTGTAAAAATTGTTCAGCTTGAAAAACAGCTGCTAATTTGAAGTTAGTGAAGTCTAAAAGGTTCAGGTAAATGTTTCTTTCATCATGTCTTGATCTTCTGCAAAGAATGTACAGACAGGAATGTACCATTCTTGGGAGAAGTACTAGTTGGCACAAGTCAGAAACATGCCAGGAAACCTGCTAGTGTTTCAGGACAACATTCAAACCTGTGCTCTGGCTCTTTTTATTTTATTCATAAGATGTAGCCCTTGCAACTGGCCACCAGTTTAGCAAGGATTGTGGTTTGTGCCACTGTACCCACTGTGCTGTACTGCAGAATGGACTCTCTATGACTGCCAGCCTCAACATGTACTGGTGGAAATACCTCTGGCCCACAAAGAATTATTAGCATCAGGCACTTCTAAGCAAAAAATAAATAGATCTTGAATAATTTCAGTTATGCAATGTCTTTAAGCTAATACTGTCACAAAATAATGAAGCCAAGATCTCATAGCCATCACAACTCACCCAAAGTAGCCATACGAATGGGATGATGTGGAGCAGGAATAGCATATGCACTTACATTTTTCATATGGTTAATTAAACCTATGGAACCATTCTGTAAATACTAAGGTTTTATTGGTATTCAAATAAAGAATTTCTTTTTTGAAAAAAAAAAAAAAAAAACCTGATAATTACTTCTCTCTGTGCTTCTAATCAACAGTCTTTGATGTACATCTGTTTTTTAAGTACATCTGTAACTTCCAGTCAGGAAAAGCCTTTTATGGCAAGTAGCCTTTAAGCTACATGCTGTGTTTATTTTGTATATGCTTTTTCCTTTTCTTCTTAAGAAAGCATCCACACATTTTTCTTCAACTTTATCAGTGAATATATACTTTAAAACATTTTATGCAGGAAAAAACTTTAGTTTTCAATTTAGTTTAGACTGGCTGTTTAAATGATGGTGGAGATTATAGTGCTGTCTTTCTTGCAGATGTATATCAGAATAAGAAGAGAACCTAATTTGTCCACTCCGTATGTATTATTAGACACCACATTATACTGCTTCTTACATCATGTGATGCCAAGGCTGTATCCAGCTGCTGTGTATATGAGGGGGGAAGAGAGCCCGCTGTGGTGCTGAGAGCATCTGCAGCAATAGGCTGGCATAACAGAGATGCTGCAGACCATTCATTCCCCTAGCAAATCCATGTCTCTTACCTCTGGGAGGGGAAAAATTATTTTTGTTGTTGTTCCTCAGGTCAGTGCTAAACATAAAAAATACATGGTTTTAAATACAATGTGTTTGAACACTGATGCACTTAGGGTTGAAATACGTACTCATTATTCATTCTGTGCTCAGTTTAGTAAAGTAATTGTCAAAGTAAACCTTTGTTCAGTTCTGCATGTTTGCTATACGTGAAGCCAGCACTGCCCCACTGTAGGTGTTCCTGGCTACGCAGCTGTGCTGGGGGAAGGAACAGGCGCGTGCTCCTCATCCAGCCCTGCACTCCAGGGCCAGGTGGCCTCCAGCCCAAGGAGGCAGTCGGAGCCTTCCTGCAGGCACTATTTTGTACTTCGGTGGATTAGCAATTGTTAATACAGCCCCTTCTGCCTGCAAAGCTGTGAGAGTGGTGATTGCCAGGTGGTGGGCACTGAGGAACAGCTGGGGCAAAAATGCCCCAGAAAAGGGGCATTCCCCATAACAGCAGTAACACTAGTTTCATTTTGGAAATATACTATATTCAGGAGTTTCATGGCTCTTCCTAGACATAAGTTTTTATGACGAAGGTGAATAACAAGTCTAGGCTCTATAGCACTCCCCTCATAGATCACATTTTGTTATTTGTTTATTGCAGCTTCTGATGTAAAATTCATTAGAGGCATATGATTAAGTCCAGCCCAGGTTGGGTTTTTGTTTTTGTCATACCATCAGCAGATAAGTTTATCCAAACAAATTTCCTTTCAAAGTAAAATTTATTTGTGTGAGGACTAAGCCTGCACATTCATATGTGGAAAGCTTCTGCAAAGTCTGTTGAGTTCCTTCTGGATTAATATTTGCAGTTGTAGAAATGAAGCTAACAGAAATGCCACAAAAGTCACAGGCAGGACTGACCACTATACTTGAAATGAATGTGCTCAAACTTGGGGCTTTTATAGATCTATAAAATTTTCTCATGTTTACCACAAAATAAAATTAAAGCATGTGCTGGCTGGATATCTAGGAAAAAGTGATGGTGGCCTTAGTATGGTTCGGTAAGCATTGTTATTTGTTTCAGTCAATTGTATAAAAATTAAAAAAATAATAAACCGAGGATAATGGTAAACAATACCCTAGAGTAGACCTAAATAAAAATACAGGTTGCTTTGTAAAGTGGACCCAATCAAAACCAATTAATTTGCATTTAGTTAAATGTAAAGTTATACTGGAGGATCAGGGAATTATTAAACTAGGAATGCATACTTGCAGGATGAGGAATGGCACCTAAAAAACAGTGTTTCTCAGAAGAAATCACACGGATCCGCTACAATGTAGAGAGAAAAATTTCAAATGTAATTCTTGGCCGTATAACTTTGGTAATAAGGAAAAAGCACAATAATTCAATTTTGTCCTATATATGAGCAGAACTCTAACATCCAGTCTGTGGAAGATATTGGAAAACTGAACAGCGTGCAGATTAGAGTCACAAACTTTATTTGAGGGCTACAAAATAAGCTTTAAAGAAAGGTGCGCAAAGACTGCCATATGTTTAACTTCTCAGAAAGATGATGAGCAGAGATTTATCTACAATGCATAAAGACAAAAGTCTGATCAAGGAGAGAAAGGCATAATGAAAAATAGTAGCTGGATATTAAAATTTAAGTTACATATTTCTGGCGGTGGAATGATTAACTGCTGGGACAATTACCAGAGGAAGTGGTGGATCCTTCGTCTTCTTTTGTCTTCTGATCTAGACCGGATGCATTTCTCCAACAAGTTATTAGAACTCAACAGCATATGAGAATCACGTTTGATGGCTCATGTTTATGTAAGAGATCTCACTAGTTGTTCTCTTGATTCCACTTCTCACCTGCAACCAGTGCATTATCTTAAGTTCTAACGAATAAAGCATGTTTTCAATGTGTAAGCATTCTTAAAGGGACATGCATTATCTCATTTTCATATCTAGGTATTTATTATTTAATCTACAGTCTTTGAAAAGGTATGTAGGTTTGAGACAATCTTGATGCAGTGAACTTGAGATAAGAACTGGTTCAGCTGGCTTCAAGGCAAACAAGACACGTTAAGTTATTAAGTCTAATAATAAACTTTGAGAAATCACAAGTTATTTGGCTTGTGGTTTGTTCTTACTATGCCCTCATGTGCATCTGCAGTAAAATTTAATATAGGATACATTGTATCTAATGCTGCTATTATATGTGGAATTGAATTTATCTGGAAATGTTGCAGAGCATAATTTAAAAAAAGTACAGCATAAATTGTTTGTTTCTGCGTGAATTTCCGTTTTAAATAACCATAACTTTGAAACCACCTCCTTTATTTCCTTCAAATGTGACTCTTTCACTGTGAAAATTTCCAAGCATATCAGATTGAATTTTCTGCTTTTGGCTGTTTTAAACTATATTCTGATAAATAAAAAAAACAAAAAGGGGGGAAAAATGCCTTTCAATAACTCAATATTTGCAATACAAAAAAAAGATACTAAATATTTTACATCCCATTCACTGAAACCCATTAACTATTATATTTTTAAAGGCCTACAATATCTTGAACAAAATTATTTTTCCAGGGCACAAGAATTTCATGAGTGGTGTACACCAGTTTAGTACCTTAGGGACAAAAAAAGTTAGGTGGTCCCATGGTCTGTTTATACATTGCTTTGGAGAAAGCCGACAAGAAATACTTGTAAGCTTAGGTCCTTGATCCTGATTTACTGATATTTCCTCTTGTCCTCAGCCAGCTCATGTTCAAGCCTCAAGTGCCAGTTCGTCAAAAAAGTGTAGTTAACACTTCACAGCAACGTGGGGACATTTAAAGACATGCTTGTGGGGGTGTGTGTGTGGGAATGGGGGTGCAAAGTTTTTCCTGTGGCAAGAATTACCCAGAGAGTTGAACCAAGCATAGCTCAAACTCTGAGAAAAAAGTCCAGGAGGAAGTTTGAAGAAAATTCTTTCAGTAGTTTTAAATTCATGATGAATTTTTTTACAGTTTCATGGTCCAGAGTTCGAGATGGCCCCCACAGACACCGCCTGTGTGCCAGAAACACGGCCAGGCTGGGAGCAGGGGTACAGCAAAGCTCTAGGTGTGTGGTGCGTGAAAATGAAAACAGGCCTAACAGTACTTCTTTATGAAATAAAATAGACAATAACACAAATAGCTGATGGTCATATAACTTCTCTTTCTTTTGTGTTCCAGACCAAGTCTGTCAGGCAGCATGAAACAGTCAGTGTCTAATATTTTAGTCCGAATAAGTCTTCTTTACAACCAAAGAGGTTACACACTGTGTATGTGCTGATGAACGTACGGTAGTTGTGTACCTGTTTGAATACCAGTTTTGGGGTAGGGAGGAACCGTGTTTTTCCCTGGAGTGCTGAAACTCACCCTTTAGTCCAGCTGTTCCTTTCCATGACTCTCCCATGGCATGTTTGCAGTGGAAAAAAAAATAGCATCAACATCCTGGGAGAGCTGTGCTGCCACTTCCCACGGAGGCAGCGATCAGGCTCAGGGGCAGCATGACCGCGTTACAGAGGGACCGTCATCCTGGTGCCCTTTCGTTTCCTCACAGAACTCCTCATGCACTCCTTTTACAATTAATAGCAGAGCTTCAGACACTGGTCTACATCATAATTAACAGAACCCAGTCGGGTGATATAATGTTCCTAACTTCGTTGTAGACTCCATATAAACAACAGACTTCAAAAACATTCCATGGGCCATAAAGCTGTTTCTGAAGTTGTGACAGTGATTTTATAGAATCATAGAATCATAGAATCATTAAGGTTGGAAAAGACCTCTGAGATCATCAAGTCCAACCGTCAACCCAACACCCCCATGCCCACTAAACCATGTCCCTAAGCACCTGATCTGCATGTCTTTTAAATACTTCCAGGGATGGTGACTCCACCACTTCCCTGGGCAGCCTGTTCCAAGGCCTGACCACTCTTTCAGTAAAGAAATTTCTTCTAATATCCAGCCTAAACCTCCCTTGGCACAACTTGAGGCCATTTCCTCTCATCCTATCGCTAGTTACCTGGGAGAAGAGACCGACACCCACCTCACTACAACCTCCTTTCAGGTAGTTGTAGAGCGCGATGAGGTCTCCCCTCAGCCTCCTCTTCTCCAGGCTAAACCACCCCAGTTCCCTCAGCCGCTCCTCATCAGACTTGTGCTCCAGGCCCTTCACCAGCTTCGTTGCCCTTCTCTGGACACTCTCCAGCACCTCAATGTGCAGATGATACTAGTTGTATTGGGTTGGCGTGGCCAGGTTTTGGTAGCGGGGGGGCTACAGGTGTGGCTTCTGTGAGAAGCTGCTAGAAGCTTCCCCCATGTCCGATAGAGCCAATGCCAGCCGGCTCCAAGACGGACCCACCGCTGGCCAAGGCCAAGCCCATCAGGGATGGTGGTAGCACCACTGGGATAACATAGTTAAGAAGAGGAAAAAAAACCTGCGCAACACCAGCAGCAGTTGGAGAGAGGAGTGAGAACATGTGAGAGAAACAGCCCTGCAGACACCAAGGCCAGTGAAGAAGGAGGGGGAGGAGGTGCTCCAGGCGCCAGAGCAGAGGTTCCCCTGCAGCCCCTGGTGAAGACTGTGGTGAGGCAGGCTGTCCCCCTGCAGCCCATGGAGGTCCACGGTGGAGCAGATCTCCACCTGCAGCCCGTGGAGGACCCCAGGCCAGAGCAGATGGATGCCCAAAGGAGGCTGTGACCCCGTGGGAAACCTCCATTGGAGCAGGCTCCTGGCAGGACCTGTGGGCCTGTGGAGAGAGGAGCCCACGCTGGAGCAGGTTTGCTGGCAGGACTTGTGACCCCACGGGGGACCCACGCTGGAGCAGTCTGTTCCTGAAGGACTGTGCCCTGTGGACCGGACCCACGCTGGAGCAGTTCGTGGAGGACTGTCTCCCATGGGAGGGACCCCACACTGGAGCAGGGGAAGAGTGTGAGGAGTCCTTCCCCTGAGGAGGAAGGAGCGGCAGAGACGTGTGATGAACTGACCACAACCCCCATTCTCCATCCCCCTGCACTGCTGGTGGGGAGGAGGGAGAGAAATCAGGAGTGAAGTTGAGCCCGGGAAGATGGGAGGGGTGGAGGGGAAGTCTTTTAAGATTTGGGTTTATTTCTCATTACCCTACTCTGATTTTGATTGGCAATAAATTAACTAATTTCCCCAAGTCGAGTCTGTTTTGCCCATGACGGTAATGGGTGGGTGATCTCCCTGTCCTTATCTCGACCCAGGAGCCTTTCATTATATTTTCTCTCCCCTGTCCCGCTGAGGAGGGGAGTGATGGAGCGGCTTTGGTGGGCGCCTGGCATCCAGCCAGGGTCAACCCACCACACTAGTACACAAACAAAAGCTTTAGCAAGCTGAAGTGCCATATTGGATACTGCATCTATCCATTTTTTATAAATGGCTGTGCAGTATTAGTTTTAATATCCATGAAAAACTGGTGTGTGATTATTGGGAAACAAGATTTAGGGTGAAAAGTCTCCAGCTTCTGATAAGTGAATAAGCTTCCTGTAGCTATATGATGTGGAATTAACTGGTTACAGCATAAATCAGCCTGGCATGCATATGAGTATTAGGTCCTTGTAGGCAGACTTGGGAAAGTGCTTCTCTTTAAGCCAGCAAGAAAGCTACTCTAATACATTTGAAGGTTAAAGCCATGTAACTCAGGACATCTTTTAAATCGTGACTGGCCACAGCTCAAAGATAGTGACTATCTCTATAGTAGTTAGCTAAACATGCTGGAGTGTTCTCGCACTGCATTGGGTGGCCAGGTCGGTCCACATCCGTATTGCTCTGCTGAGAGCTCCCAACCAGGGACATGTCTGCGGGAGCAGCCCTGGCCTATGCTGTCTCCCTGGGAAGGGCAGGGGCTGCCCCAGGCCAAAACATGACAGACGATTGACGTACAGTATTTGGGGATATTCTCTAACACTGTTCAATTTAGTAATGCAGGTGTAGCATTATTATGGAGAAGTCTGTGGCCATAGTTGCGTGGGATGAACAGGTAAAGGGAAGTCCTGAAAGCTAAATTTAGATCATTAGGTATAAAGAGTGTGTCGCACTGCATCAGCAGAGGGGAAATCTCAGAAGAGATGATACCCTGACTAGAATACCAAGGCAGCGATTCCATCATGACCATAGTACAGATAGTACAAGTTATAATGGATGGAGTGAAGTTCTGATTGTGGGTTTGGTGAAGAAAACAAGTGCGTGTGCTTCATCTCACTGCACCAGAAAAATGTCTGAGGAGAAGGGAAACGTCTACACAGTATACACCAAGGTAGTTACGGGTAAACACAGACTAACCTGACCAAATTTAGGTAGGCAGGATGAATACTTTCTGTTTCAGCACCTTCTCTAGTATAAACCAAATGAATATCAGTGAGCAATGCAGGTGCAGCAGTTAATCTGGTACACCATTTCTGATGAGCAGACTGAGGTAATAATTTTACATCATATGATTAGAAATAATACATTCATCTTCACTTTCAGTTATTATTCACTAGGAGTCTTCTTGCTGGATTGTACTTTATTCCATCGTCAGGTGTTCAATTTAGCCTCTTTTCTTACTGAACTTCAATGGTATTACCTGTGCATTGCTTGAAGAGAGGCAAAAGTGATAATTAAAACTATTTTTTGAGCTGTTTCAGTTAAAGAAAAAGAAAAAAAAAAAGAAAAAAAGAAAAAGGTCCTGGAACAAACTTGTTTCTCAGTTCTTGACCATAATCTCTAAAGGGAATTAAAAAAGACAAACCCTTCACAACTAAATAGTATTTCATGAAGAAAAAATCTCTTAAAAAATATCAACTATCCAGTATAATCTCTTTCTCTGTAAGAAACCCTTAATTGAACAAAATGCTATTTCCAGATGAAATTAAACCTTGCAAGTGCCACAAATAAATATTGTCTCAATAGAATTTATTTTCTATTCTCTATATGATGAGATAAAAATAAAATTAATTAAATGGGCTAGAAAAAGGAGAAATGGAACTAAAATAAAGAATCTGTTTTGACAGAGGGAGTTTTAAGTCAGATTAGTGTCCAATCAAACCTAGAGAAGTTCAAAGCCAATTAGTTCTTAGATATGATTGTTGCCTATAGACTTAAAATATATTTACACATGTATGTGTACTCTTGACTGTGTATAAATATTTTTTTATTATTTTGGTATTTATGCTTTATATTGCACCATGAAAGGAAGGAAAATAAACATACCCAAACCTTTCACTGGAAATATTTTGCTTGGCTCTGCTTGCAAAACATCTGATCTGACATGGTGTTGACTAAGGTAAGAATAGTGAGTACCCTGCATGCAACTGATATTCATATCATTTGGATTCTGAGCTAAATCTACATTAGATAAACATTTTGGCTGCAATTGAGACCCACCTATTTTCACACAACTGTGACTGAAAGGACAACAGGACGCAACATTTAAACATCTATACTATTCAGTTAAACATAGGTCTTCTGTCAGAGTTTTCTGAGAGTTTCCATGTCACTTTGGGTTTGCTAGTTTTCCTCTTCCCCTAGTGTGCTTTCTTTTGCTTTCCTCTCTGAGTCCATATGTGTGAATTTTTATTTTTTGCACTTTTTATATTCATTAATGAATAGAATGGCTTATGTTCTAGGGAGAATAATGAGTATTTCTACAAAGAAAAATTAATGTTCTTTGAAATGAGTCACGAGTGGTGTTCCCCAGGGCTCAGTTTTGGGGCCAGTGTTGTTCAATATCTTTATCAACGATCTGGATGAGGGGATCGAGTGCTCCCTCAGTAAGTTTGCAGATGACACCAAGCTGGGCGGGAGTGTTGATCTGCTGGAGGGCAGGAAGGCTCTGCAGAGGGACCTGGACAGGCTGGATCGTTGGGCCGAGGCCAACTGCATGAGGTTCAACAAGGCCAAGTGCCGGGTCCTGCACTTCGGCCACAACAACCCCAGGCAACGCTACAGGCTTGGGGAAGAGTGGCTGGAAAGCTGCCCAGAGGAGAAGGACCTGGGGGTGCTGGTTGACAGCCGGCTGAACATGAGCCGGCAGTGTGCCCAGGTGGCCAAGAAGGCCAACGGCATCCTGGCCTGTATCAGGAATAGTGTGGCCAGCAGGAGCAGGGAGGTGATTGTGCCCCTGTACTCGGCGCTGGTGAGGCCGCACCTTGAGTACTGTGTTCAGTTTTGGGCCCCTCACTACAAGAAGGACATTGAGGTGCTGGAGCGTGTCCAGAGAAGGGCAACGAAGCTGGTGAAGGGCCTGGAGCACAAGCCTTATGAGGAGCGGCTGAGGGAGCTGGGATTGTTTAGTCTGGAGAAGAGGAGGCTGAGGGGAGACCTCATCGCGCTCTACAACTATCTGAAAGGAGGTTGTAGTGAGGTGGGGGTTGGTCTCTTCTCCCAAGTAACCAGCGATAGGACGAGAGGAAATGGCCTCAAGTTGTGCCAAGGGAGGTTTAGGCTGGATGTTAGGAAAAAATTCTTTACTGAAAGAGTGGTCAGGCCTTGGAACAGGCTGCCCAGGGAAGTGGTGGAATTACCATCCCTGGAGGTATTTAAAAGACGTGTAGATGAGGTGCCCAGGGACATGGTTTAGTGGGCATAGGGGGTGTTGGGTTGACGGTTGGGCTTGATGACCTTAGAGGTCTTTTCCAACCTTAATGATTCTATGATTCTATGATGGAAGTGGAAGCCAGTTTTCAGTTAATATCTCACTGCCATCTACTGTACACGTTGGAAAACTGCACTGTGGGAAATGCATTGCATTTCAGCAATGTAAGACGATTCTTTTCCCAGTGAATTTGCTCTAAAGTTGAGGAGAAAATCCACTGAACTGTCAATAGGCTGTGACAAGTAAATTCCATTCTTTGTGGAGGAATCAGTATTTCTTAAACAGATGACAATGTCTGGTGGTACTCAGTATTGTCCAGAAGGAAAGAACATCAGATTTTAGTATTGCTTAGTTAGTTTGTATTCAGGCCAGATGAAAAGTAGACGAGTACTTTGGGAGAAAAAGAACACCTCACTTTGCTTATTCTTGCCCTAAATAGTAAAACTTTCAATTTCTTGGTGGATGTGTCAAAACAAAAAAGCTAATGGGATTAAGATACAGGAACTTGGGATAATTTGATATTTCTTTTAGTTGAGCAATTATTCTTTGATTCTTTTAAATTAGCTTTCATCTCAGTAGCTGATGTCTGGTGTATACAAACACAAAGTATATGCAATGTTAAGTGTTGGCTGAGATAGAATAATTTACCCGAAGTTGTGAAATTATGAAGTTGAAAATAAAATACCAGGATTCTGGCTGCCAGGGACTGAATAAGATATCATGCAGGTTATCTCTGCACTACCCGTGCTTTTGTAATGATTTGTGTAGAAATGACAAGGTTTACTCAAGATAGAAATATCCCTGATTTTCATCAGGAAACCTGACATCAAATAGACAGGAATGTGTGAAAAACATCAAACTGTGCATTTACATAAGGGAACTCATTTTCTTAGTCTATTATTAATTTCAGTAGGCCAGGAATACATGTAATTTATACCATTAGCTATTAGTATTGCACCATAAGGTACAAAAGAAGACGAGTAAGCTTGCAAACTCAAGCACTTCAAAGCTGAAGAAGGGTCTTCATTTGCTCCTTCTTTGTATTAGTTGTGATAAAGTCTATAATTATGGTATGGGTTTTTCTATTTTTATTCAGTATTTTTTCTAAGACTTCATTTGCTCAACATTATTCAACCCTTGAAAATGAAGAAAGAATGATAAAATAATTCATGACTTTTCTATGCTGTCCATTGTTACAGTGTTCCAGTGTTTTGCAAATTCTGGTATTTGGGGATTTGAAATGGTGTTGTGGGCAGCTGATGTACTCTGTGTGATCATACCATCCCTTCTGTTGTCTTCAGGGGCAAATATGTGTTCGCATGAGTTCTTCCAATGACATCAGAAATTCACCCAGGAAAATGAGGCACTGGTTTCTGATACTTGACCCCTTCTGTCCCGTCTCTTCCACCTTCTTACTTCTTTTCCAGTGTCACCATCCAAGTCCCAATGTCTTTCACTCCCTGTCCAAAAAGGCTATTTTACTTTGGCTGATTTTCCCCAAGTCATATTCCTCCTGTAGCACACATTGAGCACAGCCAATTTCAGCCCATATTTGATGGTGTTTAAAAAAACAACTGCAAACTAGCTTAGGAAAGCTGTCATGAATTCGGTAGCAGGTGACATTGGTAGAAATGCCTGCAGCGTGTGGTTTGCTAAGTTATTAAAGCTCTTTGCATTCTTTTCCCGTGGGCCACTTGTCAGCGTTGGTTTGTAAATCATGCTTTAGGAAGAGGTTGACTTTGTAGCAGTGGGGGAAATTTTTCTTTCATTGAGTATGTGTTTATAAGATTTCTTACAATTTGTGCATTTCTCTGGCAGTTTCAGTATCCAAATTTTTTAACCCAACTGAAAGCCCCAGGAAATAAATTGCCTCTGGGGAATAATTTCTGGACTGAATCCTTTGTTTGCTTGGTTGTTGGATTTTTGCAGTCAGTGTTTATGTGTAGTTTAATGTGCACTGCAAATGGGGAGTAAATGATGAGGCATCTATGGGTCTGTGCAGGACAGAAGTTGTCCTGCCAGAGAGGGCTCCTTCAGAAGCTTACATCTGCCATCTTTCTCTTGAGTTGATCTGACTGGTTAATCATTGAGTATCTCTATCGTCTTTCCACTGCTGTCATTAGTTCTTGGGTGACTGCCATCCTTCAATGATACAACTTCAGTGTAATAACTTTTCTAGCTTACTGTGGGGAGGAGATGCTGCCACACGTGGGGTCTATGATAGAGCTGCAGCCATAGGAGAATGATGTACAAGTGTGCAACATGGAGCTCCTAAAAGGACAAATGAAAGGGAAGAAAAGATTAAAAGGTGTATTTAGCAAGGTCTGCTGTTATCCCAGGACACTATTGTGCCTTTGCTGTTAGCAGTGAAAGTTCTGCATATGAAAATAGAGGGAAGGGAAGCAGGCGTACAGCTGTAAGTCCCATTATTCAGTAGTCATCAATAGAAGAGTCAAATGTTTTAAATAAAGAAAGGAGTATTAAACATTCTGATATCTCTAAAATAATAATTTGTATGTGAGAACGCTGAAAATTTGTGAAGGAATTACACTATGAGATAAAGCTGCAGATAGTTGTTGCTTTTTTTTTCTTTTATTAAATGTTTTAAATTTAAACCCTTGCTGCCCTCATGTGGACGTATGCTGTGTTTTCTCTGTCTGCTGAAACTAGCCATGGACGGGTTTCATTAGAAGCGCAGTACATACAGCAGTATTTATACAGCAGATGAAGGACAGTTTGGATACTAAACTGATGCTCTCTGTTTGAGCCAAGGATCTCAAGCAACATGGCTGGGAGTCCCTGTGAATACATCTCTTGCATTTTAATTCTGGAGAATCAGGAGTGCCCTGAGTGTTAGGAATCTGCTGCCTAAACTCTGTCTGGAGAAAGCTGCCTTTGCAGCTGACAGAAGGTGATGAAGGCTCCTTCTGAACCAAGTAACACGTATCCCAAATTGACCAGGTGGGTCCACCCAGAAGGAACATGCAGTATTTCCAAGCACCTTTCAGCTCAGGGTATGAGACAAACCAGAGAACTGAGCACAAGTTTCTAATATACCAGTATGCAGCAGCTGTAGGGACAACACTGATAAAATGGTACAAAAACAACAAAAAAGGAAAAAAAAACAGCAAGAGCCAAGTTAAAGAATTATTTTTGTAGCTGTTACACTCTGATGTATGGACAATTGCTGTGTATATTAGCGTAAATAATGTTTTTTCAGGAATTCATGTCAGAATTGTGTTATTATCTATATGTTATTGTACTATTACCTATGTGTTATCATACCATTAGAAGTTGTGGTACATCGTTAGCTAACGATAATGTTTCATTGCATAGTGTATTAGTTGCCCATCTACCTACCATAAGCAAGTGGTCCAAACAAAAGTTTAATGAATAATACTATAAAGTTACCAACCCTTGAGATAAGCTTAGTAGAAAAGGAGGACTTACTCATTGGTAATTTATAAAGCAAACAGCAAAACTGAATTTTATAACATGGCAATAAAAGGTTTGAATGAATGGCTTTGCCAATCTTCCTTCTGTAAAATAACCTGCGCAGAAATATGAGATACAGAATGATAGAGAATCTTTGAAGTCTTTTATTTGCTAGATAATTGAACACCAAATCCAGCTAAGTTTCAGATCTTTCTTAGGCCCTATACATTTCAGTGTATACACATGACTTTATGGAGTATTAAACAAATTCTGTAAATTATGTTCAGAGCTGACTCTGATAATAAAAACTGAGGAGCCCTTTTTTAGACACAGATAAAAAATGCTTTTCAAGGAAAAGTTAGTTTGCTAGTTAGTATGCAAGGGAAAAGACAATCAGAATAAAAATAGGAATACAGTAACCTGAACAGTGCTCAGAAATCCTGCTCTTTGCATGAATGATTTGTATTTGCTCCCATTGCTGTTAACACCAAGGGTTTTCAAAAATAGATTGCAGTCATAAAATAAAGATTGAAGATCAGACCTGATGTGGAGGCCTGTAACTTGGAAAGGAGAAGCAAGGCACGTGGCTACCTGCCAGATGACAAGCAGGCGAGTTATCCCTAGGAAGGATGTAGTGTTGCTTAAAGGGTGGTGCTGGCTGCGGGTCCCAGGAGGCTGCGCTGGACAAGTTGCTCGCTCGGGTGCTGTTTCTGATCAGGAGGGGTTTATAGGCTGGGTAGATCAGACTTAATATCTCAGATATTGTCACTTTCTGTCCTGTGCAGTTATACTATAACCTGTTATTGATAGCGGTAAAACCTCTCTAGAGAGACAGAGTCCTTTTGCTCTCACTCCTCGTTTGCTTCAGCCAGGAATTGCCTTCTTTGTGCACAGCAAGTTCTGGACTATAATACACCACTGCTAAAATCCACTTCTTTTCAACTGCCCCAGCAAAGCCAAGCGCAGCAGAGCCCACTGCTTCTTACGGAGAGGGGGGCTCAGGGTCAGGGCTCTTGCTCTCAAGGAGCAGTGAGCATGATGAGGGTGGGGGACACCGTGCAAAGGTCCCTGCAGATGAGGTTCTCCTCACCCGACCCATGGCACAGAGCACAGGGAGCCGCTGCCGTGCTGGCCCTGAGGAAGCACCTCCTCCATCGGCCATCCTCGCCCCGCTGCCCACCAGTTGGAGGACTGGGAGAGTTTGGCTCCCAGATCCTCTTCGAGGATCTACTTTAGGTATCATAAACACCATGTTCTTCAAAAGACGTCTATAGCAAGATATTCAGAAGTTACTTCTGTTCACTGTGCTTCTGCTGACAAAATAAGCACTATAATGGAAATCTGAATTTAATAAATGTTCTCATGCATGGGCACTCCAGCAGCATACTTTGTTTGAACTCTCTAGTCTTTATAGTCACTTTTTTCTTACTAATCTCTAATCTCTGTTGCATTCTAGTAACAATATGGGAATCTTGGGTTAGCCAAGAAATACCTTTTATATTCAGTTTTCTGGTTAAAATGACACTTGGAATTTGGGACTCTTAGCATCACCAGCCATCTGGATTTTCTCTGCGTGGTTTAATATTGTCCTGAAAATAATGAAACTTATTCTGTACAGCAGGACACTTGGAAATACAGTGAGCAGCCAAAGAGCTCACTAACAGGAGAACAAGTTATCAGGTATCAACGGCTCAGCGCTACTGCCCCTGCACGGGTTGTGACTCCATGTCACATGTAAAAGAAGGTAATTTGCCTTTGGTGTGCCTTGGGGCAAAAGCAGGTACGGGGACAATTGCCGCAGAGCAGCAGAAGCACTGCCATGTGTTTGTTGTGCAATGACATGTCAAATCACTGAAATCTAGTCCAGTTCATTTCTATTTTAAGGATATTGTATGGGGAGTGTGCTGGCAGTTTGATTTGATGCTGTGTTAGAGGAGCTACTTTGTAAGGCTTAGACAAAGATACCAAGTGGGTTGAGTGTCATTTTTATCCGTGCATCTCAAAGTTTTCAGAGGAAAAATAATAGGATCCTTCACTACCTTAAACTTACAGTAAGCATTTACTCTAGTTCTCTGGAGGAGGTTGCAGAGAAAACTTGTCCTGGTTTTGGCTGGGATAGAGTTAATTTTCTTCCTGGTAACTGGTGTAGTGCTGTGTTTTGGGTTTAGTATAGAATAATGTTGATAACACACTGATGTTTTAGTTGTTGCTAAGTAGTGCTTACATCATCAAGGACTTTTCAGCTTCCCATGCTCTGCCAGGTGCACAAGAAGCTGAGAGGGAGCATAGCCAGGACAGCTGGCCCAACTGGCCCAGGGGTATTCCATACCATATGACGTCACACTCAGCATATAAAGCTGGGGGAAGAAGTAGGAAGGGGGAGGGGCATTCGGAGTGATGGCGTTTGTCTTCCCAAGTAACCGTTACACGTGATGGAGCCCTGCTTTCCTGGAGATGGCTGAACACCTGCCTGCCGATGGGAAGTAGTGAATGAATCCCTTGTTTTGCTTTGTTTGCATGCGCGGCTTTTGCTTTACCTATTAGACTGTCTTTATCTCAACCCACGAGTTTTCTCACTTTTACCCTTCCCATTCTCTCCCCCATCCCACCGGGGGGGAGTGAGTGAGCAGCTGTGTGGGGCTTAGTTGCTGGCTGGGGTTAAACCACTACAAAACTAGATGAGGCACTGACTGGAGTTTATATTTTTTTTACTAATTGGTCTGTACAGTGAAAAACCTCAGAAAGTAAGATCACTGAGCAAACAGGATAGCAAAACTCCAATAAAGCTCTAATTAATTCTGCTGGTCTTCTGAGAATCAATTGACCAGTAGCATTGGTCACTCGTTTCACATTGTTTCCCCTCGTCTACTCCTTCCTTAATAAAAAATTCGAAGATTTGGGTTAAAAAAATTAGAATATTTAAAGTGCAAGTTAGAATACTGTATAATAATATATAGTGTGGAACTATACATTCATCCCAGTTCTGAGGCCTTACTATATACCAACTAGTAGAATCACGTAATAAAATTTTCATATGGAAATTTCTATAATTCAAACCATCTTGTTGTAATGCCCCTTTGTGTCAAGTATTCCTTCCCTCTGACCTCATTAGGTGTGCCTAGTCATTAGATACAGTGTTACCAAAGAGTTTTAACTTAAAAGCTGCTTTGATTAATGATTGGTTGGACTGAGGTTTTATTGTGTAGGATTAACTAGATTTAAAAATGGCAAAATGCCATAGTAGCATTAATGCCAGACTTTAATGAGAAGCAGAAGAAAACTCCAAGGACCCTTATGATTTTAATATGGACTAAACTCATGTGTTCATTACCTTAATGTCCTGTCCTGTTTTATATACAAGTATTCCAATAATTCCTAGAGAATAGTAGCCTAGACAGCATATTACAAATATGTAATCTGAAGTATATAACCCTATATTTTTAATGAATCATAAATTCTGATAATATTAGAATCAGATTTATTCAGTGTTATTACCAAATAGAAAAAAATGCTTCATATTGATTTGGGCCTTTTTAATTAAGAAACGATACGGGAGTAAGACAAAGCCAGACTGGCAAACATTTCTCCCAATTTGTAATGTACTGACAATGTAGATGAAAAATACATTTTCATATTTTTATGTTGTCTGCTACTTGAATTTCCTTTTACTGTATTCTTAAGTTCATATAGTTCTCCTGAAAGTTTACGAAGTTGGCACTTCTAGAGATTAACAACCTTATTTTTTTACCATTGATCACATATTTCGGTATACGATACTGCCAAGAAAACCCAGACCGTTCTCACTCCAGACAGCATTCGGTCATCTCCTTAAATCCTACTAGACTTGATAGGATTTAAACATATACTTAAAAGGTAATGCATTGCTGAATGAGGGCCTTTGTATTTAGCATTTTTTCAGTCCGTGGTATCTTTGCTGAGATAATCAAAGGGCACTGATTAGAGCTGAACAGGAAAAAAACTTTCCCATCCCAGGAGCCTGAGAATTTTTTCTCCTGCATTGATCCTGATTTCCTGATTTTGGTTATTTTTCAGTGAACTTCCAATAGTAAGAAGCGTGTAATGAAATTTTTGTTTCTGCACAGTGATATGCTGTGAGAATGAGGCACAGTGTACTAATAAGCAATAATAGCAGTTCTTCACTGAGGCAGCACTGTTTCTGCCAAAGTGTGTAGGACACCATCCAACCAAATACTTGGACTGTAATGCCTAATTTCTCATTGAAATCACGGATATATTGGACTTGACTTAAATAGAATTACTCACTCAAGCAAATTTACGCAAGGGTCTAAGGCACGTATCCAGCTTTCAGAGAGTTAGGAGCCTATGTACTTGTTTGGCTCTGGGCCCCAGCCTCTTGCATAACGTTGCTTGCGTGAATTATCCTGCCGAAAGTGAGACCTACATCAACATGGTTGCTCATACCGGCAAAGTTGTGCCTGTGGACAAGTGATGACAGTCGAGGACCCTGCTTCCTCTTGTACCACATTGAAAACTTCTGTTTTCACTGATGATCGAAGTTCATTACCTTTGCGGTCTCCATCAAGAATTTCTGTGCCACTGAGTTTTTCATCTACAGTCTAATATCACTTCTGTATTCTTTACTTAATTGACTCATTGATATTGGTTTTCCTATTTTTAGGAAGAAGGCCAACAAAAACAAAGGACAAGAAAAAGAAGAAAAAGAATTTGTTGGAAAGGGCTCAGAAGCAGCACAGCATCTTTTTAGCAACAGATAAAACAAGCCAGTAAAGACTTGATTTTCTTTAATGTATTTTTTTGCGAAGTGCACAAAAGCTGCTACATGCTCCTGCCCATGGATGCACTACAATTCAGCTGCTTTGACAGTATTGGTGGCAAATAACTTGTGAAAAAAGCCCACAAGCTTGTTTGGTTTATTTATAATTTTTTTATTTTATTTTTTTCCTCTCATTTTTGACCTGAAGACTTCAAGGTCAGGAGTGCACTGAGTTGAATCAGTGGAAGTGGTGCTGAAGTGCATCAAAGATTTTGTCCTGAGTGCCTGGTCAACGTGTTGACACAGAAGGGAAGCAGGAAAGAAACCTATGTATCACCATTAGGCGGACTTGTGCATATTTAAATTTAAAAAAAAAAGGAAGTCTCGGAGGCATAGGTACTATTGCATTTATGGCCTTTGTTTCCTATATTTGTACATTGCAAGAGTAAATGGGTATGACTTACCTACTTAGTGTTAATGTACGTTGTTCTCAGCGCCTGCTACATTGAAACAATTGTATAATAAAACTGCTTTAAGACAATATACCACAGGAATTACTGCTTAGACTTACAGAAGCACAACAGACCCTATGTGTACATATTATTCTGTCTACATATAAATGAACATATTTACTGTACCTCTATGCATTTTTATGTATAATACTTCATACATGTTTAAAGTTATGTCCTGTTGGTTCTAGTAATATACTTTAAAATAATCCAGTAAATGTTTACTTTTTACTATGTTTTAAGTATCTTCTCATATTTCTCAATAGTTACAAACTGGATTTTTTTCTCATTTGTAAAGCACATTCAGATGGCTAAACTACCTTGTCCTGACCCTCGCAATGGAGTGTCAGCTCTGAAGTATACTTGCCAGACTAGTAAACTGCGAGTCTTTTCTGCTATTCTGTACTCCTATCTCAGCCCCGGTGTATTTTGCCTCAGAAAAAGAAACGTAACTTTTTTTAAGGTGAGGCATGATGATGACAGATGTTTTGAGTGTCAGGAGAGAAATTATATGGAAAGTTTGTGGTATCTAAGATTATATGTGTAGTTTTTTTCAAATATAATCCACAATGTTTTATTTCTGTTAGTCCTGATCCAGTCAGATACAGCAAACAAATACCTGAATAGGGGAGAAACAAAAGAAAAAACTATGTAAGTCATTCAAAAGTATAGCAAACCCCAGTCAATGTCCCAGTATTGCCAATTATTTGTAGAAGTTTAGCAAATTTAATCTGCATCTGGTGTTTGTTTTGAGTTTTTTTTGGGGAGAGGTGGAGAGAATTTTCTGTGTGGGAAGTTAAAATGGCTCAGGATGTATGATTTGATAATCTAGCATTATTTGGCTTGCATTCAAGGAGATTTTTTGAATATCTGCTGGAAAAGCCCACACTAAAATGGCTGTCATTTATGCTGTCACTTAGAGAAGTTATTCCAGTTCTAGGACTAAAATTTGCATATGACCTACACAAAGCAAGGAAAAGGTAAAACAGACCCCAGACCCCTACAAAACTCTTTTTGACATATACTTTAGAAAAATCCCGCATTCTCAGTTTCATTTTTATGGGTTATATGCTTTACAAATAAACTAGGGAAATAAAGCATCTATAAGCACAGATATATCCATATTTAGCTAGGACAAGTGTTGCTACAAAAATGTGCAGTAGTTAGGCACATATGAATGTTCCATGAAACCGCTTGTGGACTTCCACTTAAACCATGAGGTTTTCACCATCTTTCATTTAGAATACGTTCATATTTACCTAGAACATAATAATGTTAAGGACAGTAAGATTGTTCTGATCCTGGGCTGCTATTTTGGACATTAAATGCTCACTTCAAAAAAAAAAAAAAAGGTCAATAAGAACCGTAACTGCTTGTTTGCTTACTGGTTATCAAATTTGGCTGTAAGTGCAGTGAATGCCCTTATACAATCCTTCTAGTAGTGGTTATAAATATTGTATTAGGCATGTCATGGAAAGAATGCTACAAAATACAATAAAATTATGTCACAAGCTTCTGAGTAAAATATTTTTGGCCCTTTTTAATTCAAAGAGTGTATTCCTTTGGAATAGCATACATGGAGAAGAATTGGAGGTGTGTGGATGAAGATTTTCTTCCACTGGAGTGGAAAATTTGAGGTTTTTCCAAAGAGCTATTTTGTTGATACTTACAAACTGTTTGAGAAGGCACTGTACATTAGATATACATTAATTTCTCTTGTCCCAGTCACCTTCATATTCAGAGTTTCCTTGAGAGTGTAGATACAGGAAACTCATCCCTAAGTAGTAAGTGCCCTCGTGTGTAGTTTCTTCTTTGTCCTAGACATCTGTTTTTATCCTGCCTTTGCATGGTGGATTCTATCAATGTATTCATAGCACTGGGGTTTTGGTAGGTTCATACTTCTCCTGAGGTTAGAAAGAACTATTCTTTGGACAGTATGAAAAGGTTCTTCACTGAAAGCGTGGTTGGTCACTGGAACAGACTCCCCAGGGAAGTGGTCACGGCACCAACACTGCCAGAGTTCAAGGAGCATCTGGACGACGCTTTTAGTCATATGGTCTAGTTTTAGGTAGTCCTGGAGGGAGTTGGACTCAATGGTCCTTAAGGGGCCCTTCCAACTTAAGTTACTGTATGTTTCTATGATTCTATGACCTTGAGAGATCATCTAGTCCCAATCTCTGCTTGAAACAGGGCTAACCTTGAAGTTATATCAAATCTGCCTGAGGTCGAGGATTTCACAACCGCTATGGTCTGTGTTGCCATGTTTGATTGCCTTCACAGGGATTTTTTTTGTTGTTGCCATTTGCGTACATTGCCCCTTGTCCTTTTGCTGTGCAATTCTGAGAAGAGTTGATCTCAGTCTTCTATATAAGCCCTGATCATGTAGCTGAAGAGTGCTGCTAGATTTCCCTTTAGCCTCCTCTTCTCCAGGTGAAACACCCACAGTGTCTTTGGGCTCTCTTCAGATGTTTTGTGCTCCAGCCCTTTAACTATCTTAGTGACCCTCCAGTGGACTTACTCCATTCCTCTCATACTGAGTACCCCAAACCAGGCACAGTACCCCAGTGGTGGCCCTGACTGCTGAGCAGAGGAGGTCCAACCTCTCCCAGACTACTCTCTTTCAGGATTCCAGAGAAGATCCTTACAACGGTGGCTTTCATACTTCTGCTGTCATGCTTGGAGAACTGGGGACAGCTCTGGGAGAGGACTGGTTTATGCTACTGCTTCAGAATCTTCAAACAGATACTGTTTCTTGGTAAAGTGAGGAAGATCAGGTTTTCAAAGCTGGATATCATGAAAACAGCCTGTATCCACTCTGCCTCTTATTTCCTTCAAATTTGATCAGAAACAGGCTTGTGAAGGTCTTAATTCTTTTCTGGTAAGCAGCTGACCAGGTACAGATGCCACCTTTTTCCCCTTTCAGAGCTGTCATTACTTTTTGAACCTAACTGTTTCTCTCAAACAGTGGAAGGATTCAGAGCAGTGGAGCTTCTGTGTTCACAAAGTTTTTATGCCCCTAGTTTAATGATTAGCTATTGGAAATTTGTTTAAAACTAGAAGAGATTCAAGTTAGTAGGATAAAGAACTTTCATGCTGTAATCATCCGTTAAAAAAAGTGTTACATTGCAATGATATGCAAAAAGTTATTTTTCAAAAGTGTACATTCTTTTATATCTTATTCACCTGTCCCAGAAGAGACAATTGCATAGCCCCACTCTGTATTTAGGATCTCTCTATCCTCAGTATGCCTCACCTTATCCTGACCTCCCAGCATCTGCCTCTTCAAATTAAAAAAATCCAACCCCCCAAAAAAAAACAGGTGCAAGTTTAAAGCAATTATTTTGTGGCTGACTGGTCTTTAATGCATCTCAGCTGTTCTTGCTAGTGAGAAATTATTGTTACAAGTCTCTTTCCTTATTCCGGGGGGGGGGGGGGGGGGGGGAGAAAAAGTGTGTTCCACATTATGGCAATGCAAACCTTCCATATTACACAGTATTATGAAATTATTCTCCTCTTACACCTATATGCTTAACATAAAGATGACTATGAAAGAAAAGTGAATACTTGTAGAACTTACATGGTGTGTCTTCCTTTATCGGTATGAGTTTATAGCACAGAAAACTGCAGAGCAGAAAAAAAATACAGATTTTCACTTAAGTTAGCTAAAAATGAAACAAAAATCAATTAAATGCCATGGTACCTTTTTTTTTTTAAATTAAAATTTAAAAAAATTGATAAAATCTTGATTGAAAGCTTCTAAATTGAGAAGCCTTTTCCAGACAGATTAAGATCAGAGTTAATGCTTCAACTTCGTTATAGAATAGAGATAGATTAATTGGATACTACTAGCACAAGTGCCATGCTTTTTTAAGTGGGTGATGCTACTGATGACTGATGCTACCACTTAGCAGGGGGTATGAGAGATTTTTGAATTCAAACTGCACATCTTTTTCCCTTCACCAACAAAATGTACTTGTTTCTTGACACTAGTTCACTTTCACTTCCGATGGTGTAAGCCAGCATAAATTCCAGTAAACTTTAGACTGATGTTATTTTGGACTGACACCACAAGAACAAAATGTACCCTTCTGAAAGTGTAACCCAAAACCACTGTCAGCTTTTTGTTTAGTTCTTTACTGAAAGCTCTGAGCTGAACCTCATTTCTTTCGTGAGCAGACTCTGTCCAGGAGTGAGGAAAGGACATTAACTTTAGGAAGTATTAGAGCAGCCTGACCTACAGGACACCTGAGGGAAGGCAGGCCAGGCTATAAAGTGCAGTTCCTCTCAGGAGTGAAAAATGCTATAAGGAAAGTATAACTAGAAAGAGCATCCTAAGTGAGCCCAGCCTTCAGCCCATTGTCTAACTCTTCTAAACTTCAGCTGATATTTTTTTTAATGCAAACTAGCTCTGTTTATGTCTAATGAACATACGTCCTCAACCTCAGTGAAGTTGGATCCTTACTTAAACTGTCTGGTAGTGTATCTGTGTTCATGCCAGCTGTGAAAGAGATGCCCGGCTTCCTTGTTTTCAAACTGTATCTTCAGTGGCACTAATATAATCTGGTTGATTTTAATTGGGCAATACCAATGAAACTAACTAATAGTTCATAGACCACAAATGAATAAACATTGAAAATGAGGCTGATTTGGTTTTCCCCAGTCACTTCTCAAAATAGAAATTCAGCTCAAGAGAGCGAACAGTGGCAGTTAGAAAATATGTCACGTCTTGGCTTGCAACTATGTCTTAGCTTCCCTGTCAGACTTTGAGGGGGCTTTATGGGAAAGATAAGAGCTTTTTTTTTTTTTTTTCCCCTGAAGTTCTCTTCTTATCAGAAACTTTGGTGAGAGGTTATGTTTTATTTCTTTTTCTGAGTGGACTTTGAGGTATTGGTTGCCATGTACAGAAGTTAAGGCCCTCAGCTGCAGGGAGGCTCCTGATCTTTGCTCCAGAATTGTTTCAGTCTTTTATCTAGTTGCTGCCTAGTGTTATGTACACAAAAAATCTCAGGGACATGGAGTGCAGCCACAAGATTTCTCTGTCACAGTTTGCTACTCTCCATTTGGCCTCATGTTCCTTGTTACCCTGTGGCCTGGCTTTGGCAGGAGCAGTGAGCAGCCCTCCTACCTCAAATGTCTCATAGTCTGCTTATTCTCTTGACTAGGGCATGTGGATTCAAATCCTAAGGCTGATCCTAGTAATTTATTTTGTGATCAGATATTTTATCTCTAGAGAGTTGAAGAGAAATTCGTGGACTGAAGGTCTATAAACAGATGATGACAGGAATAGGCAAGTATGTATCCTCTCACATCCATAATCTGAAACAGGAATAGGTGAGTATATAGGCAAGTATAATCTCCATCCCTGATCAAATGATTGCAGATGCTGAGACGAATGGACTGCAGATAATGGCTCATGTGCTCACACTACACAGTATTGCCCATTGCCACTATTGGAGGCAGAATATTGAACTATTGGTTTGACCCATTAAAGCCTCTTTTTGGGTTTTTATATAAAAGTATATAGTGTTTGTTACTCTACTGAGATAGTTTAGATAACAGTATTTCTGCTTTTTTCTGCCTTTTTTTTTTTTTTGATTCATCATTCATTCATCATGAATTTGTAAATTCAAATCAGTTCAATCCCAGTTCAATGAGATTGTTCAAATTCAAAGCCTTTGATCAGTTCTGTTGGGACAGTTGATAAAGACAGCTGGTGACTTTGGCAGGGAAGGTGCAAGGTTTTTATCATTAAAGGTATATTTGAATTTGAACTAAAACCATGAAGAATTTTCCAGTTTATGACAAGGTGATAGTTCATAGAATATTGGCAACAGTAAGAACGAATGTGGAAGAAACATTTTCGGTCTGAATTTTCTATGCAGTTATGATAAGGATTCATGAATGCTGAATCAAAGCATTTTAAAAATCTGTACTGAGATGATCAAAATTGTATTTCTTCTGATTATAAATGGGTTGCAGCTCTGCAATGCTGATTAGTTGAATGAGGCAATCACTCTTCATTCTTATTCTCATTTTGTTATTATTTTTCTTTCATGCAAACAGTGCAGCACAAGGATTTGGGGTTTTTGCCTACTCTTTCTTCCCCTTCCCTCCTGCTCCCTGGTCCTCCCTATACCATAATTCAAGGAATTCCCATGAGCTCTAAGCTGCAGATGCTTTGCATGTTTTGGCATGTATTTCTGAGTTACACAGCCAGCCACTCTGAAGAAAATCCAGATGTTATTCAGAGGAAGAAAGTAGGTAGCACATGCATTCTGGAGAAATATATTAATTCTTACGATTTCTCTGGTCAGCTTCATTTTTTGAGGTGTGA
Source organism: Pelecanoides urinatrix (assembly GCA_013400755.1). Classification (NCBI taxonomy): domain Eukaryota; kingdom Metazoa; phylum Chordata; class Aves; order Procellariiformes; family Procellariidae; genus Pelecanoides; species Pelecanoides urinatrix. The sequence continues at coordinate 140,480 of VZTQ01012249.1, forward strand.
TGTAAAAAGAAAGGGCAGATGTATTAGCTGGGAAACCTCCAAATCCTCTCCGTAGAAAAGTGAGATCTTTGACCATAGTGGCACTGAAGAATATCTGGGTGTTTTTAAGCAGAAAGCTAGCATTACTGTGCTGAATACACAGAGGAGATGGAGAACTCAGCTGTACAACAGAACTTCCTGCCACAAATAACCTTATCATAAACCCAAATTACCTTTTCCCTATTAAAATGGCTAATTAACAGATATAAATATAGATGAAGGCTTCTTGAGCAAATACAGGTCATTTAAAGCTGATGCACCCTTTGCTAACAATGAAGATGTGGTGTGCATGTCAGCCTGGACTATAGTATCACCAAGGCTGTATTCAAGACCAGTCTTGAAACCCAGCATATATTTCTTAAGATCTGGAGTAGGGCTTGAAGCCTAGAAGAGGACAATTTTGATTCCTAAGCAGCATTTCTTCTGTGGAAAAATAGCAGGTTATAGAACATAATTCCTGAAATGTGTGTTTTGCTCCCTCTGAATTAGTCTTAAAAAGAGCAAGCCATTTGTTCTCTCTGCATCAAACTTTTGCCTTCTTTCACCTGCCCAATTATTCCAGCAGCAAAATTGTCCCCTGGCCCATTTTCAATGTTACATTTGCCAAGCAAAAGTCACTTTCCTTTCCTGTAGACTATTTTATGCCACTGCTGCCTTCTAGAAATAATTTAAAGGTTTCCAGAGTAGATTGTGATCCAGAATGTAGCAGTCCTGAGGCTGATTGACAGCAACGAGGTCTTTTGTGTACACAGTATTATGTGTACTTTCTGCCTTCTTGGGAACTAGACAAGGGTGGGTTGATCAAGCAGATTGAAATGTCTGGAGAAACATGGAGTGAGTGAGATTCTAAATTTCACTGTGGTGGTGTTAATTTTAATGAATTTCTTCCTCACTTATAAGTTATATTCAACACTAAGCACACGTGTCCTCTGATCTATGGTTATGTGCTATTCCAGTTCTCTTCTCTCACACTAATATGAAAGTCCTTTTATGCTAATTTTTGCTATCTGTTGTTTGTAAAACCACTTTCACAAAGCATTCACTGAAGAAAAGAGTTGCATTGAAAGTTTTGTTGATGAAAGATCTCAAACAGGACCAAACTGTTTTAAGCATGTGTCCTGATTTCGACTGGGATAGAGTTAATTTTCTTTCTAGTAGCTGCTATAGTGCTGTCTTTTGGATTTAGCATGATTATAATGTTGATAACACACGGATGTTTTTATTACTGCTGAGCAGTGCTTACACAGAGTCAAGGCCTTCTCCTGCTTCTCACACGGTCCCACCAGCGAGTAGACTGGGGGTGCACAAAAAGTTGGGAGGGGAAACAGCTGGGACAGCTGACCCCAACTGACCAAACGGACATTCCATATCTTATGACATCATGCTCAGCATATAAACTAGGGGAAAAGCTGTCTGGGGGTTCACTGCTCCAGGGTCCGTTGCTCGGGAACTGTCTGGACGTTGGTCAGCAGGTGGTGAGTAATTGTGTTGTGCATCACTTGTTTTGCTTTTTTTTTTATCATTATTATTAGTATTTTCCCTTTGTCTTCTGTCCTATTAAATTGCCTTTATCTCAACCCACAAGTTTTACCTTTTTTTTTCCTATTTTCTTCCCCATCCCACTTGGGGGGAGTGAGCGGATGGCTGTGTGGTGTTTAGCTGCCTGCCAGGTTAAACCACAAGAACATGGCACCCACACATTTTCCACATGGCATCTGCTGTGCAAAGTGCACCTGGATCAGTGAATCATAGTTTAAAAACTATCAAAATTATACAGTTGCTTCTGTATGAAATGAAGAATATGTGTCCAAGTGAGACTTAATAGCAAATCCACCTCAGTATGTATATAATCCTGACTTATTAGAGCTTTGCTTAGCCTGGCCTAACCTATGAACAACACTTTTGCCATCCGTTCGACATAGAAATCCAACTAAGCTAAGTGAGCTAAGCTGTTTGCAAGGGAGATTAGTTACTTGAGAGGAATACGTGATACCCCTGCATGTATTTATCGTTCTGAAGGACTACATATGACCAGAGAGAAGGGCAGTGCACAGTCAGTAACTAATTTTTAATTCGTGTATAAATGCGTCTGTACAGTTGAGGTGGTACTGCTGAAGACTGACTCACGAGCCTTCTTAACTGAACTGTGGCAGCCAGCCATTTTGGAGTCCCCACCTGTCTTCTCCACAGACTTCCAGAGGTCATCATCACCAGCCTTTCTCTTCAGCTATGCTTGTTGAGAGGCATGCATATTCATCTAAATTGAAATAGCTGGAAATGTATCTGTGTTTAGGAGGCTATAAATTACAGCAGCCCAGAAACAAGCATTCTTCCATGTAACATACTGCTATGTCACATTAATATTCAGAGTGGAGCTGAGACAGACATCTAGGTGCAGAAGCTTTTTTAGATATTGCAGCTGAATCTGTAGATCTTTCTGAGATGAAGCTATGAATACCACTGTGTTCATCTCATTTGTGAGCTCCCAGAAGGCCCACAGAGACTTCAGTGAATCATCATCAGTTTGAAGAGGCACAAATCTGTAAAAACACTGTCTTGGCTGGTGTCTAAAACGTCATCCCATTTTTCTGAGAAAATTCATATTGGTATTCAGTCAGATACAGATAAAAACAAAATCAAACACATATTGCAAGAATTTTCTGCCCAAGCTGGAGAACAGTATAATCTTAAACTGGCAAGAATCCCACCCTTAAACTTTTTGGAAGTTAATATCAGATGTAATGAGAAGCACAGGCTCACAAATGCTATTTGTCAGTGAAGTCTTTTCATGGATAGGTACTACTCAGCTTCAGACCTTCAAGGCAAAGTACGTCTAAAATGTATGTTGTACTTACATCTTTAATAACGGTTTAATAGTAGCAATAATAAAGAAAGACACGATATTGTGAACTAAAAAATGTCAATTGCACAGGACAGTGAGATCTTAAGAGGAAATGAGATCATCCAGTATCTCACAGGCTTTGACTAGCTGTATCTGTAGAGTTGTTCAAAACTATATGCCATATGGGGTAGCATATGGCACATTTAGGTAAGTATTTTCTTTCTAAATGGGAACATAAAAATACTATTTAATTTTTAAAAGCTAGCCTTGTAGATGAGATCTTCCTTACTTCTTCCCATTCAGTGTGTGTAGGTAAACCTGTTGTCTTCTGGGGGAATGAATTATTTTTTCTGGTCTTCATGAAAAAGTACAATTGCAAAGGCAGTTTTTCATCAGTGGGGGACAGCAACAACTGAAAAAATAGTATAAGCTTAATAAGCCCTCAAAATTCTGAAAATGCCCTAATTTCTTCCAAGAATATTATTTTAACCAATCCTGGTATCCCTGGATCATGGGAGAGATAGAAAGCATGTGTGCAAATATGAACTTCTCAACAGCATAGGAAGCCATTGGCTTGGACCCAATGTCTTGCATATTCAATGACAGTTCAATGCCAGTTATGCAAATTGCTATTTAGAAGGCTGTGAGCTTTGTAAATGTTACGTAGTTTTTTAAAGGAAACGCCAGGCCTTTAATTTTTTGCTCTTTTGTTTAAAAAAAAAGAATAAAATATTATTTCTTCCATGAGTTGTTTATTTCAGTAAATGGTTCAAAGGGAGATGACTGCAAATTGCTAACCAGAATTGGGTATGATCGGTATCTGCCACTTGGCAAAACTACTTTTTAAATAAAAAAACCAAACTTGAATGTCTATTTTATATGAAAGTTACAAGTTCAAAGGATTCTTTTGATGCAAAATTTTTGGTAGTGTGAAGCATAAAAATTCTGATATATTTGAAATTCAGTGCTATTTTCACAACACATTGTCACAGGTGACCATGTTATTTTTCAGCACACTTTATTTTTTTCCAAATTTATATTTGGCATAACTGGGCATAAGTTGCAGGTTTTAAGTCGCAAGGGAGGCAGTGGTGACCAGTGTGGGGAGGCCAGGAACTACCCTGCCATGGTCACAGCTGCTCCCAGCTGGCTCTGAAACAAGTGTTGTCAAGTGGGAAAACCCGTCCCTGATCAAAACTTTAGCCGAACCCAGAAGCCCCCAGTGCCGCCACTCAAAAATATTTTAGGACAACTGCAACTGCTGGGGTCTGGAGATGCATTATTGGAGGAGGAAAGTCTCCATGTTGAAGGGCGTATGGACACCCTGACACGCCAGTGCAGGTGCACCTCTGAGGGACTGCAGCTGTGTGTGACTGACGCCAGGGCAGGGACACCCCTGAGGGACTGTGGCTCACCATCTCACTGGATGGGTTTTAATGGATTCAGTGTAATCCATGGCAGAAAGAAGGAAAACAGAGCCTGAGGATGGAGGAGGATAGGGGTTTATGTAAAGTTGGTTTTTTTTTTTCCTGTGTGCGTGTTCTTTTCTCAACACCAGACTTGGTAAGCAGACGTTTGTGTTTGTTGGCACTCCAGCAAAATTCCCTAAACCTAGACTGCTTTGCCCACCACAGTGCAGGTTGAAGTAGACTGGTAGAGCTGATAGTGCTGACGTCCCAATTTCATATGCAAAATTCTTCTTTATTTGTATTTGCTTTTGCAATATTCCTGAAAACTATTTTTCAAATTTATTGCGTCCTTGCAGGAAATGCTGAGGGCAGTCTATTTAGAAAAATTAGTGCCCATCAGATGAAAAGTGATTCATAATTTAGATTGGACATTAGGAAAATTTTCTTTACTGAAAGAGTGGTTAAACATTGGAAGAGGCTGCCCAGGGAAGTGGGGGAGTCACCATCCCTGGAAGTATTTAAAAGACGTGTAGGTGTGGTGCTTAGGGACATGGTTTAGTGGGCATGGTGGTGTTGAGTTGATGGTTGGACTCAGTGATCTTAGAGGTCTTTTCTAACCTTAATGATTCTATGATTCTATGATTCTATAAACCTCTGGCTTGTGGTATTGTGCCAGCCTGGGAGAGCTTTCAGGATTGGTCCTGCAGTGCATGGTCTTTTACTTGTGATCAAAGAAACAGAAATATATATCAAAAAGGCTGTAGCAGGAGAAAAAAGGCAGGTTGAGCTAACACTGTGATACTATAGAAAGAATCATGGCAGAATGTTTTAGTCAGTCATATTTCAAATGAATTGAGCACAACTGCAGTTTTAATTTAAAAAGTCTTCATACCCTGAGGTGTTTGGCATAAGAAATAGTACCAAGCTGAGGCAGCTGCTAACAACATTCGAATTACAGAAGTAATAAAAACGTCCTGAACAGATTAGAACATCAGACAAGACAACATTTTTTTTTTCAATCTGGCAAAAAACTATAAGGCTACCTTTATAAAGAGGCAGTAAAGGAAATGAATTGTGTTGGGTTTGTTGGCAGCTTAACATTTATTTTGGTTCTTTGCTTGAAATTGTATCAGAGGTTGTGTGGAAATATTTCCAGGTAATTTACTGTCTAAAATGATGCATTTGGCAAGAATGCTGCAGAAACAAATGAGTTTCAATCTCTGATTGGAAATGTAACAGCAATACTTTAAAAAAAAAAAAAGAATTAAAGTGCTTTTGACAAGGAACTCATTTAGTAGTTCCATTTCATTGTCTCATACTTTGTGTCAACTGGTAGCTAGTAATATTTTTTGCAGACAGTAATGGAGACCTAGAATAGAAACAGATGGTGTTCTCAAATGCCCCTGTGTTACAGAATCTCTGATGTTACCCTTCTGTCTCTTAGGTAAGAGTCAATTCAAATCCATTTAACCTATAATCCTGGGTTTTTAAAGGGGCCTTGGTCGAACACGCTGTACTTGAGGCATACGCAACAGCAGAGCCATTCCAACTCAGTGCTTGTGCAGTCAGCGAGCAGTCACTTGAACAGATGAGCTGATATTGTAGGTTTTACTGGCTCAACAAGTAGGAATTACTGTAACTTATCAGAGCTGTGGGGTATTGCAATGTTAGTCCTCTTCCCAAGAAAAAGTCACTCGGGTGAGCACTGAGGCGACAGTCTTCTGAAAGGTAACCCGTTTGCACAGAGCTGACATTTTATTTAACAGCCTGCATTAAAAAGCAGTTGGAGAGAGGTGTGTCGTTAGAGGGAAACATATGAGGGAAAGCGGTTTTCCCATCAAGAAGATTTTCAGCATTGGCTTTCTTCCTCAGCTCTGTGGGTGAGATTTTGCAAAAAACTGGGGCCTAAAGTTGCATGTGACTGTGTCCAAGCATTGTTGTCTAGCACTCTTCCAATTGCTCGCTTGACCTCTGTGCATGGATCACTTTGACTAGATGTCATCATTCTGATTAAAAACTAGTGAAAAGACAGGAGTTTCTCTTCTTGATGTGAAGAAATAATAACATCACACAATTAGTAGTGCAGCCATTCTCTTGACTTCTACTTCTGTTGAGAACCCCTCAGAGATCCTCAGCCTAGTGCCTTTGAGGGAGAGACACATGCTCAACTCTAGCTGTAGAACTGTCAGAGAATGCCCGTATCTACAGGACACTTTCTTGTCCTGCACTTGCAAAGAGAAAGGGCAGAGACAAAACTGTCCCCAATGCTAAAACAAATGAAAGGATTACTGGCAGAAATACCTTCAGGAGAAAAAGCCAAAGCAAGACCTCTCATCGTGCCTCTGTCTGCCCACACAATCATAAAATGGAGTGCATCCTTGCATGTCTGTGAAGAGGAGGTGGATGGTCATCAAAATGTCCCAGACAGTACTTTTCATAACTGAATCTCCACCTCTTTCCTCTATGCTGGAGATCTGGATGGGATGAGACTTACCAAAGCAACCAGGTACATTTGAGCAGACTGCACTTGGGCACCAGTGGAAGGCGGGAGGAGTGAAGGAGGAGTTCGGTCACTCTGGAAATGCTGCAGAGGGAATCCTCAGTTCTGTTCACTTCTGCACAGGAGACACCAAAATTACCCTCTTCTGGATATCAGCTGCCTGCTGCAATACTTAGTAAAGCTGGGATCCTTCCTTAGAATTAATGCCACATATTCAAGCAGCTGCCAAGTCTGAAGAATTTAAAATTTTCAAAATCTTCAATTTCTGCATGAAATCCTCAATCACAGCTCATGTTTGTGGCCTTCATGCATTTTCCCTGTCTTGCTGTCTGCTCATAAAATCCTCCTACCTTACGCTGTCCTTTAATTCAAGCTCTCTGCACAAAACAAGTGGAAATATTCAGGCATTGCACAACAAAAATATTTATAGTAGTGGAAGATACCAAGAGTGTAACTAAAAAAATAGGAAAGATATATTAGCTCAAAGATGCATTCATAAATTTAATGTTAAATAAAGCTGAACCTTCAAGAGGTAAATATTTAAATCAAGCCACAGAGATGGCTCAAATTGTATAAAGCTTTGAGGAAGTACGGAGTGTTCTGTTGAACCCAGTTCTGCAATGCGAATGCTAAAATTTGCATCAAATGTTATGCAGATTTCTGTGTATCATAGAACTGAATAGAAGCCAAAGAGGATGTTTTGCTTTGTTGTGTAGATTGGAAGTCAAAGCAGCACTCAGAGGGCCCGACTGACTGGTGTTTGCCCTCCATGCCTATAATAAATGTTGCCAAGTGAATAGCAGCACTTCATTTCTTTCTACTTTGTGCAGGCCTTTCCGGACAAGACCCTTGAAAGGAAAGCCACCCCAGAGGAGGAGAGCAAGAGCATTCCAAAGCTCTGAGCAGAAACAGTTTCATCCTTGTTAGCATGAAAACTAAGAGCAGCCCAACATGTTCTTGGGCTTTTTATCATTTCCCTTGGCAACTGTAGAACTACAGCCCATATGAAGATGGCAACTGTCACCCAGATACAGGCTGACAAGTCTTCAAAGACGACTGAAAAAGGAACAGAGGCTTCAGCTCCATCCCTGCAGAAGGCCACAAACTGTCCAGGGACTTCAGTGGAGCACGTGACTAGAGAGGGGCATGATACAACAGCACAGAGCTGTGCTGGAGCCCCTTCTGTTACAAATGTCCAGTATTGCCTCCAAAAAACATGGAAAAAGACTCATTTTTAATAACGGCCCTTACCGCAATGTTGTCCTCTATTGCCTTCAGAGAGATGGAGAAGGGGACTGCTTTGAGCACATCACCTCCTAGGACTTTATGCACACCCCTTTGACTGTGCCTCTGTTCCTCTGATCTTAATTTTTACCATAATTTTGTATAATTACCACGCTTTTATTTCAATAGTAATATGTTGCCTGCTGATTTTGTATTAATGAACTGGTATTGCATTGCTGAAAGAGTTTGAAAAGTTTAATATTATTTTCCAGTTTGGGCAAGCAGATTTCTATACAGCATGTTCCTTACCCATAGCATCTCTGCTTAGGCAGGAATAAAAAACTCTCTTTTTTTTTGGTGGCCTGGGATTTCTTCTTCTTTAATCTCAAGCCCTATGAAAAATACTGCTGCATTCATCTATTATACAAGGCTCATAATTAGAAACATATTATCTTTTAATAAGGCATTATCTTCTATCCATTAATTGCTCCATTGTTTTTATGGCCATTGCAGAAAAGGAGAAAGTGTTCCACTGCCTTGCCTAAATTTCCAGTGGAAAACTTCATAAACTGGATTATTCCAGAGCAGGAATTGTGCTGTGCTAATATTTATGGTCATCATAACAGTAAACTTAGATTTTGCCAACATTATACATTGGGCAAGGGGGCAAAATAATGCCAGGCACATTTTCTGGCCCACATCCAACTTTGAACATCATCAGGATCTAGGACACTGCATATGTCAGCATATGAATAGTCAGTTTGGTTGCTGTTACATCCTAGCGAGGGATCTTTTGGACAGGGCTCCTCCTCTTGTCTACCTGCCACATGATTTTATTTAAGCATAGATGGAAGATACAGCGATAAACTGTCTTCGATACACTGTTATTCATGCACTCATGGGTTCTTGCCAATGGACAAAGCTTACCAACCTTTCTTCTGGAATATCATCAAAGTTGCCTAAAGCTTCTGTTCTGTGGCTTGTGTCCATGCCATGTAGACTTTGAGCTCTAATGTCAACTCTGAGTTGCTCTCGAAATACCATGTTATTAAATATAGTCCTGTCCTGTTCATTTCCAGTTAACTGCACTGCTTTTCTAAATGCTCTTTCATCATACAGTTTTCTGGATCAACTGCCTTGCAGTCCCACTTCATTGATTTGCTGTTATCTTCCACAAAAACAAATCAGGACTATCAGCACTGTGCAGAAAGACTACTACTAGTCTTTCAGGCTTAGTCAAGAGGAGTCAATTACTTTATCATCTTCATCCCATCTGTAATCTCTAAACAGTCTGTCACTGTTTAGCAACATTATTATCTAACAAATATTATGTTCTTGTATGACTTCTTGCTAACAGATTAACAGTTTTGCATCAAAAGAAGATTAACAGATTAGATTTCACAAAGAACCCACATCACACAAGTCTTCAAAAGATCTCAAAGGAACAAGAACCAAAATAAACACTTTTTGAAAATAAGGCAGCTGATCAAAATTGGCCTCTGCTTCCTTTGAAAGTAACCAAATGAAGATTTGTGGGTAAAAGGCATCCTCTAGAGGCAGCAAGATTATTTGATTTTTTTGTTGATGAAAATCTATCCATTAATAAAGAATCTAAAGTACTTCATTCTCCCTAAATTCAGATCAGAAAAGGCCCTTCATATGCAAGTAATAATGAGCACAGAACACATTTTTCCTTGTTCTTCACATTATAAAAGATACTGTAAAGACAGCACTACATATGCCAAAGGTGTTTTAGACTTTAGATTTTTTGCTAATTCAGATTCAGTTTATGGACAAAATAGAGGACAGTTTCTACTTCCTGTATTAAACATTATCTGGCTAATCAGGTACTATTCAATTGAAGAAAAATGGTGTGTAACTTGAATAGAGATGAGAGATTTTGCTGTCATAGCTTTTAGTAACAAAACAGTGTCTCATTTCCAAAACCACTCTGATGTAAAACTATGAAGGAAATGTCAGATCCGCTAAACCTAAAAAAGTTCTCAAAGAAATCCTAACAGGTTTTGGTTAATTGACCGAATAGCGTTTTTATATTTTAAAAAATGGTAAAAATATCCAAGACACCTTGTCTAAGGAACTTTATCCAGGAAACTGTCCAAGAAACCAACATGAATATTCATGCGTTACACATTTTTTTTGCTGTGGATGAGAGTAAGAACATTTTAATAAAAAGAAGCCTGACCCTTCAGGCTTATCTCTGAACAAAATCACAACAGTAATGTGTGTGTGTGTGTGTGTGTGTGTGTGTGTGTTTATTCTAATATTCTAGTGTTCTCATGCTCAGAATTAGAAATGCTGAGTTACTATGGGAAGCCGTTCTCTTGGCACTTCCAGCTTGGCTAGAGCTGAGCATAAGAGTTATTGCATAGATACAGCACAGCTCTTTTGTTTTCCTTGAGTTTTCTATGGATAATTCTAAAAAACATGCAAATTTGAAAACAGGATTAGTTTCTGATGAGAAATGGCCCCACAGGGTTGGAATAAACGAGCTGCAAATCTGGGGAGCGCCCTTGCTCCCCGCGGCGCGCCCGGCGGCAGAGCGCGAGTGCCGCCCCGAGGCCACGGAGGAGGGCTGCGGCTGCGGCTGCGGCTGCTGCTGCTGCTGCTGCTGCTGCTGCTGCTGCTGCTGCTGCTGCTGCTGCCGCCTCTGCTGCTGCGCGGCCGTGGGGGCCTCGCGGTGGTACGCCGGGCTGTCCCACTGTCCGCAGCTCCTGAGGGTATCCCAGATTTATGGAGGCCTTTTCATCCTTTGTGATCCTGGTATTTGCTTTATATGGGTGATGCGAAAAGGTCGTGTCTCTAAAACTTTTTCACATATCTCCATCTTATCAGGCAATTGTCACGAATGAGTGGTTTTAAGGCCGTGTAAAGAATCACCAGCAAAGGTATTGGTAAAGGGTGATTTTAATAGAAATTTATAGAAACGTGACTTAACAGAATTCAATGGCAGGGTTCACTCTATTACTTATTACATGGATTGAGTATACACAGGGGAAAATTGCATCAGAGATGTGTTGGAATGATTTGTACAGAAATTGAGGATAAAAGAGTAAGGGGGACCCTCCTGTTGAGTCACGAGGTGCAGAGAAGATCCGACTGGACCCAATCTTAGTCTCAGACTTGGACAACGGTTTGTGTCTAATACAAAAAGGGATAAGAAAAGTTGGATCANCAATGGAAGAAAACAGTGCTGCAATTCATACAGCAGCTTTTCTGCAGGGTGTGGGGAAGGCTCCTTTACAGAAACTTGAGACAACATGTGAATCTACATCATTCTTTACGAAATGTGAAATACTTCACATCAGAAGAAGAAAAAAAAATCTTTCATANTGTGTTTAGCAGTAACTAAACATTAATCAATTTGACAGCCATACAAAGAATTAGTTGAGTTACTACAAAAACTACAAATACTAAAACCACTTAACTACAGATTATACTTGTTAGTAACTGTACAGATAAGCACGCAAAAAGATCTAGATCAATCAATACGTATATATATGCATATGCATATGGTACCAAAGCTAAATGAAAGGCCTAAAGCTAGCTAAATTTAGAAAGGTATACCTGTTAAAAATTCCCCTCGAGTCCTGTGAAATACTCATGTTAAATGCTTTGGCATTTCTCAATGAGCGAATGGTTGAGCCCCGAGGAGTATTTCAGCCCAAGTCTCAGTGTTCCTCTGAGTATCGCAAATTCGAGTTTGCGGACTCTGAGAGGTGTCCCACTCAGAGGGAGATTCTGGCTGCAGCCCGCTGCGGTCCAGGAGAGCTCAAAGGGTCTCACTTGGTACCACTGTTTATAGGTTTGCAAGATGATTGGCTTTAGTCCTCAGTTTAAATTTCCATTTTTGGCTACTATCCGAGGTGGTCCAGGGTAGTAATTATGGTATTGTTTCATGGTAACATCGGTGTTGTTCCACTTGAGCTGTGATCCAGGTAGGGAATGCTTCAGAGCTGTCAGAGATGACGAATTATCTCATTTCTGTTCCCTACGTTGATCATGTAGCTAGTGTCCCTGGTACAATCAGTGTCGTTCCCCACTTTAGCCATGCAAGAGTGCATGGTACGGCCAAGGGACACTTACTGCCCAAATCATACACAATGGCTAAAGCTTAACAGAAGGTTCTGAGATCGTATCGTAGCCCAGAGGAAAAAAGGGGAGAGGAATGCACCACCACAGCAATGGAAGAAAACAGTGCTGCAATTCATACAGCAGCTTTTCTGCAGGGTGTGGGGAAGGCTCCTTTACAGAAACTTGAGACAACATGTGAATCTACATCATTCTTTACGAAATGTGAAATACTTCACATCAGAAGAAGAAAAAAAAATCTTTCATAAACTGTGACTTCCTGATTTCTAAACTGTTGATTTCCAAACTTAGCAGCACAGTGGAAACATCAAGCTAACAAACAAACCATCCACCACAGGTTCCTCACAATCTACATTTGCAAGTGTATCTCTGCACTTCACCTAAATTAATCAAGAATTAATACGTTAGATGTTGAGCCTTGTTTCTCAATGGTATTTCCTTTCTTAGCTGAACAATGTAAAAATGTGTGTGCAAATACTTCTACAAAACGGTGATGATAAATAGCTGACAATACATGGTATAAGAAAATATAAAGAGAGAATCCTGAAAGGAGGCAATATTTCACATGAGGATATTTTTTAACACTCTTGTTTTTTTTTAGAGCCCCGCAGAAAGCACTAGGAAATTTCCATTGGGCAATATTGCTCAGTTGAATTTTTTTTTTTATTTCTGCCTCTGGATGGGGGCGTATATCCTGCTCTGGATTGAAGCTGTTTTTTTCCTATATATCCTACACTGATAATACCTATTTCATGGAGACTGTGACATGAATTTTTCCCTGATGTGTTTTCAGAACAGATCAGATTTTATTATGTTTCAAAAAAGGAAAAGAGAGCCTGTCTGAAAGGCTGAACTGAGCTGAATGTTGTTTGGAAGGTAAGCTGTTTTACTGTTAAGGAAATACAATATTTAATATGATATTTTTTAATCTCAGTTAAGATTAGATTCAAGGAGGAGATCCATTCTCAGTTCTAACTTTGACTTCTCTTCCACTTAATGTTATAGCCAAATGAGAGCTGGCATAGAATCATAGAATCATCGAATTGTTTAGGTTGGAAAAGACCTTTAAGATCATCGGCCAACCATTAACCTAGCACTGCCAAGTCCACCACTAAACCATGTCCCTAAGCACCACATCTACACGTCTGTTAAATACCTCCAGGGATGGTCACTCAACTACTTGCCTGGACGATGTTTGACAACCCTTTTGGTGAAGAAATTTTTCCTAATGTCCAATCTAAACCTCCCTTGGCACAACTTGAGGCCATTTCCTCTCATCCTATCGGTTGTCACTTGGGAGAAGAGACCAACACCCACCTCACTACAACCTCCTTTCAGGCAGTTGTAAAGAGTGATAAGGTCTCCCGTGAGGCTTCTTTTCTCCAGGCTAAACAACCCCAGTTCCCTCAGCTGCTCCTCATAAGACTTGTGCTCCAGACCCTTCACCAGCTTCGTTGCCCTTCTCTGGACGCGCCAGCACCTCAATGTTCTTCTTGTACTGAGGCCCAAAACCGAACACAGTATTCGAGGTGTGGCCTCACCAGTGCTGAATACAGGGGCACAATCACCTCCCTAGTCCTCTTGGTCACACTATTTCTGATACAGGCCAGGATGCCATTGGCCCTCTTGGCCACCTGGGCACACTGCCGGCTCATGTTCAGCCAGCTGTCAACCAGCAAGCCCCAGGTCCTTTTCTACCAGGCAGCTTTCCAGCCACCCTTCCCCAAGCCTGTAGCTTTGCATGGGGTTGTTGTGACCCAAGTGCAGGACCCAGCACCTGGCCTTGTTGAACCTCATACAATCGACCTCGGCCTATCGATGCAGCCTGTCCAGGTCCCTCTGCAGAACCTTCCTACCCTCGAGCAGATCAACACTCCCATCCAACTTGATGTCAGCTGCAAACTTACTGAGGGAGCACTCGATCCCCTCATTCAGATCATTAATAAAGATATTAAAGAGAACTGGCCCCAAAACTGAGCCCTGGGGAACACCGCTCGTGACCGGCCACCAACTGGATTTAACTCCATTGACCACAACTCTCTGGGCTCGGCCATCCAGCCAGTTTTTTACCCAGCAAAGAGTATTCCCATCCAAGCCATGAGCAGCCAATTTCTCCAGGACAATGCTGTGGGAAACGGTGTCAAAGGCTTTACTGAATTCTAGTTAGACCACTTCCACAGTCTTTCCCTCATCCACTAAGTGGGTNGGTAGTCCTCCTGGGTTGCCTGTCCCTTCTTCCAAAGGTCATAAACTCTCCTTTTTTTCTCGAGTTCCAGACAAAGCTTTCTGTTCAGCCAGGCTGGTCTTCTTCCCTGCCAACTCGTCTTTTGGCACATGAGGACAGCCTGCTCCTGTGCCTTTAAGATTTTCTTCTTGAAGAATGTCCAGCCTCCCTGGACTCCTTTGCCCTTCAGGACTGCCTCCCAAGGGACTCTGTCAACCAGGCTCCTAAACAGGCCAAAGTCTGCCCTCCGAAAGTCCAAGGTAGCAGTTCTGCTGAAGCCCCTCCTTACTTAATCATAGAATAGAATCATAGACTAGTTTGGATTGGAAGGGACCTTAAAGATCATCTAGTTCCACACCCCCTACCACAGGCAGGGACACCTTCCACTAGATCAGGTGGCTCAAAGCCCCATCCAACCTGGCCTTGAACACTTCCAGGGATGGAGCATCGACAACTTGTCTGGGCAATCTGTTCCAGTGCCTCACCACTCTCATAGTGAAGAATTTCTTCCATCAGCAAACTTGCTGAGGGTGCACTCAATCCCACTGTCCATGTCCCCAACAAAGATGTTAAGCAGCGCCAGTCCCAATACTGACCCCTGAGGAACACCACTCGTCACTGGTCTCCACTTGGACATCGAGCTGTTGACTGCAACTCTTTAAGTGTCACCATCCAGCCAATCCCTTATCCACTGAGTGGTCCATCCATCAAAACCACGTCTCTCCAATTTAGAGGCAAGGATGTTGTGCGGGACCGTGTCAAATGCTTTGCACAAGTCCATGTTGACTTCTCCCCATTATATTTATGTCCTTAATATATTTGGCAACAGTTTTCAGGATTATTTGCTCCATCACCTTCCCAGTAATTGAGGTGAGGCTGACCAGCCTGTAATTCCCCAGATACTCTTGCTGTTCTTAAAGATAGGAGTGACATTTACTTTATTCCAGGAGCAACATGTACTTTCTTCCAGTCCTCAGGAACCTCCCCCGATTTCATCCATTGGTGCATCCCATCACGTCCCATGGACTTGCATACACCCTATTTGTTTAAATATTGCCTAACCTAAACCTCCTCCATGGGTAAGTCTTCCTTGCTCCAGACTTTTCCGTAGGCCTCAGGGACCTGGGATTCCTGAAGGCTGGGCTTACCAGTGAAGACCAAGGCAAAGAAGGCATTGAGCACCTTGACCTTCCCCGTGTCCTTTGTCACCAGGACCCTATTCCATTTAGAAGTGAACCTACGTTTCTCCTAGTCATATCTTCGTTTTGCTACTGATAGATCTGTAGGAGCCTTTCTCGTTGCTCTTCACATACCTCACCAGATTTAACTCCAGATGTATTGCCTTTCCCATCCCACCCCATGTTCAGACTGTTTTTATATTCCTCCTGGGTCACCTGTTCTTGCTTCCACCTCCTGTATGATCTCCTTTTATGTTTGAGTTTTGTCAGGACCTTCTTGTTCATCCATGCAGGACTTCTCCAAACTGTCTTTGCTTGATTTCCTGCAGAGGAGGATGATTCATTCTTGAGCTTCGAAGAGATGATCCTTGAAAATCAACCAGCTCTCCTGGACTGCTCTTCTCTCCAGGACAGTATCACATGGGATTTCTCCAAGCAGATCCCTGAAGGGGCCCAAGTCTGCTCTCCTGAAGTCCAGGGTTGTGATCCTACTATATTACCTTGTGTGATCCTGCTTTGTACCTTGACCTCTCCTCTGTGGAAACAAAACAAACTTGGAACAGAGGGTAGGTGAATCTCATGCTGGTCACTGGATAAGTATATGGTGCCAAACTAATAATATTGCATTTTTTTGGTCAGGTTTGTCTATCTTGAGATCTTTGATTCATCTACAGTCCAACTACCTTAGTTCTAGCTAATGAGACTACTATACTTTTTTTTTTTTTTTAAATTAAAAAAAAAAGATTACATCCATGGTAAATGATGGATGAAGGAAACACCTTTTATATAATTTTGCATCCTCATTTACTTAAACCTCAATTCCATTTCAGAAGTCAAAACTCCAACAAAGAGATAAAAGAAAAAAGATTGCCTTTCTCTTTAAAGTGCTGAGTTTATTCTTGGCAGTCTGACACTGAGAACTATCTACAGAAAGCTGAAGTTGATGTTTTTTCCCCACTTTCTGCCCTCTTGACATTTACCAAAACCTGCAGTTTGTTCATACTAGTAACTCAGGGTGAGTCTAGAGGAGACACATATTATATATACTAGATAAACTTGTCGTGCCAACTTAGACCAAAGCAGAGAGATTTGGCTGCTCTAAGTAGCTGAAAATAACTATGGTATGCAATGATGCACCAGTAGATAACAGGAAAATTGAAGTTTTCTTTCACATTGGTCAGATTTGTTTCCCTCTTGCTTGGACAGGCATGTGTAAATGTACTTAAGAAAATAGAAAAGAGCCAGAGGAAAGTTAAAAAATCCCTTTCTTTCCTCTCTGTTTTTCAATGTCAAGGACGTAAGAAAGTCAACAGGGAAAAAAAAGTCTGGCTTCAGACAATGAGAAAACCTTTGTTTAAGGATGCTTCTTTCATATTTTTCCTTTCAAAATCTTCTATAAAGCTGAGGAGAGAATGTCATTCCTCCCATCCCGTGTCAGTGACACAAATAATTAAAAGCCAGAACCCGGAGAGATCAGGAGTCTCAGAGCAGCTGGACAAGGAGATTGTTAACAAAGTCACTGAAAAACAAGAGGTTTTCCAGAGCGATGGAAATTTGCTACAGTGGTGTGGAGGAGCCAAAGGGATGGGGAGCAAGAGGCCAGTAACTATGAGAGAAGAGGCAAACAACCTGGTTCTAAGCAAGCGAGAGGCCCTGGCAGCCATCAAGAGAAGGAGGGCACACTTAAATGTTAAGATTCAGGATCAAAATCAGTATTTCTTAGAGGTCAGGATAAAACAGGTGTTCCAAATACACTGTCTACTTCAGAGACAAGCTTAGATATGACCTGGGTGAGAGGATACTGGTCACATTTGGAAATCCTTACAGCCATACAGTTCATGGGATGTGATGCTTCCAGAGAGAAACAATTGGCTGATGAATAGCACCGAGATGCAAAATAAAAGGACATTGAAAGATGAAAGGTGTATTTCCTGCACATTTTGGTCCATGTCTCACACCAAGCAAACAGACATCTGTAAATATACTGGCTAGCTTCATCATCTCAAGGAACTGAACTAAGTCAGTTCCCTTAACAGAGCCCTTAACCCATCTACCCATTAGAAAGTACAGCCATGACCATTCCTTCCCCCCTTTTTTTATTATTATTATAGATGGAGAAGGGAAAAGCTTCCTAGCTCTGCTGGGAGGGTGGCTGGGACAAATGAGGCAGGTTGGACTCTGAAGTAATAGCTTCCCATGACTTCCTGGCAGGTGAGAGTCTCAGAACACTGAACCTGCAGGATGACATGCATTCGAAGAGTCAGACAGGGTCTTTGTGCCTGTGGTGCTGTTGGGAATACAGGGGACAAACTTCATAGGACAGCAATAAGAAGAAACACAGCCTGATACTGGAACTGGTGAAGATGGAGTAGGAGAGAAGGCAGGTGTCCTGCAGACTTTTTGTACTAAAGGCTAAAATCTTGTCCTAGGTCATCAGAGAAGGGAAACAGATCCCCAGCTCCTGATACTCACCAGAATTATAGCATGCTCCTACAATTCGGGAACTGACCTGATTGTCTCCTGCAAACTGGCCATAAAATCTTTGAGAGGTTTGTAGACCATTGAGTATTGTGTTTGTTTCATCTCTCTTGCACAGATGGTTCTCTGAAATATCCCAGAAACCCTGAAGAGCACTGCAGACTGGTGGCGTAGGAGCACCCCACTGTATACCCCTCAGTCAGTAGCGGGGAGTCAGGCCCTGCAGGGCAAGGGAAGCTCTTTTCCTGCGGCAGGCAGTAGCCCGGTTGCCTTACTTCGCCAGAGCTCTTCTACGGCAGCTGCATGCTGTCATACTGCTACTTAGAGAAACAGTCATACCTGCTAAGTACAAAATAATATGCTGCTGGAAGTTACCAGGACAAAAACAAGTTATACGGTGAAAGCAGGATTATTTGAGGTCATTGTGGTAGGTATGCTTGAAAACTCTTGAGCTTAGCTGGCTTGAGAGCCTTTACAAAGCCAAGTAAGGAAGACACTGCTGCAGGCATGGCCTCATCGGCAGCTTGAAGACAAGTGTTTTGAAAAGATTACCTCATTGCTGGTGTGCAGCTAGTATTGGTGTGAACTCTGCTATTATTACCAGATTTTACTTGCAAATATTTTTGCGATGATGTAGCTACATGCAGAGGAGGCAGCATCCTAGTCAAAGGCAACAGACACAAACTGCATTTGTTTTGTCTAATTTTGTTTTCATTGACTTCAATGAGCTTTGCATTCTACTTTGTTTTCATTTTAAAAGTACATCTGATGTCACAAAACATTACTGAGCTGGACAAGCAAGAAAATCTCAGAATAATCAGTAAGAATAATAGAAGTATATTTTAAACACAAGATGAAGAAAAATGTATAATTCCCAATAGTAATGAAATATATTTAAATTCTTTTAGATTGTGTTAAATTACTGGATTTTATATCAGCTTTAGAGACAAAGTGATAATTAAATACATGTGCTGGTTTGGGGTGGGATAATTAGTATCCGCCAGAATTAGCTGTATGAAAAATAAAACAATATATACTGCATCTTAGCTGTGGTTGCATTAAATGATTTTGGTTTGTGCATTTGCAATAAATCTTCTACAAACTCTTCAAGGCATAACTTGATGCTTCTTTCTTTCTTTAAAAAGTAATCTGGTTTCAATTGTAACATTAAAGTGATATTCATCCTTTTAATTTCAACTAAATTGACAGCTGACTCCAATTTTTGTGTTTATAGGAGTAAATGAAAAGAACACCAAGTGTGCTCTTCAACAGCCCTTCATGATATGAAGTGCTACTCTACTTTCATCGGAACACTTCTTAGAAAAATGAATTCTTACATAAACCATATTGTACTTATAATATAATTGGGGGATCAGTGATGTAGATGAACAAAGGAATAAAGTGACATTTCTAATGTTCCAGCCTCAGTGCAAACGCTGTTGACTTAATATGGCTCTCTTACAAGTGATGTAAGACCCATTTCCAACGATGCGCCATGACTACTCCACATGAGGGTTTTTGTGAGTCCTTGTTGACATGTTGACTTTCAGAGCTCAAATCTCTTGCTGGTCTGCTGGGGTCTGGCTCTTCTGACTTGGGACTGTGTTCAGCTCTGGTAATTTGCTTACTCTGTTTTCTTTCTTTTTTTTTGCTCTTTTATAAAAGTCAGCAGAACTTTTCAAGGACATCTCACTTTAATGAGATGTTATTCATAGGAAATATTTTTTTCTTAGGTAATTTGTTTAACAGTGGAAAAAGTTGGAAATGTCACATGCTAAATGAAAAGCATTTGACATTTTTGCACAGTGGTTAAAAGAAGTTACACAATTTTTCCTCCTTTTTCTTCATGTTAGTTTTAGGAGAAAATATGAAAATATGCAATTATTTTGCTACAAGGGGGCTCTTTCCTGAGTTCTGTGAATGACTTAATACCCAAATGGGAAAAGTCACATTTTTCAGACCATCTTTTCAGACTCTGCAAACGTTGGCAGATGTAGCATTCAAAACATGAATCTGATGTAAAACATGCAACGATCTTTCCCATTACATGGATAAAAAATTATTTTTTTTAAAGGAAAACAATTGTTCTTCTGGAGGATACTATGGAACACTGGAAAAGAGTGTATTGTTCCAAAACTTTTTATCCTACAATTCAAACTCACTGTCAGAATTTCAGATCAGACAACAGAGTAAGTTCAATCAAGCTCCTGTCACTTCTCATCTTGGCTTACCATGGAGTTAGAGCTTAGCTAGCTTTTTGATATTTCTATTATAGATTTCTGTTAAAAAATCCATCCATCCATCCATCCATCCATCCAGCCATCCATCCATCCACCTACCCAACCCATCCATCCATCTCTCCACCCACCCATCCATCCCAGGATGAAGTCTAACAATTTGGAGGAGGAAGCCTTCTGGTGAAGGCTGGCTGAAATTTCTGTTGTTTCCTTTTTGTCCTCAGACTGATATTGTGAGAAAAAAATGATCAAGTCTCTTTTATGCTCTGGTCTCTCCTTCACATGCAGGTCCCTCTGTCTTTCCTTTTCCTGTTGGGTCTTTGGAAACAGACTGGCAGCATATGATACTGATGTTCAGGGGTAGGAAATAGCAAAAATTCTTCCAGTCCAGACCATATTTTGAAGCAGCAGTTGTTTGAGAGTTGTATGGGCAGTTTCCCCTCTCTCTATGCACCAGCTAATACTCAGACAAATTGTTCCAGGCTCAGATTTACTATTAAAGTGAATGGAAACTTTTAACAAGGAAATGAAACTCTCTCTCTTCTTTTCTTAGATTACAGTTTTAAACTCCATAGGGAAAATATGAAGACAAATTGTTATGCAAATGAAGAATTAAAGGAATTAGAATATCCAGCACATTTTTAAACTGCTTTAACCGTAGATTGTTGATTACCAGCTGCATGTCTTACATAATTCTTTGAGCAGTATTACTCTTACAAAAAGTACAAAGAGTTGGGAGACAGTGGGGAATGTAACACTTACATGCAACACTGACAGCTGTGAATAGCAAGAATTGTTAAACCTCAAGCAACCAGCCCATGCAGTTAACTTCAATATCCCTAGACTCTTTTTATTCCCTTCATAAAGTAAACATATGCATTCTTTTTAATGCAAAGTTGTATGAACAAGACTATCATTTCTCCACATGTCCTACTAAGAAAACGACTGATTAAAGAGATCCCAGATGTACAGACCAACCTGGAACATGCAAATATACTTGACTCATTTAAAACACATAGAGAATTGTTAGAAAAGTGCATTTTAGAGGGTAGCTAGCCCCCCAAAGGGAAAGAATACAATTTAGAATACATTTTAGACTGACATGGGGGAAGATCTCTATTAGTGGTGCTTTCCATCCATGTATATTCTTTAAATATCCTTAAAAGAAAGTAGAATTAAAGAAGTAAAACATGGCAACAGTTTTACGCTCACTCATAAAATCACCAAAAACTTTTCAGCATTTCAGTTTCTAGGGTTAAGGCTTTCAGCAGTTGGCTTGGGATCCCTCAGTGTACAGTTTTGTGCAATGTACTTTATAGGTCTTGAAAGAATTAAGTCAACTCTTCTTAAACCTGTATTGGTGCACCCTTAAAACTTACACTAGATGCTGAACAATATAGCATCTAAGTACATTCTGGACTTCTTATATTCCTCCATAATGTCAATGAACTTTCACAGAGAGACAGACACACACGAATGTAGCCAGCCATTTGGATTTCTAGACATTTTGTCCCGATTAGTGTATTCTGAATTCAGAATAGTTGCATGAGCATGAAATGCACTTAGAGACTTTTTCCTTGTCACAACCTCCCAACTTTTGAATAATTTGTTAGTTTTGTAGGTGCCTGCTTAAATAAGATTAGGTTTGTACAGCTGTGTGAACTTTTCTGCAAATACAGATCTTCAGGCTTTTCTGTATTCCTATTCATTTAATTAGCTACTGACAGGTATTAATATTGTGACTTCAACTGACTTACTAGTAAGTCATTAAATGTTCTGAGCACTTTCTTGAGTTTACAGAGCAGCAGACCAAGGTTTTGATTTATCATTGCTTTTCAGGCCCCAGGACTTCTGCTTGACAAAAAGAATGTAAATGCAAAATACTCTGGTAATTTTGCAGTGCAAATTGCTGCTCCACACTTCCAGGAGCAATACAGGGACCTGTTCAATACAAGAAACAGTACGATCTTCAGACATTTAGGAAAAATACTGTAAAGAGTGCCCACAAAAAGGTTAAGAAAACACTCAAGTAATTCTTTAAAGATATGGCGAAGCTGTTTTACATTACTGATGAAAGAAAATTTTTGCTCAGTCATCTGTATTTTGCTCTTTTACAAATTAAGGGAACTGGGGATGGAAAAGTCATTAGATTTACCACATATTTTACTAATTCTGGTAAATGGTGTATTTATTATATAATTCACTGATTCTGTTCAACTCAGACCTTGTTAACTAGAGCTCTGTGAATAAGTGTCATATTTGGGGACAAAATATGAACATTTTGAGAAACAATAAGCGCAATCCTAAGTTGACATAGAAGTTTAATTCCAAGAGTTGGTCAACATTTTTGGAAAAAAAAAAAAAAAAATCACGGGGATTTTCAATAGTTAAAGTCATATTGATTTGAAAAAACATTAAAGCATTTATTTAAAATATTAAGAATAGATGACCTTTTTGAAGCACTTTTCCTTTATTTCCTGTATAAGACAAATAATTTTTCTTGTTGACATCAGGAACACTGTACTGCTAAAACCTCATCTAGTTCTAGGGCTAACTGCAATTGCATATTAGGATTCACCAACAGGGGAAATGTTCAAGAAGAATGAATTTGTTTCAGGAGCTATAACCATGTCCAGAGTGAATAGCGCAGCATGTTACAGAGATACCTGTGCTCATTTCAGAAAACTTACCCTACGGCTTCTGGACTCAGATGTGTCAGGAGGACTGGCTCCCCACTGAAAATTTCAGTTAATTGTCCAGGAAATACCCCTGGCTAATGCAGGACCAGCTGATGATTTCTAGGACAATTCTTACTGAAATGTAGATGTAACATGTTCAGTTAGAGATATCTGGAGTAATCATATTGCATTGTTTAGTGTAACCTTAGTGTAAAGTAGGTGTAAGAGCCTTACTTCCAATGAAGTAATAAAATTCTAGTCACCAGGCTTTGCAACAGAAAGCAAGTGTGAAATTGCCTACAGTTTTTTTCTGATATGCATCATGCCAATGTATACTTTGTGAATTACAAATTCTAAGAGATTTTCATTTGTTTATGGATTTTTTTTCAGTTTGTTCTGACATAAGAGAGGAGTTAAGCTGTCACATTACAAAAGCAGAAAAAACCCCCACATGATTTACAAAAAAATCCAAATAAAACAGCATGCCTATAAATCACAGCTCTTAGAAAATGTTATTCTGTACTTCAAAGACTGTTGAAATACCAAAGGAACTTTATAAAATAATTTAAGTTTTTGTTTTTGTGAAGAATTGTTGGGGGACATCTGTTGTAACATCTTCCAATAACAATAGTTTGTATTTCTCCAGTAGTTCCTCCAAAGATTTAAACATGCTTTAAAGAAGTTAATCCAGAGAGTGATCAGTGCATATTGCTGATGTTTCTATCACTGCACTGAAGTTATTTATTCAGATTATTTTACTATCTAGACATAATATTTTTAAGAGTGAGATGTGTATGGCTCCAGAATTGGAAGACAGGTAAGAGTTCAACTAAAGAAGCACAAAGTATAAAAAAAATCTGAAAGAGGATACTTTACTATAATAGTGACTATCACCTGCAATATCTGAGGACCATTTTGTGAATAAATTCAACATTAGTTTTCTTTCTTTTTTTTTGATAGTTTGTCACTCTAGCTTTTTTCTTTCTCTTTTTTTTTATCACTGATATGGAAGTATGGAAGAGGGGATGAATTATTCTGTGATATGGATAAGTTCAAATGAAAAAAGGAGCAGTGAATTTAGCAGCACTCCTGGAAGCAATTTGTTTATCAGTTGCATATTTTTCTCTAGGAGAGATTTTCATAGTTTTACCTGAATCTTCAAAAGATTTTTTTGTCCTGCTATTATAAGTTCCTGCTTTCCTTTTCTCCAAGGAATATGGGCATAAAGTAGTTGGAGAAGTAATGGTCCATCCAATATCTAGCCTGAACTTCAAAAGTATGAAAGAACCCTCTTTTACAAAATGGGGAGCAGAGCTGGGCACCAAATTTTGCTGTCAGTAGTTGACATTTGTTTCTGGTTCCATTTGACATAAGCAAATAGTGTTTGAAAACCTAGCTGCAAAGCATATTAATGAAGTTTCACAGTAAGTGAATCTATGTGTTCTTCTAAACTGTCTCATTCCACTAAGTGTTTGCTCTTGCAAACAAAAACATTAATGTTGTATTTTATTGGTTTATTCCTGAATAAATGTAAATAATGCATATCTGTCTTCTATGATTTCATTAAATGCCTAGTTTTTGTTTCTCTCCCTGTAATTTTTCAAAAATTCCATGATTTTTAAAAAATATTCAGCTTCCCTTTGCTCAGCATGGGATGATTTAAGAGCCCCAGCTTTCATTTGTAAAAAAATTTCTTTTTTTTTTTTTTCCATTTTTAAAGTTGTAGAGTACATGAGATTTAAGACTATAATTTTTAATAGTTTCATTATTGTTTGTGTTTCAATAACTATGCACTTACTGAATACTTTTGAGCTGGATTTTTCCAGGACAATTTAATGTGTATGTTTTTCTCATAGAAAGAGAACGTTTCTGGTGCTTGTTTTCCATGTACTTCCTATTACACTAGTTTAAAATTCCAGAATAACTTTATTGTCACTCAACACAACAGAATGGGCAACACTGTTCAACTAATAGCAATGACAGAGAAAAAAAAAAAAGAAATCAGACTATCAAATTCTTCTGTCTCTCTCTTCCACCTGAGGATTTCATTCTACTTATGCCTTCTCAGTTGATTCCCACCACCTGAACCCCTTCATCTTGCCTATTACCCTTAAGTATCATATTTGCTTGCTACTAATTACAGAAGTACACTTTCATGAAGTGAGCTGCTGCTATAGCTCTTTCAGCTAAATGGGCTTTCTTTTATTATGAAGGGGAAAAAATCATTCTAAACTTAGGCTTGGATTTACTTCTTGTCTACAAAGCACCTTTAATGTATACACTTCTATGTATAATATTCCTTTGCCCTGTTGAGTATGTGACTCTCCCTCTCTGGGGTTAAATTTAGTGGTTAGAGATGTAATTTAGACAAGTTCTCAGGTGGTCCATAACATAGGTAGGTAGACCTACTTTGTTGAGATGGCTGGCTGTGCAATATTGTTTTTTTTTCTTTTCTCTGTGTATATATGTGAAGTCTTTCTTATATTCCTCCATAGTATATGAATGACATGAAAAATACAAAATTAAAAGTACAGATCTGTCATGATATAAGATTTCATAGACTTGGTGAGCATAATATTGCAAGTTTTTCATCCCTAAAAGGTGATCCATCCCCAGTCTAATTGGTGAAGGACTAGAATATTCTTCGAGCTGACAAGATCTTTTTTTTTGTAGCCCAGTATTCAAATATGCCAAAAGAATCTAAACTGCTTATGTTTAGATTGCCTTTTTAACCTGGATATCTGTAAACATACATAGTGCAAGTTTTACTATCAAAATCTTTAGTGAATGTCTGTAAATGGGCATAGCTGGGAGACATAGTTGAGTGGAAATGATAGGAGAAGTCATGCTCTCTGGAAGTTCTACATAGAAACAAAACTATAGCAAACTGGAAGGTGCATAAGTAGGTTTTGGGGGTTTTTTTGGTACATTTGGAAATTTTTTAGGAGTTTGTAGCACTAAAGCCTGTCTCCATGAGAAATCAGTTTAATTTAGGGTTAAGAGTGACCTGAACCTAAAGCAAAAGAAACCATTCTTAAAATAAAAATGATAATGCTAAAGTTGCCTTTTAAGATACTATTTCATTAAACCAGTGTAACTTGCCTGTAAGAACTAGGTCTTCATTAAGTCAGTTTACTCCCTGGTATTTTTGGTTTACGGAGTTCTTTAATAATTATAATTCCTTATAGCTACTTAAGTGCATTTAAATCTTAAGAACATTTCCAGATACAGCTACATTTTTATCTGCAAAATGAAAGCCACAGCTCTTGTTGACAAGTAGAACTCTTTCCTACTTCCTTCATAACATTGCTTTTTCATGTCTACATGTCCAAATGTCCCATAGCAGGCCCTGGTTTGGAGGGCCAGATGGAATGCTGAGGCCATCCAGCAGTTTATAAATGGACATTTAGTGCATAAAAGCGCCTACTTTTATCTTGAATTTGTGGAATTTCCGATGCTTCCAATTGGAAACACTTCAGTCCCCTGGTGAACTTAACTAATACAGTTTGTAAATACAGAAAGATGATCACCACATATATACAGTGAAGGAGATGTTGCTGACTGTTAAGTCACATTGAAAATAAACCTGTGAAAGGGGAACTTATTGTATCTATCTGTAGCATTCCCCTCTTTCACAGTGAAGGAACTGATAAAATACATAGCAATACCATGCTTGGGGATTCTCAGATGTTTCTCGATATAGACAATTTTATTATCAGCTCTGAAACAGAAAAAGACTTTAAGTATCCTCCTGAAAGAAAAAGGTTTTTTATGCCTCTGACCTGTTTTATATAATTTTATTACAGCAGTCATTGTTCTGTCTGTAATAACTTTGTACTCTGAATGATTCCATCCTCCTGTAAGAACAGTATCTGCACTCCTTGGATGAAGTGCATAGCCTGTGTCAATTCATCTTTCAGCACTCATCTTATTTTTGTGTAGATGCCTTGAACTTGTCATCATTAGTGAAATAAATCCACATTCTTTGGCTCTCAACTAAGGTTTTGTTGAGGAATTGCTACTCCTGTGCCTTTGACAAGATTCCTAGCTAGCTGCATGCTTCTAGTATCATCACTTTTCTTTATTCCTGAATTATATTTCTTGAATTCCATGTATATATTTAGTTAGTTTGTATCTTCTCTCACTTTTTTAGAACTTAATCCAGTGTCTAGCAATGTTAGTAGGAGTCTTTCTGTTGTCTGTAGCAGGCCTTGCACTGGGACCTTTCTAATGTTTGCATGGTATAACTAGTCTGCCATGGCATTTTGCCTTGGTATAGTATTCTCAGAGAGTTTGACTAGTTTCTTCTAAGTCCCGCTTTCCAGATTAAAGAAGAGGGATGGATAAACCCATAGGTAGAGTTCAAAGGTATTCAATCATGTTTTACTCCTTTTTGTATGGGTAACTAATCTGGATGACTACAAGCTGTGTCCAGGAAAGGAGCTAAGAGACTAGGGGTTAGAATCCTTGTTTGCATCTGTGCATGTAATCAAAACAGGCCGTTAAAGAATGTGTCATGGCATAATTTACATCCATATAACTAAATGTTCTTTATTCTATACCCTATGCTATCCTGTCCTGGTTTCAGCTGGGGTAGAGTTAATTTTCTTTCTAGAGCTTATTGTGGTTTAATCCGGCAGGCAGCTAAACACCTCGGAAAAAAAAATTCATGGGTTAGTTTAACAGTTAGATAGAGACAGTTTAATAGGACAGAAAAGGAAGGTGTGATGATGTGCTCCCCCTGCCCCTGACCTAACTTTTTCCCTAACCCTGCCCAAGCGATAATCACCTGTGGTGACCATGATGAATGCATGTGATGGATGCAGATAACAACACAACAGGTGATGCATTCACCTAACCACAGTGCTGATCAGTGTGTGACTCCAGCCAAATTTGGAAGAAACTAACTGCGGTCTGTATGTAAATATGACTCTGAGTCAATCATCTTACCCCCATAAATAGTGGGCAGCCCAAGAGCCCTTTGAGCTCTCCTGCATGCCAGGATCTCGCCTTGAGCAGGGACACCTCTCAGGGTTACTCCTCGAGGCTGAGAGATTCCTTGCCACAACAGATCCTCAGTAAGTGACTCATAGCATGCTAAATTTTGAAATCTTAGCTAAGTGATATAAAGGATTGATTGCACATATATAATCCTTTAGACATAAACCGTTGACTGAGTCTGGGACTAGGATTGGATCCAGCTGCACCCAGACTTCTCTCTGAGAAGGAGTTTAGAAAGCAAGGGGGTCCTTTCTGGATCTCATGACTCAACGGGAGGGTTCCCCGACAGTTTTGTCTGATCCTGTCCTCTATGCAGTAAATAATCAAGTGTACCTTGCCACAGAATCTTGTTAACTTACTGTCACATTTACCATCAAACTTTGTTAAATCGCTGTCTTACATCAATAGGTATATTGCTACTTCTCTCTTACGAGTGAAGTGCATCTCTCTCTCTCACTCCATCTCTGACAGAAGGGAAAATAATAATAATAATAGTAAAAAGAATATACAAAATAAGTGATGCACAATGCAATTGCTCACCATCTGCTGACCGATGCCCACCCAGTTCCCAAGCAGCAGTGTCCCACCCTGGCCAACTCCCCCTAGTTTATATACTGAGCATGATGTCATATGATGTGGAATATCCCTTTGGCCAGATTGGGTCAGCTATCCTGGCTGTGTCCCCTCCCAGCTTCTCGCTGGCAGGGCACGAGAAGCTGAAAAGTCCTTGACGAGTGTAAGCACTACGTAGCACAACTAAAACATCCGTGTCTTATCAAAATTATTCTCATACTAAATCCAAAACACAGCACAATACCAGCCCCAGCTACTAGAAAGAAAATTAACTCTGTCCCAATCGAAACCAGGACATATCCCCAAATTGTTCTCAGATGTTTTCTGAGAGAATGCTCTTTGGCATGAAAAAAGAAACGTGCCGGGACGCTTGCTAGTAATTAAACAGTATGAACTGTCCATAATACCAGCCCTTAGACAAAGAAGGCAAATTATGGTAAATGAAATCCAGAATGAACATACATCTTCATGCAAGGCATTGGAGTGTTTAGAACTTCTAAAGGATGGTCAAGAAATCTTGAGTTTTGAGGAACCATTGATTTTTAGAACTTACATAGACATTTGTAAGGGCTATGGACAGGCATTTTTGTCCATTTAGGAGCCAGAATGAGAAGTTCACTCCTGAGATTGTATATCTTTTCTTTGACAGAACAGAGTAGCGTTTAATTTATTGTAGAACAGACAGTAGAGGTTGTGTTTCCTGACTTCTATGTGAGTTAGAGCTCTTGCCAGAAAGTGGGAGACTTACAATCAATATACTTTTCCAGTCTGTCAGGATTCAAATCCACAGGAATATGCCCAGGTTCTCAGACAATGACAACGTGAGTGGGTGAATAACAACACCCACTGAATCACAGAATCATACAACAATTTTTGTTGGAAGAGACCTCCAGAGGTCACCCAATCTGAGCCCTTGCTCAAAGCAGGTCTGCTTAGACCAGGTTGCTCAGGGCTGTATCTGGAACATCTCCAAGGATGAAGACTCTACAACCTCTCTGGGCAACCTGTTCCAAAGTTTAATGGAAAAGCAAGTTTTCTAATATCTAATCAGAGAATTTTCTATGTTCCCAACTTGTGTCTCTTGCCTCTCTTCCCATGACTGTCCATTTGCAAGAGTCTGGCTCTGTCTTCATTGTATCTATTCTCTAATCAGGTGGTTGTAGACAGCAGTAAGGTCTTCCCTTAATCTTCTCTTCTTAAGGCTGAACAGGCTCGGTTTTCTCAGCCTCTCCTCATACGTCACGTTCTCTGGCCTATTGGCTATCTCAGTGGCCCTCATTGGACTTGCTCCAGTGTGTCAGTATGCTTTTTGTACTGAGGAGCCCCAAAGCAGATACAGTACTCCAGATGTGGTCTCACCACTGTTGGACAGATGATAAGGACATGCACTTTAGTCCGTATTTAGGTATGTAAGTCACATTTCAGAAGTCCCAATATTTAGAAACTTCAAAAGTCAGTGGGATTTGCTCTCCTATGAAGCTTGAACTTCCACAAACTTATCTCTGAGAATTTCCATTGCCATGATGTTTGTTTTATTTCCTGAGAATCAGAAGGGTAACATAGTTAGATGAATATAATCTGTTTTTTAATATCTCTGAGGCACATTTAGAAGCTGGTTTCCTCTGTCCTCATCTTGGAAGATGGAGAAGTACCTGTCTTCCCATTTGTAAAATGATTGAAAATACAGAGCATAAGTTGGAATAATGACCCTAACATTTCAAGGATTCTGGTGTAGCAGAAATAGATGCACTTTTAAGTATTCATGAAATAGTCTCTGAACTGCCTTACGCCATAAAAAATATGACCACATCCACTTTGAACTGTTAAAAAGAGGTTGTGAAGCGTCAGTCCCTGCATCATACTTTAGTCTTGCTACTGACTTCTACTCTGTCAGTTTTGGGGGAATGGTCTAAATTCGTTGTTATCTACTTGATAGACTTAAAAACTATTTAGTGTTATTCAAGAGGTCTGAATCAGTCAGTCTATAAATAATACTAAAGAAGCCACTTATTTACACCTTTTCCTTCAGATTTTCCAAATCAGAGATACTGCCACTTCCAACGAACAAGAACTTCTCTATATTTCAAGATCTGTCTGTATTTCATCTATTTGTAAGTGACAGGGACACTTTGGACAGGATTTAACCATGTTGGAATTTTAGTGTGTTAGACTACTCTGTAAATGGAAAAAAACATTCACTTTTGCACTGTGACTCACTTAAATAATTGTGTATGGCTGTAGCTATTTACTCCTCTGAGTTTGCTATGACACGGAACTGAGCTGTGTGTTGAGGAGTCCTGGATCCCAGTGTCACAGATGTCAGACCTTTTACATTTGTTTTTTAAATAAATCAAACAATAAAATAAAAAGAGCTTCCACGTGCCCTTCCTGTTCAGTCTGTCAGCAAATAAGGATGGGTGAACTTCTCTTTTCAGAAAAGCAGCCCTTTGAAGATGTTTAGAAAAGAAATGGGGAGGATAAGATCAAAGGAGCCCAAAACCTGTTCTGTGTAGTCAGTGAGTATTGTTCTTGCACATCTGGGTCAGTTGACACTGTTTTTTTAGAGGCAGAAAATCTTCTCCCAAAAGGCAATGAGAACTCTCTATACACTACATTCTCTTGAATTTATTATGTGAGTTCAATGTTATATTGCAGTTAATTGGTAGTGACCCTAAATATACACAATCCTAGACAAAAACTATGCTAAGTTCAAGTTAAGGTCACAAGATGTAGTTATAATTTGGAGTAATAAAGGTATCCAAAAGACATGCCGAAAAAATACAACAAATGTAGAGCCGTGTAAGAAACTTAAATGAGTCTGATGAAGAAAATGCACAAGAGAGACATTCAAGCCTCCTCCCACCCCCGCCCCTATACCCCATAGTGATGTCATGTTGCAATAATTTGATTTTTTCATAACAGCCCAAATATGATTAAACTCTTTTAAAGAAACTTATTTCCTTTAGTGGTTCCATCCAGCAGACCTGAATCACCCAAAATCACCCAAAGGTTTTTCCCACTAATCCTCCATTGCCAATGAACACTAGACCCTCTTTGATTATCTTCTTTCTAAAAAAAAAAAAACTTTGACAGTTTTATGTTTTCATGAAGGAGAGAAAGAAACAACATAATCAGCAAATCAGCATGTCCATATATTGCACTTGAAGCAAACAGCACTGAATTTTCCTGTGAGCATCACTGAACAGTAAACCTCCTTTATCTGGGACCTTCTTCACCTGCCCAGAAGGAAGACAATGTAGGTCCATAGTCATTATACTGGGCCAACAACTGGGCCAACCCCTGCCTGACAGCCACTGCCAACCAATGAACCTACCCACCCTTCTGCTCCAGTTAAACTAAGCACATCCAGCCTCTCTCTTTCATTCTGACCCAAATAAATTTGATTTGCCCTTGTTTGCAAAGTTAAAGATCAGTTGACTGATCAGGCAAGCAGAAAATCTCTGTGAAGCTCTTTTGGTCTCTTACTACCCACCTGCTTTCTCAAAGTCATACTAGAGTCTGGGTATTTAGTGTAATGCTGCAGCTGGCTTTTGTACCCACTGTTTTGAGACAGGGTAGTGAAGAAAACCCTATGTAAGGGATAAATATGATCATTTTTATAGGAAAGAGGTGATTTTATTTGCTGAGGATGGAGGGCCTCTTCCCAGTGCAGTAAATCTTTCCCTTGATTTCTGGAAATGCTTGTCATTCCAGTGCCACCCTTCAAGAGCTTTAGCACTGAACTTTACTGAGGCTCAAGAAGCACCTGGATTCAGTTTAGTTCAATTATTTGGGTAGCACAGGCCCTGGATTTTCCAAATTGATATATATATATATGTTACCAAATATTAGTACATCTATAAAGTAGATGTAAAAGAAGAGAAATCAGTGTTTCTTGCCACATTCTGAGGTCAAATTCTCCAAGTCAGAAATTTCAGCTGAGTGTTCAAACTTCTAAGAATTAGATTTGTGGCATTGACTTGAATGGGAAATTGTGTTACAACTGCAGGATTTGTTTCTATAGGTAGTGGTTCTCCATGAAAAGTAAGAGTTTTACAATCTCTTAGAAGTCAAGTTACATTTCTGAACTTTCTACATTCGTTCCATCATTAACTACTCCTCAGAGAGTTTCTACTTCTCTGATGTTACCTTTTAAAATGACTGGATTTTTTATAATGATATGAATCCTCTGTGCAAGCCTTTATATTCCTGTTCTAGTCCCAGAACCACCCCCTCTCCCAAACTCTGCTTTTTACAGCTCTGTAAAACATGCCTTGTCTTTCTAACCTGAAACAGTAGAGGGCAACCTGAGAATGACTATCCATCCTAACTGTTCCTGCAGCCTGAGATGCTGTAAATCTGGTGGTTTAAAAGTTATTACCAGTTATTGGTACATTAAATATACGTTAAATAATTACAGATTCAATATTGAATGTGGATGTGCTATACTTGTTATATTTCTCAGTGCAAACTGAACTTTTCATTCTAGGTCAATTGACTATGAGACCTCAATAAAAGAGTTGCACCATACTCAGCATCCCCATGCTCAGCATAGTCTGTCATTTGCAAAATAAATTTTGCAAAAAGGTGGAAGAAATGTGTAAATATGGATGGGGAATTGGCACCATAGAAAGAATAAACTCTTATGGAAATATCCTAGAATTAAACAAGAAAAAAACTAGTATAATTTATGGAACTATTATAGATTTTTATAGACGTTTCTTGACCATGGCATATAATTCTGTTTACCTCTACAGGTTTGAGTATTCTGTATTACTTTTTATTGTAAAGTTCTTGAAACTTCATACCCAATTTAAGGGAGTTGTACAGTCTTTGTCTAAACTTAGCTGAAAGTGTTATTATTCTATATTAAATTTGGTGGAAGAAGTAAGAATCTATTTAAGAGACAGTGAGACATCAGAAGACATGAAATGAGAGCCTGAGAGAATAGAACCTGTATAATATTAAATATCATGAGTACTTGGCAGTGGTGATTGCCTTTTTGCTCATGGCCTGATCCAAATACTGCAGCAAATTTATTTGTTAAGAGCCATCCTTTAGATCTTTGGAAATAATCTTCCTGTCACCATATAACAGAGCTTATTTATATTCAGCTGTGTTTCACTGCATTTCTTTAAACAACAATTTTCAAACACAAGTTACAACAATATGTGCAAAGAACATTTGCTACTACTGTTTCCCTGGGGAACCTGCATGCCTTCCTCCCAAGTTTCTCTGAGGTTTCACGGGACTCATCCCTTAATCCTACTTCTATTTTCCCCTCCTGTGGATCTTATTTACAAACACAACTCCAGCTATCATCTGTATGCCAATGACTCACAGGGTTAGTCCTCCACTCCAAGTTAAATTAAAATTCTTTTCCAGTCTTCTCAGTGCTACTTAATACCAGGGCAAGCTCAGAATGCCTGAAACACAATTCTTAATCATCCCTCTTTGGTTTTCCTTATTATCTTTGCACGATACCACCACTGTCCTTCCTGGGTCTGATGCCTGTAAGATGGGGATTGTGTTAACCTCAAACTTCTTTCTAGAGCTTCAGGTCCCATCTCTGGGAAGAATCTTTCCTTTTCATCCATGTGGAAAAAAGTCTTAAGTTTTAACTGTCACATCTTTGAAACATTCTATTTACATCTATTTAAGATGGTGCTGTTATGCAGAACTTGGTCCCTAATACATTTTATACCCTCGAATTGCACAGCCTCCCCTTCTCCTGGTAACAAAACACAAACTGCCTGTCTTCTATTGCAGGGCACTTTCTTGCAACCCTTACTATCTCTTCTGTGATTCTGAGCTTCTAAACTCATGACTTTTCTGCCAGTGTCTCCTCTCACCAACTCATTGTTACATTTTGTCAACCAAGTATTTTTGTGCCATTTGCCATAAATATTAGAAGCAACCTACCCATTGAGACTCGTTTGTTGTGGTTAATGCTAATGAAAATTTGGGAGGAAGTATTAAGCCTTAAACTTCACATTTTAATCTTGTCTTTTCCCAGTTTTTTTCAAAGCATGAACAATATGACAAAACTAATTTAGATCAAAATTGGCTTCATCATAAAAATCAAGGCATTATACCCAGGTAATCTGTTCTGAGTGAGGTGTTGATAGAACATGGGCAAGAGTTGGATGAAGCCCTTCCATTCCTTTGCCTTGCTTTAGAGGCTGAGTCTTTAGGATTTTAAAGGATCTGTATCTCCCAAGCATTGCCATTCAGCCTGGCTTACAGCCCAAGCTCCATTTTTTTCATGGAGAAATTCAAATTCTGGAATTTGTTCTGCTTCAGAATTAAGCCACATTTTTGTTCTTCGCTGATTTGCATTGCCTCTCTGTGTATTTTTGAGAACGCTATAAGTGTTCATGTGTAACTGTATCTGTTTCTCTGGAAAAGCAGTTAACATACTAACTTTCAATCAGTTCTAAATTAGTACACAGTTATGCAGGCTACAAGACAGTAAAGGGAAAGAAAAAAAAGCGATGAACCTACTAGATGTGTTTACTGACCTGGCTAGTCTCATGAGCTCATCACCCATTTTTTTCTTCCTTTACTTCTCCTTTTCTGTATGTTCATGTATCTTTGTTGTTCTCTTGTAGGATTCCTTCGCCAAAGGAATCACGGAGCCTCTGGGCCAGTCA
>VZTQ01012251.1:0-105097 GCA_013400755.1 Pelecanoides urinatrix
GGGCGGTGGCGGGGCCGGGCCGGCGCTCACATGACGGGCGGGGGCGGGCCGGGCTCCCGCCGCCCCGCTCCGCTCCGCTCCGCCGCTTCCCGGGCCGGCCCCCCCCGCCCCGGGGTTCCCCATCCCTCCCCTTCCCGCTCCGGCCGCCAGCTCCCCAGCGAAGCCCTCCCGGCCCGGAGCGCGGCGGGGCGGTTGCCTCCCCTCCCGGCTTTCTCTCCCTCCTCCTGCTGCTGCCCTGGGACCGGTGCCGTGTCCGTCTGTCCTGCCTCCGTCTCCGGCATGCCCGGGCCTTTGCCCCCCACCCAGCTGTACGCCTCGGAGCGGGTCGTCGTGCTGGTCTCCTGTGTGCTTTCCTTCCTGGGCTCCAGCCTCCTGGTTTGCACCCATGCCCTCTGGCCGGAGCTGCGGACCCGTCCCCGCCAGCTCCTGCTCTATCTGTCGCTGGCGGACCTCCTCTCGGCCCTCTCGTACTTCTACGGGGTGCTACAGGACTTCGACAGGACCTCATGGGACTGCGTGCTGCAGGGTGCCCTGTCCACCTTCTCCAACACCAGCTCCTTCTTCTGGACCATGGCCGTTGCCCTTTACCTCTATATCACCATTGTGAGGGGCTCGCCCACGGGCACAGGCTTGCTCTGCTGCTTCCATGTCGTGAGGTGGGTGCTGTCCGCTGTTCCCGTCGGAGCACGAGGTGTGGACCCCGCTGGCACCCACCCTGTGGCCAGGAGCCGTGCGGCATCCTCCGCTCTGATGGAGCGCTTGGCTGGTTGCTCGAGTCACCTGCTGTGTTCTTGAGGATAGCGTGCCCTTCTCAAGTTCCTTTTAAAGAGGGATTTTGCTGTCTTTTAACTAAACAGCCCTGCTTATTTCCCCCCTCCCCTCCCAAGTGAAGAAATGGAGACGTGGAAAAGTTAAAAATTATTTGCTTCAGGTCACATAGAAAAATCCCTGGCAAGAGATAATAACTCTGCAAATCCTGGCTTCTGCTTTCTCACAGTCTGCTCTGATGTCTTAGAAATAATATCTTGAAACTTGTGTTTGCAATACCCGTCTGCCGCTGTCAAAACTCCCGTGTTTGGGATCTGTTTCCACGGGTCCCTGACTTCCCGGGTCCCTGCTCTGTAGATCCTTCCCCTTTCCCGGGCAGGTTGCTGTAATTCAATGCTCAAAGGAGAATGTAGTCTACAAGTGAGGAGGCTGCTAGAAAAGCACTCTGGAGGTTGTTTTGGCATGTTTGATTGAAAGCAAGACAAAACAGACCACAGTGTAGCTTTATGTCTCAGTTTATGCTATTTAGCGAGCTGATTTTCCATGTCATGTTTAGTAAAAGCTTTCATTATGCAATTTGAGCTTGTGGAATCATGTGCTACCTCCACACTGAGCAAAACAGTGATCCTTTAGTCCTCTGTGCTACCAAGCTGTTGCAATAAATTATAAGAGGAATTATCTGGTTTTAAAAAAAAAAAAAAGCCGTCGAGGCAAGTACTGAATTTTCTTTTGTTTCTTAGTCAAATATTTGTCACCTCTTATTTTCAAACAGCATCATTTGGGAGATGATTGAATTTGAGTTGAGTCCAGGTAAAGGTGGGCCAGAGAAAGACACGAAAGCTAAGTGTGAATCGGGGAGGAACTTTAATTCCTGTTCTAATTGCCCTACCTGTTCTAATTATTGCTTGGCAGCAAGGTCTGCATGTGCGGAAGCCTGAGGTGACCCCACATGCATCTGGGTACACCAGGCTGTTGTTGGTGAAGCTGAAATAAGATGCAGCGAGGCGGTGGAGTTTGTTAGGTTATTTCATTTCAAGTGAATGGAGTTGCACTGTAAGAACTACGGAGAGGACGGCGTGTAAAGAGCCACGTGTTGCTTAAGAAACAGGAAAAAGGAGTCTGACTTCTTTATGGGCATGCTGTCTACATCAGGCTACATCAAAGAGTTGATGCAAATCTGGCCTGTTTGTAATTTTCCTGTCTGCTAATCGCTTGTGTGGCTTTTGTTTGTGCTTTAACTTCTCCATCTGGTTTAATGCTGCTCAGCCTCATCGGCTACGAAGTGCAGAAAGAAACAGGCAGAGTCACTGAAATAACACTGGCCGTAATCTGTGCACTCTTCTAAAACTGTAAAAATCCTGAAAGATTGCTCTAACCCTGCAACAGAGGAAGGGAGTGTTCAAACTGAACTTCCTCTGGGTGAATTTGCTAGGTTTATTTTCAGGTCTTAGCAGTAAAAATCAAATGCCATCTTCTGTTCTTGGTATTGATCACCTCCACTTGCTCTCTTTAAGGGGCAATATAGATGGCTTTCATCAAAGACCTATTGCCAGGTTCTGCTTTGTAAATGACTCCTGTTCTGTGCAGAGCCGGTGTTTAAAGCTTCTTCCTGCTTTACAACCCGTATGAAAAGCCAGAGAAAACAAGTGAGGACCTGGTCTCTGCCCGTCCCCTTGTGACACATCTTCCTTCATTCCTTCCTTCCGCTTTTATTGTTACCTGAGAACTCAATCATAAAATTAAATTCTGGACATAATGCTTGGAGATGGCTCCCTCTTGCACTTTTAGTGCTCAGAGTCCTGCTGGC
Organism: Pelecanoides urinatrix; assembly: GCA_013400755.1. NCBI lineage: Eukaryota > Metazoa > Chordata > Aves > Procellariiformes > Procellariidae > Pelecanoides > Pelecanoides urinatrix. The sequence goes on from VZTQ01012251.1 coordinate 2,576, forward strand.
AATCTGTGGTGCTGTTAGCCTGAAGGTGTTTTAGCACCGCGCGGATAGGAACTGCTGCAACTGGTATGAAAAGATACTAGTCCATACATTAATTGGGGAAGGGAGGTGAGGGAGACCTGTCTAGGGCAGAAGGAAAGGTGGCGAAGGGCAGATGATGTTTTAAGGATTTAAAGGTAAGTTTCCAGTATTTTTGTCTAGGCAAGAACCTGGGATTTTTTTTTTCCCCCCTCCTTACTTCTTAGGTTGCTGATGCCGTCGTGCAGCCACCACTGTGTGAAGAGCCATCCTGAGAGACACTCCGGGAAGGGATTCAAGGCAGGATGGGGTTTGGTCATGCGTGTTCCCTGTTATTCACAAGCAGTTACTCATAAGGGGCGAGTGTGGAGTATAATCAGAGCCTGTTTGTTCTTCAGCTGAGTGGAGCTGACTAAATATGTGTTGGAAGTCAGTACCTGACATTTTTTTTAGGGAAATTAGGATGTCACACTGGATGAAACCTGTCAAACAGGTTTGTTCCTTATTGATTCATGTGGTAAAACATCCACCTATTTTAATGCAAGACTAGAGGACTACAGGCTGTTTTGGTTTTAAACTTGTGTTGATCTTGGATGAGCTTTGAAAACAAGCTTACAGGTAGCTTTGAAAATATTTACGTAGTTGTAAAGTGTAAGTTCTGGCATCCACAGCATAAATTTCCAGGCTACCTCACTTGTTCTGGATTACTAAATATCAAGTATCATTTAGTTGGGTAACATCATCTTTGCTGTGAGAGTAGTTGATCCAAACTCGGGGTGAGGAGTGGACCAGAACCCACTTTGGGTTTGTTTCTTGCTTTGCTTCTGATAGCAATTGCTGTCAACCTCTGAAGTATTTGCATTTCATGATCAGGCTATGCGGATGGTTATAAGCATATATATATATATTAAAAAATTATGTGTGTGCTTATATATATATTATATATATGTGTGTGTGCTTATATATATGTTTATAACCATGTATATGTATTATATAGGCATGCATGTCCATGGAGTACTTGAACACCCTTTCACGTGCTGCTGTGCTGTGCATCGGAATCCTCAGACTGAAGTCCCCAAGTGTTGCCTGGAAGGTGCAGGGATCTCTTGAAATTTGCTGTGGCTTTGTCATTTGGTCTCTAAAAGCTTGTGGGGTCAGGCCAACCAAAGTGTGAGCTACCTGCCTGCTGGTGCCGCAGCTCTTAAATCCTTGTGTGCGTCTCTGGGAGGAGTCTCTGCTTGGTACGGGAAGTAATGGTAATGTTTGAGTGGGGTAAAAAACCAAAAAGGGCAAAAATTAAATTGGGCAGATCTAGTCTGGAGTTCTGCTTACAATGTGTGCTCAAAGCTCTCTCCTGAAATTGGCTGGTATATCCAGAAGACTGATTTTTCTCTCTTACAGAGTAAAAATTCCTGTCCCCAGAAGGGATCGCCTGCAGGTTTGCTGGTCGGATGGCTTGTTGTCTGACCTGTGCAGGCAGGTGACTGCAAGTCTTTTCTGCTTGTAAGAGCCTCTGGGAGGGGGGGAAGCAGCAGCTGTGCAGTGTAAATCAAACTGTGGTGTTAAGCCCTCTGACCCAGGCATGCTGAGGACAAGAAAACCAACACAACTTGAGCTGTGCGCTGCTATAGTTGAAGAATCCTTGTCCAACCTTGGATAAATGCAGCATTGGTGTTAATGTGGAAAGAGCTGCTGAGTTATATGTGTTTTTATTAATAGATTGCTCGGGGCTATATTAAGGAAATAAGTACTGTTGTATCTGCCTTAGAGACGGGATTGCCGGCCTGCCTACAGAGGTGCAAGGAGTAGCCTTCTTTCCCTTCTGCCACACTGATTGCACTTAGATCCAAGTGTGCTTTTGAGAGGCCCAGCCTACATAATTGCACTGGTTTTGGGGCTCAGAGTAAAATTTCTGCCTCTTAGTGTTATCTTGGATCCTTTTTATTCCAGTCTTTATGTATGCCTTGGGTTATAATACTGTGATTCTTCTGTTCCTCATTTCTTCTAGATGGGTATAAAGCATTGGTATTTTCTAGTCCTTGGGAATCTGTCATTTAGGGGTTCTTAAGAACAATCAAATCACTAGTCTCAGTTCTCCTTTCCAGTCTTCTAAAATGGAGCTGAAGTTCACTGAAATGTCTGTTTACTTTCTAGATTGTTTCTAACTTTGCTTTTGAGTTTCTAATCTTTTGTCCTTGGTGTTAGCTGTAATAGCCGTCTGATCCCAATACATTATTTCAGTGAAAATTAACTGCCTGATGTGTGGCTGTTTTCTTCCACGTTCTTCCTTTTACTAGTTAGACACTTGAAGATTTTTTTAAGTCCCTTGCCTAGTGGTCTGTTATTTCCTACTGCCTCTCTCACTGTGTCTGTATGTACTTACGTTGTTCTCTTTTATACCCGTGCCTAGTAATTTGACCTGGTTTTATCTTCTCAGATAATTCTCTTTCAGTTTCAGGTCACTGAGGATCATTGTTTAGGCAAATTAGTTTTTAAATACACTTCCTTTTTCTTGGTGCTGGACTGATTTCTGCTTGTGTGCCTTAATATGGTTTCTTTAAGGAAGTGCCAGTTCTCTTGAATTCTTTACCTTAATGGTCAGCTCTTCCAAGTGTACTGAAATTTAAATGTCTTTGCGTCTGTAATCCTCATTTTCAGGCAAATCACTGTTTTTACCAAAATGAGTCTTGAGTTGTGTAGATACTTTCAGGGTGGCGGCAATGTTTGGAATGTTTTTGGAAAGCCTGCTCTGATAATAGCACGGGGAGGGCTTCCTGCAGCAGAACTGTTCTTAAGTAACAGCACTGGCTTGGATTAGCACTGGCTGTTCTGAACTGAACATGGAAACAAAAAGTTCTAGACATGCTAAAAGGTTGACTCTGATTTTTTTTTTTTTTAACAGCATTATATTTATACTTGTTTTGTGAGTAAGTGAACCCAGACATTATTTAAGAGTAGGAAATGGGAGTTTTTTTAATATGGAATATCATGGGATTATCTCTGATTTTTCAGTTGGGCTGTGGAATTTCAGATAATCTGGTCTAGGCAACTGCTGGTTGCCTATGCAGTCTGATGCATGTGGAACAGATTTTAGGAGGAAGATCCTTTTCATGTTCTCTGCAGCTGCTCCAGGCTGTCTGTGAAAGACGAGTGTGAACCAGGAAGGTAATGAGAGCAATACAGTAATGACTTTGTTTCCTTTGCATCTGGAGAGACCAGGAGGGTTGTGCTGGACGCTCAGTCTGAGCACTCTGAAGCATTTGTGTCATTTATTGAGCAAGTTTCCCTTGTCCCTCTTAAGGCTCCACAGACCCTTTCCCTGAGGATGGATGTGGGAAGGGTAGGTGATGCATTCAGTTGAATGCAGGACAGTATTTCAGTTGTGGGGTAATTTGTGAGTTGTACATCACGGGCTAGGGCAGGGCTGTAAAGTCCTGGGTACTAACAGCACCCAGGAAGGAGCTGAGTATTTTTACATTTTCAGTTCTTGCTTATGGGTTTTTTTGTGGGCAGCCCAGGCTGCTGAGTGACTTAATTCATGTGTGTCACCACAGTTACTTTTCCTCTAAATGCTTCCCTGTATTTGCCTTTGCTGTCAAGAGAGAAGCCAAAGTCAAAACACAGCTCTAAATTGTGTGAATATGACTCCTCTTTGCTTTCTTAGCTTTTCCTTGGGAAGAAACTTGCCCTTTGTACTTCAGAAATTATCCTTTTGCTCCCAAAATATTGACTACCCCTCCATTTAAAAACAAACAAACAAAACCCCACTGATGGAATAAAATTGTGGATGTCTTTGTGTGCTGGTCCTTTGTGCCACGTGTCACTTCAGAATCAGGATGTGGGATTTGGTTGCTTGTGTTCTGAAAGCTGTGAATCAGCCAGCTTGCTCTTGAGTGGCTGGGTCCTGCAGGATAATCACATTGTACAATGCTCTGGCCTCGTCAGATCCTCCACCTCGCCTGTATCCAGGAGGGAATGGGAGAAGGGGAGTAGGTGGGATGTCTCCTGTTCACCTTGCTGGACCCTGACGGCTTGCTGTGTGGCCAGTTTAGAGTGTAGCACGTCATGATGCATCTGTCCTTCAGGACTGGGGAGCCCAGTTCCTCGAGTGGGTCCCTGGGAAGTGGATTTGCAGTCCATGTTCACGTGCTGTCAAATACTGTTTGTCAGTCGCTTCCCTTAGGCCTGATGCAGGAGCGTCGATGTTCTGGAGTAGGTATTGGCGTCCTGTCTGATGAAGAATTCCTTGGACTGCCACCCATTTTCCCTGGGGTGTGGAGGGACTAAACTGCATGTTCTTGGCTTAACCTTGCTCTTCATGTTCTTTCCTCAGCTGGGGAGTCCCCCTTGGCATTACGGTGGCTGCTGTTGCTCTGAAGAAGATTGGCTATGATGCCTCCAATGTTTCCGTGGGTTGGTGTTGGGTCAACTTGGATGCAGAGGATCGGGTCTTGTGGATGTTGTTAACGGGGAAGGTTTGGGAGATCCTGGCCTATGTGACTTTGCCGGTGCTCTACATTCTCATCAAGAAGCACATTAATAGAGCGGTGAGTATTTGGCTGCTTTCAGCTTAGGTTACAGACTTGCTATGTGATTATATCCTCCCACGCTCTGAAGATTTTTGCTGCGTATTTAGCAGCTACACAGGCAGGAATTGCTTCACGTAACGCTGAAATGCATCTGCCGCTGGGAGAAGCAGTGCACCTGATTGAGCAGCCTGCAGCACCATTACACAACGACTTAGCACAAGGAGAATGTAAAAGCCTTTTGAAAACTTAAGGGGTTATGGGAAGTACGTGGGTGAAATGTGAATCCTACAGTAAGAATTGAAACAGGATGTGAAGGACAAAATTCAGCTTTTATCAGTCTTCCACAGTTCCACTTGTACCAAGCCTGAGTTTGGTGTCTGGACTTACCTAACCTCAGTCATTTTAGGATCTCTAACGATAGTCTGTGTTCATGAATACCTGTTTTGTACTAGCAGCATAAAGCTCTGTTTGGGAGTCTGAGCACTACAGCGTTACGCACCACGTGCATACACAGTACAGGAAGACACCCTGTCCTAGGAGGGTTTCAGAACTCAGAGGCTTATTTGCTGCTGCTCCTTGTGAACACAAAGAATCCAGGCATCTAGGACAACATTTGCTTAATAGAGAAATCTAGATTGAGAGTGGCAGAAGGAACTACATCCAGAGATTCATTTTTTCTTTAAGTTGTATTGGGGGGTGAACCTGGATAGATGTCCTTCTGGAAAATGCTGCCACTGCAAACCTGCTTGCTGTGGTGACGTTATGGCAGTGGTAGTTAGGGATGAACACAAATCTGGTTAGGGCAGGATCCTGCAGACGAGTTGGAAGAACAATGTAGTCTTAAGCAGTCCTAAGGGTGCTGGGAAAGGGGAGTTGGGAAGGGTTTGCTAGTGCCTGTCACCATCACCTGACGTGAATCAGACAGGACTCTGTGTCCCAGCAGCTGTCAAAGATAGCGGTGTGACTGCCGGGAAACCGGACCCCCGCCTGGCCAGGCTCTTCCTTCTTGTTCTGCCAGGGATTCTTGGACACTCTGCTCTCCCTTTCCCACTCCAGCCCTGACCCTCTGACAGCGCTGAGGGCAGGCAGTTGTCTCTAGGCTCACAACGGGGGGTCTGAGGGCTGGAGCAGCAATACACAGGGCCGTTTGGACTGGAGAATCGCTCTGCTCATCACTAGGGATTTTGCCAAGCCTGGTACCCTGCTTGCTAAGCTCTGTACTGGCAGGAGGTCTCCCACTTCCAAGGAAGAGCAACAGGCAACCAGGGCTGGGTTTGGGCTGTAGAAGTGGGTTTTGCAGTAGTGGCTCCTACAGTCTGAGAGGCAGGAGAAATTCTGCAAGTAGTTGTTGTGGGGGAGACAGGCAGGGGCTTTCCAAATGGAAAAGACTGCATGGGAGTGGATGGGAAGCTGCACTGAAAGCCCTCAGCGGGGTTTGACTCAGGCTACCGTGCAGTGTTGTCGTACAGCTCCGTTCTGGAGGAAGTCAAGTGTCAGAGCTGGGAGTACTGGCGCCAAGGAGAATAGCTACCCATCAAAGTTGTGTGTGCTCTGTAGCCCTGATGGTAGGAAGAATAGTTTTCTGCAGGTCAGATATCCTTAGATCTAATCTCTTCACTCACATTAACGTTCTGGTATTCAGCAACGTGTGTCCCAGCAGCTGCTCTGTGCGCTGTGTTGACCTGCTCTCTTCCATCCAGGAATCTGAGTGCATCCAGTAGCTTCTACCACAGAATGGTCTCATGGGCTTTACACCTCCAACCATCCTGATCCAGGGCACAGATCCCTGATTTTTTTTTTTTTCCTACATGTGCTGGTAGAGAGAGGTTTGCTGGCTTGTCCAAATCCATGGAAACCCACTGCTGACAGTATATGGTCAGAAATTAGGCAGCAGGTTCTACACAAACACGCTGAAGGACTGGTTCACGTGGGCATAAATCCCTTGTGGAACTTGCTGGCTGTGGTGAAGGCCAAAAGTTTGAATAGTTTGAGAATGATGAGCCAGACTTCTCCCCATGTGTGTATATATATGTGTCTCTTTATATATCTATATTAATCTATCAAGAGGCCTTCCCAAGGCCAAACCCTTAGCCGTGCATTTACAAAGTGGTAAAGTCAGCAGCAACGGGGCCAGGCCACTGGTCCAGCAAAACTATTTCCTGGAGCACTGCTTTTTTTTTTTTACTTTGTTATGACCTGGTTTCTTGGCAACTCCATAGCGATGTTTGTTAATATAAAGCTTTAGTGGGACTCTAAGGGCCGGATATCCTCTATTTGCTCCTCCTTAGCTTCAGCAGGAATGTTTGCGTTAGCAAGGGTGGAATGTGGCTGAAGACTGGTGCTCCTGTGTCCCTGTTAACTTCCCGCAAGATGCAAAAACTAAGTTTGCTTTGGAAGGAATCCCTGGAGCTAAATGTCCAATGTATGTAGCTTTTTGTTCACGTTTTTGTCTCCCACCCTCCATGGAAGCACGCAGCTCTCTCAGAGTATCGCCCCATTCTCTCAAGAGCACCTGCATTTCAGCCCCGGACTTCCATAGCAGATAAGAAGTTGATTCTCATCCCTGTCATCTTTATCATCCTCCGCATCTGGAGCACTGTGCGATTCATTCTGACCCTCTGTAACTCCCCTGCAGTGCAAAATTCAGTCCTGGTTGTCCTGCATGTAAGTATTTGCCAGGAAATGCATTAGAAGGAGGATCTGGGAGGGAGATAAGGCTCTGTGGCTTTTAATAGCACTTTTTTGTGGCAGGATGCAGCGCGTACTGGTAAAACATGCGCGTTGCAAGAACATCTGCTCCCTACTGGCAAGCGCTGACTGGGATGCTCAGCAATTGCTGTTTCAGCAGCATCTAGTGGTACAGGGAATAACTGCAACAGGAGCGTTGGGCAATGCTGGGCGCTTGGAGGAAAAGCAGGCTCGGACCAGAGCTGTTGGGTGTCTGTCCTTCAGCAGGGCTCAGCCTGCTCCTCCCCTAGGCCAGGCTGTGGAAGCGGCAACCCACAACAGCCATCTGCTCTGCTTTTGGGTGCAAGGTTGATACTTCTGAGTTTATTTTGCTCATTTAGGTGGAAGTTGGTGTCTGTTGGGCAGTACTATAGCTGGTCTGACATGATGGTTGCTCTTCTCTGGGGGGTGCCTGTAAGAACGGCACTGATTAAGTCCTTTCTTGCCCTTGCAGGGAATTGGGAACACGTTCCAAGGAGGTGCCAACTGTATTATGTTTGTCCTCTGTACGCGGGTAGTCAGGACTCGGCTGTTTTCCTCCATTTGCTGTTGCCACTATGATGAGTTGGATTGGCCTTTGCAAAGATCAAACAGCTACTGGCAGCGCCCAGAACCCCACAAGGACAAGGATGTGCCAGGCCCTGAGCGGACGAAACCCCTGCTTTCCAGCACCTGAGCCTGGGCTGCTACATCTCGGAGTTGATTTCTTCTTTCTTGGTAAAGATCTAGTGTGAGTCTTCCCTCCTGCCCCGCCTGTGCACAGCTTCGTGATGTGAGGGGTGGGGAACAGCTAGCAGTAAGCAGTTGGCAGAGGTAGGTTTCTGCTGCCGCTGTGGGGGTTCCCTGTCTACTCTACAGCAGCTCCTCGTCATGCTCTTTTGGGGTGAAACCATTTATAGAGCCGATCCACTCCCCCTCGCTGGGAGCTGGAGTAGTGTCTGTTACTCAAGCCTGTAAAATGAGGAAATAGTCTGCAGTGCTGTCTGGCCCACAAGGACAGGACACCAGTGAAAACTGAAGAAGAGGAATTAGTGGCTCCTTTTGATGTAAAATACCACGCATGCATACGTTTCTTCTGTACTGCGCAGTTCAGATGTATTTAGTGTCCCAAGTATTCCTCATAAGGTGATGCAATCCCTGCTACTGATCATCATAAAAAGAAGACGGCGGGTAAGTGATTTGCCCAAGCTTATGTAGAAAATCTGTAGGAGCAAAAACTTGACAGAAGCTCTTCATTGTTTCAGGTACAAGATTGGACACGGTCCTTCCATCAGTCTAGTTGTGCAAGCATCTTGTTTTCCTTGCGCTTGACTCATGAGTGATAGTTGTACAACATATAGGGGTGTCAGACTTAACCCATTTAAGAGCATTTGGGGTTGGGGTGCTGCGTGGGCTTCTGTCTGAGGCAGATATTGATAGCACTCTTCAGTGATAGAGTGCAGCTGAAGGCGGTAAAAACCTAGAGCAGCAAACCTGACTGCTTAGGTAAATGTAAACTGTGATGTGCTGGGAACTGCAGACGCTTCAGAAAGAAGGAAGCCCTCTGTGCTTCTGCAGTTACCCCTACGCTGCAGGTCACGCTCAGTGAAAAGGGCTGAGTCTGAAACGCAGCAAGTCTGTGCCGTGGGGCACCACAGGGGCTGAGCATCCTGGAAAGAAAGCTGGGTATGGTAGGTCTCTGGGTAGATCTCTCTCATGTACATCTGTTTCTTGTCCTCCCAGACCACAAAGCCCCCCAAAAAAGGGATATTTTAAAATTTTTAATTTGTATAAGGAGTTTTGGCAAAAAGAACAGGAGCCTCATGGATTGCCTGGGAGAGAGGGCAACTGCTCCAGGCACCCAGCTGTTCAAAAGCTGCTCCTATTAGTTTAACTTCAGTCGTTTTAACAGCATGCAGCACAGTTAAGTGATAGTCATCTCATGGGACTATAGGCAGAGGCAAGTCCCATTATTTCCCAAATTGGAGTCTTGGCATTAACTTTATGATTATAGTAATATATCTAAGTCCCCTTGTACACAGGCTGTGTCAGCTTGGGAAGGTGGAGTCCTCAAGAGCTCATTAGCCCGTTTCATGGGGCTGCAGAGGCGCTCAGCTCTTTAGCATCCCTAGAGTCTTTGAAGGGTAGATGCAAGCATCTTATCCCTGGCATAGATGACTTCAAGAGGTTTCTCCTCTTTTCAAAAGGCTTTTTTAAACTTCTAAAAGCTAAGTAGCAACCTTGGTAGCTCAACCTCACGTTGATCCCACGTGGCTTGGGAAGAGGAGCTATGTTAAAAACTTCTTGCAGAAAGGCAGGATAGTAAATCGTAAATTGCGTGAGACTTAGAACTGTGCTGTGTTCAGTTTTTTTGAGCCAGCTCTGAAGAGAGAAAGTAGAATTGTCACCAACTTGGCTTAAGGGAAAACAAATCAAAATGCCACAAACACAAAAAACCACCCCCCACCCCCAAAAACACCCCCAAAAAACTAATCAGAACAGATTCCTTGTTCTTAGTTTGCCTTTTTCCATAACAGAGCTCTGAGAAATGCTTTTGGAGGAATGTGCAGCTCAACAGAATTACATTTCCCACTCCCAGGGGTTGAGGGAAGGACGCTGGTTTGGAAGGGGCAGCTCCTGGCGATAGCAGCTGTGCTGATACAAGTGGAAGGTCTCTGGCCATCTTCATGTTGGCAAGGAGAGACAAAGGAAAACAGCCAACGAGAACCTCTTAGAAGTGTCTGTAGTTCCTAATGCTGAAGCCGACTGCAGCCTAAATATAAACAGAGGTGGGATAATGGGGAGATGGGGTGCAGAAATGCTCGGCTGCTCCTGGCAGGGCCCCCTCAGTCTCCGGCATGAAGTGCAAGTGCAGGGCTGGTGCTGGAGCGCAGTTCTCCCTGCGGCCTCAGCTGTCTGTGAAGATGACTCTGAACTCTTTCCTGTCAGGCATGGCCTGGGGAATTTTAACTCGGATGTTTCTGAAGGTTGGGGTACCTGGCTGTGCTTTAGGAATGGGTCCATCACCTGCTGCTGCAAGGTGATGTCCCTGTGGCTTGAGCTGCAGCACGCCTGTTGTCCTGTCTCAGGGCAAACCTGGGGGCACTGGCTGCAGGAAGATGGGGCTGAACTGGATTTTAACTGTGCTTTATTTTGAGCAGGTGCGGGATCAGCCCAGAGTCCCACAGAGGGAGCTAAAGCCTGGGGAAAAGCTCTGCTGGAGTGGCTGAGCAAAGGGAAGAGGTCCCGCTCCTCCTCGGCATTCAGATACCAGCTGCTTTGGTCTTGAACTTTGCTCAGGATCCTCTGGAAGATGCTGTTTGGCTGTACTCCGACTTCCTGGTTTTCTTCCCTCCTTCCCCTCACCCTCTACTATAAATCTTAAATTGTTTGGGGTTTTGCTTTTCTGTCTGATAAGGCAAATGTGTTGTGAGTTCTGGGGTGAACAAATATCATGGTGACAGGAAAACTTTAGTAGCTGCTGAATAGGACTCTCCTGGGCGTGGATTTCAGTCCTGGTGTGTGAGGTCTCCAGGGAGCTCCAGACTGGCTCCTGTTCTTCACTTGGATGTGGACAATAGTGTGCAAATGTGCTTGTTCTGTGGTGGTGATGGATGATTCCTCTTGATGGCTTATTCCTCCTCCGTGGTTAGGGGTCGTCATCATCATCATCAGGGTTTGTGGTGGCCGCATGGTTATTGCCTCCTGAGGAAATCTGAACTCCGCGGACTCCCTCGGAGCTCGGGGATACTGGGTGTACCACCCCAGCCTCCAGCAAGGACAGCCCTCGCCAGCAGCAGGACGGTGCCTGGCACGTGCTCTGCACTCCAGATCTCTGCCGAAGCACAGGCTACAGTCCGTTCTTGCTTTGGGAGTGTTATATCAGCTGGGGAAGGGATCGGTTTTTGTTTGCTACTTGAAGATAATGTTTTACCTTATTTACAGCTCCTCACTTGCTTGTTTTTAAATATTTTCTCCAACTTTTACAAAATAAAGTTTTGTTTCTTTACCAAGGTGTTGTTCAAGCATGTTATGATGGGTCTGGGCACCTTGGGGAATTTGTTTGAGAAACTGTTGCAAGATCTTCCTTCAGGTTTCTTTTGCGTCTACCTTAAAGGCTAAGGCATGTACGGGAAGACAAATCTTTTCTAGCTATCTGTAGATATGTTCCTCTTCCTATCTCTTTTATATGTATAGAAATGTAAACCTTTCATCGTTTCGATGAGGTTTGAGCAGACTGTTCACCAGTATGCATTCTTATAGTTCATTCTTACTGGCTTATTGCTGTGAACTGTGAAAAGACCTCTGAGAGGTGAGGATGTGGGTCTTGTTTGCCTTAGGCTCACTTGACCTTACAGACTGTGGCTCTCAGCTGTGTGAGATTACAAACGTTATGTAATGAGATTATAAATTGCACTTTCTCCAGACGAGGCCAGGCTGTAAGGTAGGTGGGACTAATGCTGGGGAGAGCTGGTGCCATCCCGATGTCCAAATAGAGAGAATTCAAGTCGTCATGGGGGAAAAACCTGAGGTGTGGGCAGGCTGACAGTTGACTATTGTTTTGTAAGTTGCCATGTGATTCCAACCTGTGAAAGAACTTTTCTCAGACTAGATTCAAACTTTGTTGGCCGTCTCACAGGGCTGGAAGCAGCCAAGACCCCTGGTGTAATAAGTGGTGCTGGACCACGGTGATGTTCACAAGTGATTGAGCGACAGTGTCTGTTACTGGGGTCGCACAATCCTTCCCATCTGGGATATCTGCTTTTCTGGGGTTTATGACTGTGCTTCAAATTTAACTGGTTGATCTGGGCAGGCAAGGAAAGGAGTCCACATGCTGTAGACAGCAAGACAGTGATTGAAAGCTCACAGTATTTTGACTGCTCTGTCGGGGGCACTTTTAATGTGCTTTGTGTCAACACTCCGCCTGCTGACTGCATGACAAGCCTTTGAGAAAAACATTGGCTTGCACATCAAGGGTTGTCCTTCAGTTCCTCTGTCCTAAATATTGCCATCCCTGAGCATGTCTCTGCTGCTCGGAGCTCCTGTGCTCGGTGTGCTCCACCACACGGACTGGGGGTTGACGCCAGAAGGAGGGGCAGGGAGCTGAGCTGTGTGCTGGTTTCCTGCAGCTCTTGGGAGTCTGTGAAGGTCACGGAGAGGTTTTAAGTATATAAAGACAGAAAGAGCTGTATGTGTGGGGAGGGTGCTGGCTGCCTATGGGAGTGGAGCCTGGGGAGGGGAAGCAAGAAAAGCTAGGTCTGCAAAGAGCAGAGCTTGTTAAATAACAAGAGCTGGAAGGAAACCAGGCTGGAAAGATGAGAAGGACTTGTGGTGGTTGGAAGTGGAGTGGGAATATTTAAGACTGGATAAAAATAAGTACAAGCCTGCAATGAGAATGTAGGGGGGAGGAGAGTGGGCTGTGTGAAGGAGGCAGGAGTGGGATGCAGCCCCGAGGGGAATAAAGAGCAAGGGGCTGTAATGGCTGGAGGGTGCTCGCCCACGCTTTTTCCCCAGGCAGGAGTTGGTTAGAGGTCAGTGAGTTCACCTCTCGCTTATACACGCTATCACTACTGTTACACTACTTATCAGTACTGTTGATGCTGATTTGGTCATTGCAAAATCCGGTTCTTTTTTCACTTTTTGTCTTCTTCCCAAGACTTGAGTCTAATGATGCAAGATGATCCCTGGCTCTAGGAGTGAACCAAGGTGCTGTAGTACAGGAGGATTTGGGCGATGTTGGTTTTACTCTAAAATCTAGAAGTTGTGTGCTTAACGAACCATCTATTTGCAAGAAAAGGATAAATCTTGGTGCTAAAGCAGAGGAGCATCTTAGAAAAGTAAGTTCTGGTTGTGCCACTACTATCTTCTCTTCTCATCATGAAGAACAGTTACAGAGATGACACCAGAGTACTCTAACACTGCCGAACCTATTATTTCTAAGACTCAGAGTTGCATAATACAAGTCGCTCCTGCTACTCAGAAGCGACGTGAATGTCTGTTGTGCTGCACTGAATTCCATATATCTTGTAGTCCGTGCAACCCTATAGGGAATCGCAGAAATCAATGCGGAGTGGCATGAGCTGGCAAAAGGCAGGCCTTGGCTAGTGCAGTCAGTATTTCTGTCCTGGATAGAAAAATGAACCCACTAAGGTCCAAGAGGGCAGTGTGGGTATTTTGACAGTCAGGTGCTTCTGCTCAACAAAGTGCAGACGGAGATTTAATATCCAAGCATTCCAACACTTTCTGAAACTTTTTCTGGGTCACACAACCCTGCCAACAGACAAAGGACTAGGCAGTTCCCAGACCAATTTATCAGGTGGTGATATGGTAAGTTTACAGATCTGTCTGCTCCGTTGTTTTTATTTTGGGGATGCATCTGTGTGCCTGAGGCTCTTCTGAGATGGTCTTCGAGGGCAGCAAGGGAAAAGGAAGAAGGTTGGCAGGATGCTACCTGGCACTGCCTTTCTGCGGTGAAAATAGGGTCTCGTTTACTTCTTAGTCCCAGAGCCTCATATCTGCTACTGTTCACCTGCAGAGTGTGCTTATTTATCCAGCAATCCCCTTTCCTATTGCGAGGGGATCAGGCTGCTGTATCTACCTTTTTCTTAATTGGCTGGAAGCCATTTATGCAGCTGATAAAGCAGTATCTGTATATGACTTATTTGCAGGCAAATCATTTGTTACTTAAATTATTGTTTCACCCTGAGGCTGCAGCTGTAGCTCAGGACTGCAAATGATATGGAATTAGCCTTGACTGAATGTGCAATTCCTTCCCAAAATGCAGGTGAAAGGGCTGCTAATGACACTCTTCTGGACATACACTGTGGGATCTCTCCTAATAACTCTCCTTACCGCAAGCATTGCAATCAGTATACTGCAGCGTGGCTGACCGCCAGCTCCTAATCTAACCATCGCTTTTCTATAGCTCACTGCTAATGTTCTCCAGCAGATTTATTCTCCTGGAAACTAAGCCTCCCCTCTTAATTATTTTTGCCAAAGATATCAGGGTTTCATAGGATCCAGCTTGGAGCACAGCAATTGGGCTGAGTGTAAATCTCTCCTGCACACATGCATGGGAACACTTAGCACGTGGTGGGCAAGTTCAGAGGAGAGAAGATAGAGCTGGGTTCATGTCTTAAGGCAAATGCACTCTGGGGTGATGAGCAGATGTAAGAAGCTTAGTATGTGCTGTAGCTGCAGTTGAAAATGTGCTTGTAAAATGCCTGTAAAGTTTGTTCTCTTTACTTACCGGCTCTGTTCTTTGCCCAAGTCCAACAGGATCTCAGCTGCTGAAGAAGTTATACCCCTGCAATTGCTCTGAAAGTCCAAGGAGAAGTTCATTCACCATCCTGTCTCACTTCATCAAACTCTTCCAAGACCATCCCAGCGCCAATTACTACCTTATGGATGTTGTTACCAGATTCTTGCTGTGATTGGCAAATATTCCAAGTGTTCTGCTGCCATAAGCAAATATTTACTCTGGTGAAGGATTTCTGATGGCAAACATACATGTCCTGTTTGATTTCTGTATGTGTCAAGATTATTTCTTCAAGTTCAGGGAAGGAGTTTAAAGACCATAATAGAGAATTCTCCTTTCTTATAATTACTGAGCATCAAAGTGGCTGTCATTCTGCCAAGAGCTCCCAGAAGCTGTCTTTAAAGAACAGGAATTTAATGCAAGAAGTTTGTCCTCCTTGCAACTTCCCCATCCCTGGGACAGAATGGCTCACTTTGCATTTCCCCTCTTCTGGCCCAAAATCTGTGAAAGCGAGAACTAAACTAGTTGCTGAGTGAGCTATGACCTGTCCCAGTTGTTTTGGGGTGCTTTGAGCAATGTTTGAAGGCAGCATGGGAAAAGCTGCGTTAGCTCAGTGTCTCGGTTAGTGCCAGCTAGCTACGTTCTCACAACGGGGTTGCAGGGGAAGGTAGAGAAAGATGAGTTATGGGTGAAATGAATGTTCTGGTTCGCATCTCTCTTCAGTTAAGACACCACGTGAGTAGTTCCTGCAAGAGACAGGAGTGTCCTTGAGGTGTGATCCACTGTCACGGTGTCCTAACAAACAGCGTCCTTGAGGACGTTAACTTATAGCAAATGCAATAAAAGACAAATGACGAGAAGTCTAGGCACTAAGTTCCACTACCCTGAAAGCAACAGGGCTTTGTTCCCCTTCCTGGTTTTAGAGCAGGATGCTTTCACCTGGGGGAAGGGAGGCTGCAGCCAGGCAAAGCACGCATGCAAGACACATGAACAACTCCTGTTGCTCAAGAGGAAGCGTTTTTTTAAGCTGGCTGTTAAAGATAGACCAATAACAACATGGTTTGGTTCCAGTTTGTCCAGCTGTTGGAGATATTGGTGAACTTTGCATTTCTCTGATAAACTCTAGAAATTGTAGTCGATTATTAACCAAGTCCTGTACAGTTCAAAGAAGTCTTATAGTGTAGGAGGTTAATACTAAGCCAGCAACACGTGGTGTACCTTGCCTGTAGAGGGAAAGGAACTAATGTGCTTTGGTGGAAAACTAGTGTGTTCTGTGGGCTGTCAAACACAAACCTGAGAGGATGAACCTGTTTTGCGAACTGCAAAAGCGCCCTGAGCAAGTCCGTCCCTGCAAGGTAGGACAATGAGCAGTATTTTGGCCCAAGGGCAGATACGCAATTTGTGGCTGCAGGAGGGTTAATACAGTTCAGCGTTATGGCTGTAGCCCATGGGAACACCCTCTGTTCCCAAGGCTGCTCCCACAGAATGCCCCATTTTCCCTGGAATGCAGCGGTTGCCGGCCTCTCCAGCTGTGCCAGCCACAGCTGCCCATGCAGCGTGAAGGAGCAGCAGCTCTATCGCCATTGCTATATATTGCCCATGTATATATAGCTGGGGAAGAACAGCTCGTGTGGCAGCTTTTGTGATGTCTGCCCCTTTCCCCTGTAGCTAGGCAGCACCTCTGTTTTGAGTCAGGGTCTGGCAAAAGAACATCTGACCTAGCAGCGACAGACTTGAACAAGGAAATGGAAGAGGAGACACGAGGGAGTCACGCAGAGTAAGGGAATGATCAGACAACAGCAACTTTGGCTGATAGAGCTTGTCGTTGATTGGAGGTTTTCTGAAAAGTCACAGGGGGATTTTCTGCGTAGGGCGTTTCCGTCCCCTGCATTGTCTGCTTTGGCTATAAAAGCCTGTCCTCGGCATCTGGGATTCAAACACCAAAATGAAGTTGAAAGGAGAGAAGCAGGAGAGCTCTGACTGCAATGAAGGTTCAAAGGGGGTAAGTACGCCCAACTCGATACTTCCAACCTGAGCTGCCCACAGAGATACAGAGCCAGCTGTCTGAGATGCAGGTCCTTGTAGAGGAAGGAGAAGACCAAGATCTCTTGGGCTAACATATCCACAACTGGTCTTGCAGGGAGAGCAGAGATGTGTATGTTCTTGAACCCAGCTTACGTCTGTCTGCAGCGTAGTGCGGCACTGAGTCTCATGATTTTCTCTGTCTGCAGCTGACCTGCCATGTAACTTCTGTGTGACTTTCCCCTTCTGTGTGCGAGTTTTCTTTCCTACTTTCCAATCAGTTTTAGGCTGCAGATGCTTCTGGATGGGGGTTGCCTTTCAGAGCAGCGGTTTTGTGGAATCTTGCACAATGCAATGCTCGTGTACGCCAGAGGTTTTCCTAAAAGTGCTGAATGTGAATAATTAACACCAGTGGCTCTTTTGAGCTCCTGGGATTTGTTTAATGAGAGCAAGGCAGCTGCTTTTCATCACCAATGCAAGAATGTCAACAGCCTACTCCTAGAAAACGTAGCTGGAAACCTCAGCTTCCTCCTGATCCTTACTCTGAGATCGACTTGAATTTTCATCTCCTGCAGTGCCTTAAACGCTGCAGATCTCTGGAGGTGAGCTGCTAGAGCTTCTGAGGAATATGAGGAATGAAGGAGTACCAGCAGCTAGTTGGGTGAAGGCTCAATTAGGGAAATGACAGATCCTTCATGTAGGACCCGAGTTGAGTGTTGGGACATAAAAAGTGTTGCAGACATTAAGGCTAATGATGGTGGTAGAAAATTACATGCATCTGAATGAAAAATTACTTTATTGATGTAGAAGCAATGAGATATATTAATGAGCTATAAAAAAAAACCCACCCCAAAAGAGTTGAGTCAACACAGCAGGGCCAGCCTGAGGACTGAATAGCAACTACATTTTGTGAGAAGCGAGTTGCTTGTGACCGAGGACTGTGCGCTCACAAACGTGGTTGGTGTTTGATCCTACTCCAGATGGCAATTCCACCCTTCTGTTCAACTGCGAAGTGCCGCTCTTAAAGCCCACGACCAAGCCCTCACTGAGCTACGTGGATAAGGTCTAATTGGCTTCGATGGCAATCGGATTAGATCCATAAACAGCTTGATCCCGAAATGTGGGAGGCAGAACAAGCCAGCACGTGAATGCCCAGCAAATGAACAGGAAAGGGATTTTGCCACTTCATGCAAAATCTCTTCTTTCTAAAGCTTTCCTGTGCCACTATCCTGTGTTATTTCACTAACCAATTTGCATGTTGGAAAAATAATAGCTGCATACAGCTTTTTTTCCTGTGGGGTGGTATTTTAAGAATGGTAACTTAAAATTATTCATCATCCAAATGATCCATCAATACCAGGAAAGAGGAGAATGAATTACTGTAATGACTATGTGCAAATCAAGCAGAACAAAATGAGTTATAATGAAAACAACTCATTGTGCTTTCTTTATACAGTAACATGAAGTGAAAAACACAGAAGGCAAGTCTTGGGGTATTTCTTTATTTTTACTGAATGCTATTTACGATTAAAAGCCAAACCTGCTTCTAAGGTGATGTTTGTCTGTTTTCTTTCCCCTCTGCAGAAAATGACACTTTTGCTGGCGCTGGTAGCGCTGATCTCTGCGTTTGGATCTTCTTTCCAGTACGGCTATAATGTCTCTGTCATCAATTCTCCAGCCCCGGTAGGTCGGGCTGGAGTGGACCATGACCTGGGAGCAGGCTTCCACCCAGAGCAAGGCAGGAGCCTGACGGCAGGTTCTGGGTGTTTGTGGGCAGGTGCTCGTACTTCTCGGTGCTTTGAATCACCGGGTACCTGGTGAGAAGTGGTTCCCCAGGGAAGGGAAGGGGGTTTGTTAAGGCGTATAACAGTATTGTTTGGACTTTGTGCCTAGGAGAGATGGGGCATGAGAAATGCCTTCCCTTCTGGAAACCAGGCAAATCCCATGAGGCAGGATAGCTTGTAGTACCGGTTATCTAGCCCAGGCTTTGCCGTCCCTCTCTTGTGTTCATTTCTCAACTCAGCCATTCTGGTTTTTATCAAGACGTTTGTGTAAGCTTTATGGCACTTGTTGTTAACTAGCTTTTACAGCATGAAAACGTTACTTACTGTGCTAAATGTGCTCTGTATTTCATTCCAGTACATGCAAGACTTCTACAACCAAACCTACTTCAACAGGAGTGGAGTGCCTATGGACAGTGGCTTCCAGACGCTGCTCTGGTCTCTTACTGTGTCCATGTACCCTCTGGGTGGCTTTTTTGGGTCCCTCATGGTGTGGTCGCTGGTCAACAATTGTGGCCGGTACGTGACAGTGGTGTTTAACATCCTTCACCAACAGTTTGCTGGGGTCAGATAAGGCTTGCCTGACCGGTCACTCCAGCTTGCCGAGCCCACAGCGTGACGGTGTCACACGCATCTTGACTGTAATGCAGACGGGCCCGGGATTAGTTGCTGGACTCAGCAATACGTATTGTCTCCCACATGTAGAAGAATTTATATGGTTTCAGTACGGTCAAGGCCAGGCTGTACGCTGGGCACCGAGCCAGGTAGAGAGCAACGATGAAAGTCCTGGGCTGGGATCTGAGATCAAGCGCAACTTCTGCTGCTCACGTTTCCTGAGAAACTTCAGTTCTTTCTTAAAGCCTTCATTTCTTGCAGGAAAAATGGGACAGTTGCCACTTGCTCTTTGATTAGTCTTTGGGATGATGATTCATTTGAGTTTTGGACAGTATAACACAGAGGGGATCTATCTGCTCTTGGGGCCTTAGAAAAAATAAACTGAACCTGTTTCCTTCTTTATTATTTTGCAGAAAGGGCACTTTGCTGATAAATAACCTCTTCTCCATTGCTGCTGCAATCCTTATGGGAACCTCAGAGCTAGCAAAAACCTTTGAAGTAATCATCCTTTCACGTGTTATCATGGGAATATATGCTGGTAAGCGAGAGGGTGGATGGTAAAGGGAGAGCAATAAATATGTTCTTAACTATGTTAAGGTTTTTTTATCCTCATAACAGATGGTTTCACAGGTAGCATATTTTAGCCACACACCTGCATAACAATGCCGTACTTGCTTGAATAACAGTTGTCATCTGCATGTTGCAGAAGTACTAAAGAGCTCTAGTAAACTAGTGAGACTGGAATTTAAGACGTACAGAGGAGATGTGGGTGTGTAGATGCAGCTATTCCCTGTACGAAGCATCTGCTAGGTACGGGAGCTCCAACAGCCAGGAAACCTGATGATGATGATCTGTTTTCCCAGACATCTTAAAGCAGATAGCCTAGGGGGTTTTTTGCCTTTTTTTTTTTTTTTTCCTTTTTAACATAATCAGAAACAGAATAATCCTTCTAAGTTAAAGTCATTGGAGACAATGCCATATCCAATAATCCAGTCCTGGAACTGACTGTTCTTCCTGCAGGAGAGAAGAAACATTAAAAGGGAGAGCAAAGGGTTCAGAGCCACTGGATTTACTGCAAAGATAGTGGGAAGCCAAGGAGAAGGGGGGGTGTGAGTTGCTGGTAGAAGGGGCTGTATTAGAGCTCAGTAATATGGAACAGAGACCCAGAAGGGCTGGGTACCCATGCAGTACTGCTCTGAGTGTGCAGAGCCAGGCTGATAAGGGTCCAAACAGCATTTAGGTTCAATTAATTGGCTTTGGGCTGGCGAGACTGACATGCTCTGTGGTTTATGAGTGAGTTAGGATAGCTTGTAAAGATAAAACGAGAAAACAAACTGACAGAGGAAAACTACTTGATCAGTACCATGCAGCAATTGCAATTGGTGAGCCAAGGCAGGAAATTTATCTAGTCCAACGGTTTTGGTTTGGCTTTTGACTCTCCTAAGCCTGGCAGCTGCTCTTAGCATTGCTTCTCTGAACAAATACTAAGGGACCTGTTAAGTGTGATCCCTCTTTCCAGTTATTTATAACTGACAAAAGAATCTGGACTGGCTGTCCTGACTTGCCCTTCACAGCTTGATCTCACTTGAACCGTGGACCTCGTGTCTGGGGCGGGATGCAGCTGCCTGCGCCAGGCTCCGCTGGGATCCCAGCGCTGCCCTTCCTCGCCCGAGGGCAGCTCCGCTGCTGGTCGCACCCTCGACATGCAGGGCCCCTCCGTGACAGGGCTTGACCAGCATGGGTCTGCACGGCGAGAAAGCCACTGTTGTTTGAATGCGGTAGTCCAGGAGTCACTGCTAGTATGTTTTAATCTGGGCAGTTAAAAGGCTGGTTATAGTGTGAACTTAAAACACTACACCTCATGAGTTGACTTTTATAATGTTTTCTAGCTGTTTTCATACTTGTTTCTGTGCCTTCTGGCTTTCGGGTAACAGCTTGATCATCTCTGTAACTCCAAGCTCCTGAAGCCTATGAACTTTAGAAGTGTAAGATAAGAGTCTCATGTGGTCACTTGACTCCAGGAGTTTGGGTTTTGCATGCCAGGATTTACAGCGTGAGCATGGGAGCTGGCAGCTCTCTGGGTTACAACATGCAGCGTTACTCAAAATAACCTGTGTCCTTAGTGTCCTATTAGAGTAGAAATACCGATTCCAACATGCTCCCTGTAAGAGATCTCAAACCAGCAAAGCTCTCTGCAGAGCGTTACTGAGCAATTAACAGAGTAGTGAATTTTTAAAAGCCAGCAAGAAGTCACATCCTTCCACCCTCACATCGGCTTGTTTGGATACTGATTTCTTTTCTTGATTTAGAGGAAGTAGAAATTCCTCCCTTGCACTTTGAGTTTGTTTCCAAACCTGAAGCAGCACACAATTTTTCTTTGTGTGTGTTGTGTGGAAGCAGACCCTGCTGGGAGAAAGCTGCTTTTAGGAAGATGAACACTGAGAGCCCCCAAATCATCTGCCAGCTCTGGAGGCAAGACAGGCTACGTTAGCCTTCTCGGACTCCTAAAATGCTTTGCTGCTGAGCAGTTAATAAGCTAGACCCGCAAAGCACCGGAACGTGGGCAGGTTGCACTTCCAAGGCCCATCCTGCACACGTGGTTGCTTCTCAACTGTATTTAATTGAAGTGGGTGAAATGATCCCGGCTCCTTGAATTAACTCCAGCATGGGAATGCCTCTGCAGCTTAGCCACAGCGATGATGTCTGTCTTTTTAATATATGTGAGTGTCATATTGACAGCCTTGGCAAAGGGGTGGTGTTACTTATGAACAGAGAGATAGTGGGACAAACTTCCTTCTCTAATGGCTCCCAGAGGAAGCCAGATTCCTGGGCACCAGATGCAGTGATGGATTTTGTACCTGTCCACCTCCTGAGCGAACCAATGCCACGTGTTTTTTGTCCCATGTTCCACTGAAGAGTGAAGAAACCATACACAGCTTATTCACTGGCCAGAAGATGACATTAGCAGACGGGTTTGAGTGTGAGGTTTCCACATGTCCTGTGGTCCAGCAGGGATCACTTTGGTCTCACATGGGGAAAAAGGCATCTTACTGAAGGTGGTGAGTGTATTGACGTCAGCTGCGTGTCTAACATTGTTCTCTAACGACTAGGTCTGGCCTCCAGTGTGGTTCCCATGTTCCTTGGAGAAATGTCCCCCAAAAATCTGAGAGGTGCTATTGGGGTAGTACCCCAGCTCTTTATCACTCTTGGGATCCTTGTAGCTCAGATCCTTGGTCTCAACAGCGTCCTTGGGAATGCCAAAGGTAAAGCCCTGGCTCGGGACTTTTCTGGGGGTTCCACTGGGGAAAGAGTTCTCACAGTTGTCATCTTGCCTCACTTGTTGCAGGCTGGCCTGTGCTGCTGGGGCTCACTGGGATCCCATCGCTAATTCAGCTCCTTACATTGCCCTTTTTCCCTGAGAGTCCCAGGTATCTGCTGATACAAAAGGGCAACGAAGAGCAAGCGCGACAAGGTACAGCATCATCCTTTAATGAAAGGGGAGGTGGAATGGGATAGGTCTGACTGTGGGACACGACTGACAGCAACCAACAGTGAAGCAAGCCAGTGTGAAATTCTTCATTGACATGCTGCTGGTGGATGGAATTCCTGCAACGCTCCTCTTTTCTCTGCATATGTGAATCCCTGACTTCCCACCATGGAAGCACTGCTGGCCATATTGTTCTGACTTGATTTGAAGCAGGAGAGCTCTCTATAGACCTGTTCTCTGGGGTCCATAACTTGCCTTCCTCTCCCAACTAGCTCTGCAGAAGCTGAGAGGCTGTGATGATGTGGATGACGAGATGGAAGAAATGCGCCAAGAAGAGCAGTCAGAAAAGGAAGAAGGACATTTCTCTGTACTCAGCCTGTGCACCTTCAGAGGCTTGCGATGGCAGCTCATCTCTATCATTGTCATGATGATGGGCCAGCAGCTCTCTGGGGTTAATGCGGTGAGTGGGAAGGCATGTGGGAAAGCCAGTGGGGTGAGGAATGAAGGGATGGGACTTTAGAGTGGATGATGTGGGGCAGTGCTGACACAGGAGCTAGAACCTAGGACGCAGGAGTACCCCTTCGTCAGGGACCCTGGTTCTGCATCACGTCGTGGTGGGTTGACCATGGCCAGTACCAAATCCAGTACAGACATGTACTAGGTACAGAGTCAAGCTCTCCTGTTAAGGGTACTTTGGACATTTTTAGAGGGAGGTGCTTGTGCCTGGATTCTAACACCAATGTCTCCAGAAATTAAAGAATTCAGTTCTCGGGCTTCTCTGCACCCGTTCCAGGATGTAAAAGCAGCCAAAATATGGTTCCTGTGTTCTGCCTTTGGCCACACATAAACACAGCTGTGGTTTTGCTGCAGGTCTTCTACTACGCAGACAGAATCTTCCAGTCGGCAGGTGTGGACAGCAACAGTGTTCAATATGTCACTGTGTCCATAGGTGCCATCAACGTCGTCATGACTTTGCTTGCTGTAAGTTTCTGTTGGGGCTCTTCGAGTTCTAGTTGTCCTGCCTCCCTTGTCTGTCAGGGTTTAACCTGGGTTGTGTTATTTACACATACTGTGAGCTGCTTCACACAATAGATGCCCTGCAAGTGTCCCTTGGCTGAAGGCAGCTGTGTTAAAGTGATTAATCTGATGTCTGACCTGCCTCAGAAGTTTTCAGTCTCTGGTCTCCAGGCTGATCAGCCCTCCTCTTGCTGCCCAGTGTTACCGTGCAGGGCTTCCACGCAGTTCTCACTGGGGCTGGCCTGAGGGATGGCCTGCCTATTCTCAGACACATCCAGCTTTTTGCAGTTCCTGGGTGACTTTGTGCCCACAATCCATCAGTAGATGGTGGAAATTTCACTGAATTTCTTAAAAGACAAAGACTACCTTAATAAATTTTTCTGGAATAAGAAGTGCCATGCCCCAGGTGTCTGGTCTCTCACCCTTTTCTGCCTCTTTCAGGTTTTCATTGTGGAATCCCTAGGGAGGAGGATCCTTCTCCTTGCTGGCTTTGGATTGTGCTGTGTCTCCTGCGCAGTGTTAACTCTGGCCCTCAATCTCCAGGTGCGTAGTTGATGGCTCCGGTGATCCCACCCCTGCATCGCTGGGCCTCCGGGGAACAGGCCAGTGGTGTCTTTGGAAGATGCTTCTACACCCTGGGCAGGAGGGGACTGTATGACAGGTCTCTGTACTTGTACATCTACCTAAAGTAAGCCCAGGAAAAGCTATGATCCTTCCAGTATGTCGTGTTCATAATACCTGTTACATCTATTTGTTGGAAGCAAGGATCATACCCAGGCTGTGATTTTCATGGCTAAGTGTGGACATATCTGGCAATGGAGGGTGACGCTGGCTTTAGAATGCCTTCAAATCTTACTGCAAATAGTGCCTTGAATGTGGTGGTGATGTTCAGATAGGCACCACATCTAACCTGTGATAAAATTCTTCACAGACCACTGTCTCGTGGATGTCTTACCTCAGCATAGTGTGTGTCATTGTTTACATCATCGGACACGCTATTGGAGCCAGTAAGTATGCAGAGTTTAGTCTGGTCTCCTCCACAAGCTGGGTAAAGCCAAGCGTTATGCTGAATTTCACATCAAAAGCTTTGTGGAGCTAATCCGAGGAGAAGGAATTTTTTCTGTGTGGCCATGCACCTTGTTGATTGTCAGCTAGGCTTGTGTTCCAGTGATTTGCTGGCCATGCCCGTGAGGCTTTCAAGAAGAAAAGCAAAGGCGCAATTGTGCTTATGCCTGAGATTCTCCCAGTAGAACTATGCTGAGATAGTGAGCCCTCCCAACCGGGCAGAGATGTTCCATGCTTGCATCTATAGGCAACAAAAGGAGAAATTTCTTTACTGAGAGAGTGGTCAGGCCTTGGCACAGGCTGCCCAGGGCAGTGGTGGAGTCCCCATCCCTGGAGGGATTTAAAAGACGTGTAGATGAGGCGCCTGGGGACATGGTTTAGTGGGCATGGGGGGGTTGACGGTTGGACTGGATGATCTTAGAGGTCTTTTCCAACCTTAGTGATTCTATGATTCTATGAAATCAAATTAGAAGCAACTCAAATTATACGTGTGGCCCTGTACAGCGCTTTGCAGAAAGGAGCTGTGCAGAAAGATGTGGATATTGGAAAGGCTTTGTCCTGACTCAGCTTCTTAGCGTGGCAGAGCTCTCTGTTTAGCTTGGAAAGCCCTGCCAGACCCTTGCTGGCTGCAGCAATGTGGTTTTGGGACTCCTGTAGAGGTTTCACTGGCAGATGGAATTACATACAACCTTTCCTTTTCCATTTACGCCATCAGGCAGATTCAAGTGCCGAGGGCCGGGAGGTTGCTGGAGGCAGACCAGCGGGACCTGTGGCCTGACCCCGTTAATGAGAACATGCTCTGTTTCTGCTTCACGGTGCCGCAGGGCGGCAGCGAGGGCCTGAGGCTTCTTCCATAAGTCATTTCTCCAACACCTGCATGCGTTGGGGTGTTCCTCTCTCTTTCTTTTTTTAAGAAGCAATCAGCTAGTTGCTGCTCATAGGGTGCTCTCTGGAGAGACAGTTCGTGTTTATCAACCGTATTTTACAATTTGTGCAAGAGACGGGTTCATGGCTAAGGTGCAGCCATAGGAGAGAAGAGGTTGATTGCTGTGTGTGAGCTTAGGAAAGTCATGTAGTTGCCCTGCTTTTTTTTATTTAATCCCTTATTTGATTTATTGGCCGTTTCTAAACACTGGTAGTTTAGAAACCATTGCCCGCCACTGAATTGAACAGTGTAATCTAGGAATTCAGAGTGGGGAATTGCCTTGGGATTTCCAAATTTGCAACTACCTTCCAGGTCCAATTCCCTTTGTGATGATCACCGAGATGTTCCTGCAGTCATCCCGGCCTGCAGCGTTCATGGTGGGTGGGTCTGTGCACTGGCTGTGCAACTTCACCGTGGGGCTTGTGTTCCTCTACATGGAGGTAAGATGCGATCACACGACAGGGCAACACTTCAGCCTAAAATTAGTATCTTCACCCCTGTGTTCTTACAGAGAGCCTTTTAAATCCTGAGAGCCGTAAATGCCCAAGTTGGTTCCCAGTACCTGTATGCAGGGTTATATATTAAGGGCAAGAAACTGATGTTAATCAGCACTTTTTTATCACATCTGTCTGTTGCACGTGCTTTAAAAGAAAGCAGTTATTTTTCCAGGTGAATGTCTGATCCTGAATACAGGAGCATGGAAAAGATTGCAAATTCCCCATCTTCCATTTTAGCCAATTTTAGCTTTTGGTCTCTAGGTCAGCAGTTCAAACTGATCCCCAGCAGTAGTGACCCATAAATTGCTACAGCTTCTGATTTTAGCCTCTGCAAAAGGGAGCTGATGAGTTTAAACAGATCCTCACCTTCCTTTTCCAGTAAATCCATGGTGGTTTCCAATAAATCCATGGGGATGGAAATGACAGCAGAGAATCTAGAACCACCCTTAACTTCTAGTCGTTCAACTTAAAATATGCACATCACTGTGGCTGCTTGTTTTTATAGCTATTGCAGGGTTCAGCATGTCCAAATCATGTAATGTAGGCAACTGGAGGATTCCTCTGATCCCTGCTCTGTCGTCTTTCATTGCCCTAGGCTGGACTGGGGCCCTACAGCTTCCTCATCTTCTGTGCCATCTGCCTCGCCACTATAGTTTACATCTTCTTTATTGTTCCTGAGACGAAGAACAAAACCTTCATGGAAATCAACAGGATCATGGCCAAGAGGAACAAGGTGGAGATTCAGGAAGACAAAGAAGAGTTCGAGGATTTCCACACTGTCCCAGGGTTGCAGGCAGAGAAGAAAGAAATCTCCAGCAGTGAGCTGTGACCCAGCCCAGTGTTAGGCCTGGCCCAGACACTTTTCAGGATCTGTTCAGTGGGAGAACAACTACATCAATTCAGCGTTTGATACTGATCTTCATTCAGAACTTCCCACAGCAGAAGTTTCCAAATAAGCCATTGTGTCTTGAGAGTGTTCTTGTGAGTAATTAACAGGACCGTTCTGCTTCATGGCATAGCCACTGCCAAGGCAAATTATTCATTCATGTATTTGTCACAGGGAAGGGGCAACATCCTCAGCCAGCTCGGCTCCTGTGATCAAGTAACCTATGTCATAAGGTGATGTATATCCCTGATGTCCTGACTGAGACATCTCAGGTGACACAAGCCAGCCCTTGGGCTGGGTTTTGGTCAGTCGTGTGTGAGGAGTGCAGTATATTGCTCTGAGGAACTGTCATTCATGTATTTGAGGGTCCAGCATGAGTGATGCCAGGCCCGTGGTGCTCTGGGGTTGAGGGTGTCAGTTGTTCTGAGGTACTTCGTTAGATGGGCTGATAATGGCATTTATCCTGTCAGCTCTTGTCCTTCCTTGGTGTCCTTCAAAGGACCGCTAAACTGAAAATGCATATCTCCATAATCTTACCCCCACCCTGCTCACACAACTCTCTCCTTCAAATCAAACCTAGTCCTCTGTTGTTGCTGATGAGTCCTTCCAAAGCCTTATTCTTGAGGTTAGGAGTCATCCGTCTGGCTGATGCTTATTCACAGCCAATTTATACCCATTTGTTCCAGTGGTACTCAAGTCTTTTTGAGCTATTTAGCTCATTTCACTCCCTAGTGTTTACACTTCAGTTGCCAAAGAGCAACAGTCCCTCTCTTAATCCTTTAATAACCCCCATATCCCCCCTCGGTACCCATGAGCCAGTTGGAGCTCATTCATCCCCCAGAGATAGAAGGTTTTGAACTTGGTGAGATCCTCCCTGCTGCGTTGCAGGAGTAAATTCAGGTTGATTCCTGTGCAGTGAGCTACAGGTTGGAGCCTGTGTTTGCGGGCCTGTCCAAGCCTGTCTTTAGCTTCTCACATTGAGTTGCATAAATTCTGTTTTTGAAATAACTCAACTCTCAGGTACTTGAAACTCCTTGAAAAAGTCTTCAAATGGTTTAGAGCTTGTTCCTTCTACTGGTTTCTGGTTGTGTCCCCTAAGGGCACCGTTCCACCTGGAGGTTAAATTGGTTTGGAAAAGCTCTGAGTCTGAAGGACTGGTGCTGACTCTCAGAAGAAAGTAAAGTGCACACTGATAAAAAGTGTGGATTTCTTAAAGTATTTATTAGTTTAAGGGGTTTGGGGGTTAATTATGGAATAATTTAACATGGGGAAATTCAATTTAATTGATTGTTATGCGGGGCTGCTGCCCTCTGTTTTGAAAAAAGCAGAATTGTTGAACAGCCTGGCATGGATTTTGTTGTTGCTGGAGATACTCCTTCACATGATTAACCTTAGAAGATGAGTTTTATACCTGTTATCAAACTTGTGATGTATACATGTTGAAAAAAAGTTGTTTCCATGCTCAGTCTCTACATCTGTTTACAGAAAAGACGACATGCCACTGATCAAAGCACAATGATTATATAGGACCACACTCCATCCTGCAAGAACTTTATGTACCCTTTCCTGTGCCATATGTTTGCAGGGGAAGGGGTGGTGATTTCATGGTGAAAAATGGGAAGGACGCATGCAGGGAAGATGGTGAGAAACTGAGACTGGGTGGAGGATGTGAGAGAGATTTCACTTGAGAAAGTGGCTCCTTTGACCAAAGAGAGTGGCTCTTTGGCATGTAGGAAGGTCTATGTATGGGGACCTAAGTCAAACTCCTGGGAGGGATATGACAGTACAAGGTCTTGGACTGTGCCAAGTTCCGCTCTATGCTTCTATCCCACTGATGGAGGCTTTGCTCCCACGTACCTACTTGGAAAAATGACCTGGAGCACTAGCAGGTGCACAGTGAGCCTCTACAAAGCAGAACGAGCAACAAGCAAATAACTGATCAGTTTTCCTCTGTTTCCCCAGCAAGCAGTTTGGATGCTTCTCCTGCCTTAAAAAAGAAAAAAAAGTTGGGGTCACTGACAGCTGGTGTCAGACTCCAGAACCACCCCCCCCAGGAGCGTCATGGAGGTTTCTCCCCATGCTATGATGTCTCCTTTCAGTCGCCCTGGTTTGCACAGCGCAAGTGCCCGAACATCTGCAGGACTGAGAACTTGGCTCCACAGGTTCACATGAGTCATCCACCCTGCAAAACCATTGGAGAAGGTCCCCAGAAGAGTGTCTCTATCTTTCCCAAGGACAAGCGTCCCTCCAGCCTGGCTCACATATCCCTTCTGGATACTCTTTGCTTTACCAGCTGCTCCGTTGAGCCATAAATTTGCCATTCCAGTCTGGGAGGCCCATGCCATGCAGTAGTGCAGCCAGTCTTGTGCCTTGTGGTACAGGGGGAAGCTGATGAAATGGCCTCCTATCCACAGTCCCACTTCTGTGCCCACGGTCATCGCTAGCTCATTATCCCTCTCCTGTGTGGAGTAGGAAAGAACAGTCTGACTGCCAGCATGCTGGGCTCTTGTCCAGAAACACAAGGTGAAGGCTTGGAGAGACATGTCATGGAGGGGATGAACATTCACAAAACTCTCAATGTTTTCCACAGGGAAGTAGAAAGCTGGAAAAGTGTTGGATTTAATACCTGAAATAACCAAAAAGCCAGCTGTAACACTGTGCTTATAGATCAGCCCAAATCCTGAAGAATACCCCCATAGGAACTGCCAGGGCTGTGGCAATCAGCTGTCTTGAGCCACAGTTACTGGCATGGATCGTACCAACAGGGAAGGGACTTGAAATGATGTAAAGCTTAGCTCCTTCACCTAACTATTTGGGAAAATCACTTTTTTCCCCTCTCTTCCTCTTTTCTCATCTTGTGTAAAGTAGAGATGATGATTATTTACCCTAGGGGAACTGTGAGCTTAAATCCCTCACTGTAAAAATGTGCTTACGTGTTGCAGAAGAGAGCTGCCGTTGCTGTGAAAGTAGCTAGATTAGGGCTGGCTTTAATGATGCTGTAGCTGAAGAATTTCTATCAGCAGGCCTAGATATGGGACAAAATTCTACCTGCACATATCAGTACCAAACCTGTTAATGATTTAGGCCATCAAGGACAGCAGGGCACGGGGTCTTCATCCTTGGAAGGTAAGCTGGACTCAAGAATAGATGTGTGTTTCTTACCGATATGGCTCGCTCCATTCAGCAGCTCGCTCTTCATGTCTTGGAGCTGCATCTGGATTTGTTCCAGTCTGAGGTTGAATTCTTCTGGATGGCATTGTTCTAGAGCAATCAGACAGCTGAATTTACACAAGGCCAGGACCTGCACATGGTAGATTTCTGCTTTCTTGTTTGTAGAAGGTTTGGGGAAAACCTTTGTTTTAAAATGCAGCGTCTCGCCTCCATACGGTGCCTGGCTAATCAGCCGCGCCAGAGCTGTTTCTACAACGGTTAGAGTACCTCACCCCTATGGATGCAGTCACACCTGAACCCAGTATTCCATGTAGCCCCACTTATCTTGGGAGATCTGTCTGACACCACCGCAGCCAAAACCAGGGGCTGGCACCCAACCTACAGCCACCACTGCACCGTTAGAACCAAGATGTGTTGGCAAGGGGCAAAGAGGCACATGGCCCATCTCCGTCTGCTGGGCAGGGACACTGCTACTCCTGGTCATCTCCACCATGCCCAGCTGAAGTGATCTGCAGCTTAACTCCTTCCACACAGGTTTCTTGCCCCTCCTGGGGGAAAGCCCGACTCCCTTTACCTTGGATGAGTTTGGCTCTGAAGGAGGACTCCACCACCCGCCCGTTGAGGGGCTGAGCGTGCCGGTAGTCATTGCGCAGGGTCCTGTTTTGCCAGTCCAGCAAGGTGTTCTCCAGGAGGCTGATCTGTGAGCAATGCAGGCTTATTATGGAGGGCAATGGGAACCACAAGTTTTGCCTCGAAGTGCCGCGCAGATCCCGCAGCTCAGGATTAAACCTAGCAATTTGTTATAGAGGAACCCACAGGGTCTCTTGCTGAGTATTAGTAAGGGAAAGGAACAGAACATGAGGGCCTTAATCAGCTAATTCGTGATAAAGATATTTTGCCTGAAGGAAGTTTTTAACACCTGCCTGATGGTATGCATGGGTGGAGATTCTGCTGCTGTTCTGTAGCGTACTGCTTTCTCACAAGTGCCCACTAGCCTTCCCCTTGCCAAACAGACTATTCCTTTTTCAAATGAGAACACACTGTGATCCTCCACTCTGTAGTCTCCACTTTATCTTGTTCTTCTCTTAGAAGAAAATGTTTCTGATGCTTCTTTTTCATTAAAGAAGGTGAACCATTCTGCAAGACTCAGCAGTAAGCTGGTTTTATTTGTGTTACGTTTTTCCCTGCTAAAGCCTTTGTCCTGACAAGGCAGACAGAGAGAAGAGAAGGAGATGCTGCCATGTCACAATATTCAACTGCTGGCACAAGTGGGGTCACTGCCCAGGGCTCCTGTGCCCTCCGCAAGCTCCTCCGTAACGCCCGTGCTGGAGCTGGACAAACCCTCTCCTCTCTCGCAGCCGGAACTCAGCACAGGCCACTCCTGAAATGAGCCAGTCCAGCTGCACAGGGTAAGTGTAGGCAAGAAAAAAACCCCAAATTATTTCCCAAAAATGTGCCAATTAGTCTGTAATTATTTTAATGTTATGGCTCTTCTGTTTTTGGGGGGGTTTTTTGAACTCTTTTGCAGTAGTTTTTGCCTTGCTGATTCTGACTGGTCTCTTCTTTTATATAATGCTTCAGTATGGTTGAGCTTAACTGAGCAGAAAGCTTTGTTATCTGGTTCTGCTCACCAGACCTCAGGAAACTGCTCCTATACAAAAACTGACCCTTGCTGTGATGTAGCATCACTGTGCCATTACAGTCACCTGTAATTCCCGTTGCTTAGGAGTCTGTCCCAACAGCCCTATATGAGAAATGCCCGATTAGCTCCTCTGTCAGGCTGTTCCCAAAATCACCGGAGGACAGAAAAGGAAACGTGTGTGGAAAGATTAAGTAGGGAGGAAAGAGAAGCTGCTCTGTCTGGGAAACAGCTATTGCTTACCTGCGTGTGTGACAGGACAATCGGAGAATGAAAGATGGTCCAGATCACACTCTCGGAGCAAGGTGGGGTTGTTAGTGAGCCCTGGTACCTGTAGAAGTGCGAGAGGTTTTCTGGCAGCATGGCTTGGACATCCAAAGAAATGAGCTTTGTTGATTGACCTCAAAAGGCAAGAGAGAGACAATATTAAGAATTAATGGGGAACAAAGAGAAAGGTGAGCGTTAGAGCTGGGGTTGGCAAATCACTTTGCCCAGAGCACTGGTATATTAGATCTTTGGCAGAACTGGATGACGGTGAAGGGAAGTGAATGGTCCTTTCGGTGGATCTATGGTTTGTCATTCAGAGATACCTGGGGTCCTGGGGGTGGTGGGCAACTCCACCTCGCTGCTCTGCCGGGGGCTGTTAGTCCCTCCCCGGGAAGCGGAGAGTGTCAGTGCGGCAGAGCACCGGCTACCCGGGCGTACAGGCTGCGGGGTCGGCGGAGGTTGGTATTTGATGGTGCCGCAGTGTTGCGTAGACCTACCAGGAGTATGTTTATGGCTGCCTTGAGCATCTTCCACCCCACCCTGCTACGTGGGCTGCTGTTTGAGACGCGCGGGCAGGGATGGCGTGAAGTCGTGCATGGCTGAGGATGCTTGGCCACGTAACTGCAAGCAATGCAGCAGCAAAATGCCTGTCCCCGGACCCAGAACATACATACAGGCTTTCAGAATATCAAGGGTGGAGAAAGGCATTTCCAGGTCTTACCTGCAAACCTGATTTTTGCCAGTTTGGAAATGAATTCACTGTAGTAGGTATTCTCGAAGTGCCCATCCTAAATACAACACAGAAACTTGAACAAAAGGTTAGTGACCTGCCTGTCCTTCTATACTACTAATCAACTTGGGGGACTAATTGATGAATTGGGAGATAAACAGACAAATACTATTGCAGATGTCTTAATAGGTCGGACAATCCTGGGCATGATAAGGTATGTACAGAGAGATCTCAGGTAGAATAGTGAACTGCAAGGATCCTTTTTCACCACTTCTTAATCCACACAAAATCGAGTGTTCCCATTTGCAAATCAGAGCAAGGCCTTGAGGTACAGCAGGGAAAACCCAGCTGCCACACCTGATAATCCATCCGTACTTCTTATGGGGCAATTTTTTCTGGGGTTCCCAAGTTGTATCAGCTGGTATTGTGTGAGCCCCACATCACATAAGGGAAGAACGGTCCTGCTAGGGCACAGCTGCCTCAGACTGGTGGCAGACAAGGTCTCTTGGGATAGATGTGCAAACCTCATACAGGCTGCTCGTGTCTGGACCCGCTCAGACTGGGATTATAGTGTAAACAGTAATCACAGACCAGCCTTGCTCAGCAGCCTGGGCCTCAAACCTACCGCGTACAGGAAGGCAAGCACAGCCAATCCGTTTGGTTTGTCT
This sequence comes from Pelecanoides urinatrix, assembly GCA_013400755.1. Classification (NCBI taxonomy): domain Eukaryota; kingdom Metazoa; phylum Chordata; class Aves; order Procellariiformes; family Procellariidae; genus Pelecanoides; species Pelecanoides urinatrix. The sequence goes on from VZTQ01012251.1 coordinate 35,854, forward strand.
TTGGCTTCTTCAAAGCTTGAGTAGTCAGCTGAGTTGTAATGGACAATGTGCAGCTGTCAGAAGAGAGATGGGGTCATTTAGTCTATCACAAAATGGCTTCCTCCGTGCTTTAAAGGACCCAATACAGACTGAAGGGAGAGTCACCATCCCAATTCCTGCTGCTTGAACAGGTTTGTGATGAACGTGGAGGAACAACTCCCTCTTTGAAGGATCTTAGTGCTATTGCAAGGGCTTTTCTTAGTCTTCCGTGCCAGCGCCATCAGGCTCAGCCCTCCCATTGCACCAACCACCTGCACTTACGGGAGCCCCTTTTCTCCCACTTGCCTCCGCATTGCTTCCCACGGGCTTTGTGAGCTGCAGCTTCTAATTTCCCAATTGCCAGACTTGCAATGCACCCTCCCTCCAGCTCCCTTCACAAGTACCTCTGCAAAGTATCTCATCCCGTCTATGGTGTGTTCAGAGCCGCTGGTCTCCAGGTCCAGGCCACCCCAGTGCAGATGCATCTGTACAGCGGTGTAGAGGCCGGGGAGCCCTCTGGAGATTTGCATGGTGGGTGGCAAATCAATCTGAACTGAAAAACAGGATTGGAGACAGCCCTGGGTGCAGCCATGCCCATTCCCGTACCTGCGCTTGCAGTGCCTAGTGCTTTCTCCCAATAACACCCTCTCTGAAATAAGCTGGTACAGTCGTGTTCAGGGAACTAGCTCAGCATGCAAAGAAAACCACTCAAGCTTAAAGCTAGATGTGCTTAAAATCTTTCTGCATCACAGACCACACCAGCCACAAAGATGACTGGGCACTGGCTGTGCCTGCAGACTTTTTTTCCATCTGAGCAGCTCTGGGTTTTTCCTTAGGCACTAATAAAAGTGCTTTAATGCTTATCTCGCGCGCAGTACATCACATCTTGCAGGGCTCTGCACAGATTTGTTAACTACTTTATTTCCAAGGAAGAAAAGGGGGATAGAAATTACCGAAGTGACTGAGTGCAGCTGTGCCTTTCTCTGGCGTTTCTGCTCTGCAATTTGGACTCCTGTCCATTACTGCCTCACAGATTACAGCACAGGCAGCCAGCCTATTTTCCCATTTCTGGCCCCTGAGGTGGTTGAGTTAATGAGTTAATGAAGGCCACACTTGAGGTCCCAGTCCTAAGAAAAATCTGCTGCTGGAGGAAGTTGTACACACCCTGCCTGGATTTTATTCTGGACATTTTAATCTTCCAGAGCTGTGCGTGTCCTTGCTACCTACTAGAGGACCAATCCTGTTTAAAAATTACAAAAGGCTTCATTAACCTGAGGTTATCTGTGTGAGTGTGTCTGCACAGCTGTGGTAGATAGGTGCAAATTCCTTGTGCAGACACTCTGCACTACTGCAAATGGGCTTTATCCAGTGGGACTTAGCCTTGTAATTATAGAACTAGAGAGAAAGCATAGCTGGTTTCTTAGGTGAGACACTTGGTCTTCAGCTCCTGAGACCCTGTAAGGAGAGTCCTGCTGATAAATCCATCTCCTGTCCCTTTCAGATCTGCTGAATGTTTTCTGATGTGGCTCAGTGGAATATTTTCCTTGTGAGATATTGCTGCCCTGTCCCATCTCACTGAAGCCAGTAGGAAAACCTAGCCTGACTTCACAGGAGCTGTGCAGAAGGACAGTCATTTTGCCTTTGTGCTTTTCTAAAATGCCCAGCATCAGAAAATCATTGTTTTGATGCTAACAAAAGAATAGGACAATACACATGTGCAGTGAGAGAGCTGAAAGCTAAACCTGCAGGAGTTAATTTGTAGGCAGTCAGGACAGCAATGCTGACATGAGAGCTTCTACCTGAATGTTGAGCTTATGTGGGTGACAAACAGGAGTACTTATTCTTCACGATTTTTAGAAATACAATCACAACAGTCTTTCTTTGAAGGCAGTATGTCTCTCATCACTTCGTTTCCTTGCTCTCACTCCATACTGCTCTCTCTCTGTTAAGAGAGGAAGAAAGGACTGTTGTGTGGGATTACAGAGCTACCAGCTTTATGTTCCAAACGCCTTCCCCAAACCACTCATTCCCTCCCCCCTGCAGCTATTAGGAAATTCTCTCATTGCTCATCTGTAGTCCAAAAGCATTTTCCCAACAGTACCAGCTGATGAATTATTTAGACAATGAATTACAGACTGCAGCAGGGGAATCCAGGACCTCCTAAATTATAAGCCTTGCCCTGATGCTGTGTGGCCAAAGGCAAGGCTTTTAACCCACGCTGTGCTTCAGCTTCCCTTCCTGAGACCTGAAATACCGATCCTCTGACTATAAGGGAGGGATTCTCCTCTGTGTTGTGTCACCTACTTCTAACCCAACCTCAGATGCAAACTTGCTACTGAACTATGGTTCTCTATTCCTATCACTTCTAGTTGTCATTATGGCACAGGGGCAAAAGATGCAGTTTTGGAATGTAGAGGATCAGTGTGCACCAAATACCATTCACTACTATAGTCCTGCAGTCTTCTAGTACACTGAAAGAAAGGGTCACTCTATAATGTTCTAGCTGCTTTTTATTCTTTTTTAATGTCTAATGGAGAAAATATCTTGCAGAACCATAACTGCCTTTTATTTCTCTGGTTTATATATGTGTTTCTGGAGAGCTTTCCTGGGTGGTTGGGGAAAATGGCAAAACTAGGAGAGCAGAATGAAGTGAGATGGCAAAGCAAAGTAAGGTAAGTTAAAAAAAAGGGCCTTGTCTGTGAATAGCATTTCAATCAGCTAAACTGAATAATCTGTTCCTGCACTGTCATGAGCTTGACATTCTCCCAGGACATCTGCTCAGCCAGGGAGGAAAAAGCTTCCCATCCCTACGGCAAAGCTGGCTCATTCCACCACCTTTCAACCTAGTGTCACTTGCTGGCCACAAAAAGTTTGTGACAGTGTTCTAGCGATGGCAGAGTGCTGAGCTGAACACACAGGAGCCGCTCCTGTATCCTGCGCGTGCTGGGAAAATATATACCTGAACTCATAAAGTCTGCTTTATACCCCAAACGCTATGTAATAAGTGCACGCTGTACTTTATAGCTTAAAAGCAGAAAGCTGTCAGGTTCAGGTATTTCTTCCACCAGCTGTCCCAGCAGGAAGGTGTGTTCTTTCTCCCATTAAATACACTGCGGGATTGCACAGAACGACGCACAGAAACCTGAACTCGTCAGTGCAGGATGCTAACAGAGAGGTGCGGATAAAAGGGTTGGGTTTTCAGGACAGACCTACCATTAAAGACATTTGCATTTCAAAAGTGTAAGGCCTTTGCTTTGCTGCTGCTGGCCTGTTCCCTGCGCTGTGGGCTGCCAGCATCCCCCGCTGTCATGGAAACAGCGGCTGGGAGGCCCCTGGATGCTGCATGTGCACTGATCCATGCGGGTACCAAGCCACGGCTCAGGGGGCAAAACGGGGCTGAAGGGGACAGGCAGCACTTGCCTCCTTGTGCCTTAGAGCTGCTCCTTCTGACAGAGCTGTGGCAGGACCACATAAACTCCTGGAGCTGTATGCCCTGATTTCTCTTTCAGGCTGCTCCTTCGTCAGCAATGACTTCTCGACCCGCTCCTCTTTTTAGGTAGGTAAGGAGAAGGATCCCCAAAGTCTTACCAGAGTGACCGTTGTTGGTCATTGTGAAATCCCCTTGCAAAGGCCCATCGTAACCACTCAGCTCCAGCTGCAGCAACTGGGGGTTGTACCTCGCTTTTTTCCTCTGGATGTCAATTGGAGATTGGTGCTTGCCAGCACAGCCTGCAAAGTGCTTTCCCCAGTGCTCTTCATCCAGCTCTCCTTCTGTGCGGAGGAGAAGCAAACCAGGTTATTAGGACGTGGTGAGAACTGCTGTTAGCTCAGGAGTCAGAAAACTCTCCTCAGTTGCCAGCAGGGCATGTCAATCTAGTTGTTATAACACCAGGAGCTGCAGCAATAAAAGGTTGCTTCCTTTTCTCGAGTGAAAATAGACGTTATTCTGTCTGCAGGACAGCTGTGCTGCAAAATAAGAAACCTGCATTGCAGTAATAGCTTACTGATTGCTGGAGACTGAACCTCCACTGTGAGAGAAGCAGTGTTGATATAGAAATGGGGATTTAAATGGGTCTCAGCTGCCAAAGGTGTGGAATCAGGTTCTCAATCAATGTGAGAGTGGACAGGACCAGGGCAATAGCTGGGAAGTCTCTGCTTAGGATCGGGAACTGGCAGCAAATTTGCTGTTTTTAACTAGGGAGAGCGCTAACAAAAGAAGAATAGGAGCGAAATGGTTTAAATAAATGGAACCTTTTGAATGTCTTCTGGGATAGCAGTGGTCTGGGCTGGCTTTGACGTCCTGGGTGTGTTCTTATTAACAAAGCCCACCCCTTCTCCCGGGCACGGTGCTATGCCTCTTCCTGGCACCCCCTTTTTACACACCCCAAATAATGACACAGTGATTCATTGCTTTTGTGAGACAGATCCTGGTGTGGAATAGGACCTGGGCATCCTGATTTCGGGATTCAGTTGATTGCTCTGAGGTCTTCGTGCCGCTTCCACCCCAGGCCTAATAGCCCCTAAAGGTCACGCTAAGTGTTAATACCAGCTCCTCTTCCTGCTCAGCATCGCTAGCTCAGACACAAACCTTTGACATGGGGCTAAGAACTAAAGGCCCCAGCTTCACCTGCACGTGCTCATCATCGCTGCAAGTATTTAATACTAAAAACCTCCTGTGGACACCTATGGAAGAAGCAAATGTGGAGGAGAGCTGGCATGCTGGATGCTATCCCTTTTCCAATGGCTCTAAGCCTCTTAGCCCTAATTTGAATCCTTTCTGCAGAGGTCTGGGTGCTGCTGAAACTGTTAACAAATGCTTGAACCCTTCAAGGCTATTTGCCCTCTCCATAGTGCTATATTTAGGACTTTAAGCATAAGTAGAAATTTTAATACCATCTCTGTCATGGCTGTGACTGACAATCAGTATGGAAACCTTTTCTTCTTCGCCCCCGAACTGCAATATGTGATCAATGTCAGTCATGCCTGTCTGAGACAAACGGAGCTAGAGCTGAGGAATAATCATCATGTGATTGTTGAACTCACTGCCTTCAAATCCTGCAGAGATGGTTTGGAAAGAGAGGTGATTGTTTTAAAAAGAAAATAGTTCAAAGCTACTTCATCATCTTCCTAATTTTCAAATTATTATAATTATGGTCACACTTGGGGATTTCTTACTATTTGCCAAGTCTTTTCTTTTTATTTCATTTAAGCACTGTCAGTTTGCAGGCATTTGTTTCCTGACATTGATTAAATACGGGGGCTTAGGAGATGCAGACAGCCCGGCCTAAAGAAAATCCAGAGAGAGCTTCTGCAAACAGCTTAGTGTCCTAATTGCAATATTGTATCTATTCAACAATATCCTCTGTTTTAGCTTGATTCCCAGCCCGGTGAAGATCATAAAAAGACTACCATTTACTTCAATGACCTCTGCAAGCAACCCCCTGAAACAAATGAAAATCAGATAAAATTTCAGAAAATACAAAAATAAGCACTTCTTAGTGATCTGTACCCCATGGGATATCACAATAAAATAATGAGCAGGCAGTATTTAGAGCTTTTCCTTCCAGGATCATCCAAAGGGCAGCTTTTATTCTAACACATTGTAAAGATTTTCCCCATTGTTTGAACATCCTTGGTCTGCCAACTCTGACAATGTGTCCTAACCACACAAAGGAGTAAAAAGGGGTGACATTGAAGAGAATCACTTTCAAGACACACAGGCATCAATAAAGAGGAATAAATTAGCTGCTCTGTGGAGATCTTTCACTAACCGAAAGAGAGTCAAGCTGAGTGTTGCTTCTGCAGTACAAAAAGGATGGGAGCGTCTTTAGCAAGTCTTTGGCAGTCAGGAGCAACCCCAAAACAGCCTCATTTTCCATTACCTTTGTACGTCCAGTGCAGCAGGTGAGAGCAGCTCAGGCGCACCAGGAGCAAGTGGAACGAGACTGCTGTGATCCACATCTCTCGCTGTATCTGTGGTAGGAACCAAGGTAGGGACTGCATTTCTTTAAAAATCCTCAGGAAACATAAATTCCAATTTATTCCAGGTCTGGCCTTTCCAGCGCCCATCCCGCCCTTCTCCTCACCCATCCAAAACAATAACAGCAAACAATGCCACAGAGATATTTTATTTGGACAGTCAGCTTTAAACACTAAAGGCACTTTATTGATCCTCTGAACCAAGCTGCCTGTACAAGCAGAACAGGTTTGCCCCTGATGGCCAAAGCTGATGGTCTCGGAGTCGCAGTCTGACCCCAGCTGCTACACTCTCTCTGCCCCTTCTCCTGTCCATTCATTCCCCATGAGCAGGTAGAAAAGCTTCATCTCAAGTACCTGTAACACAGTGCTTTGTAAGCAAAGATACCTACCACAGATCTCAGAACACTGTCCTGAGGTGGCCAGCTGTCCCCGTGTTACGGAGAGGAAGGAGCCAAGGCATTTAAGGGATGGGTTTTCAAAAGCGCTGAGCATTCACAATCTTATTAGAAGTCAAAATGGTAGACACTAAGCTCTTTCAAAAATCTGACTTCTGAGGCCAGATTTAAAAGTGCTGCACACCCACAAGCCTAGTATTTTAAAGCGTTTTGCTTTCAACACCTTCCCTAGTCACTGAAAATCCAGTTTTGAATGTGAGAGATTTGCAACCTTTGGAAAATTCAGAGCTTTGAAAAACCATTTAAGACTGTTGAAAGATACAGGCATGATACAAGATACTGAAACCCTGAAGGCTTTTTGAAAAACATAAGGGAATTCAAATAAAAACTGGCAGGTGTCAGATGTCTAAATGCTCTTGTGGACTTCAGTACCTGCTCTGTACATCTTCAGATACTTGATTTCCTTAAAAATATATCCCAAGCAAATAATTGCCCACAGTCCAGTAAAAAAAATCATTTGGCAGACCAGGGAACAGACCATGGATCTTCTGCCTGCCTTTTTGTATCCCGTTACTAGGCAAATGTCATTCCCTTTGAAAAGGGAATCCTTTCTCCTCCCTCCAAGAATGACACACTACCGACAGCCCTTTCTGCCCAGCAATGCCTCCCAACCCATAAACCCATGGTTTAATAACAAAAGGGGAGCAGAAATCTCCCCAAGAATGGAATTTTCACCTGGTACTGAGAAGAGCTACAGCTTCCACCAAAGGCAGTACAACTTTGCTGTTGATTTTAGGTGACAGGCAGCAATATTAAACATTTGGCAAGAAAGCTCACACCAGTGAAATCTCAGCACTTCTGTTTGCAACGTCACTTGCAATAATATTCGCAATTATTTTTTTCAGCAATAAGGTACGTAATAAGAGCAATTCAACTATAAGAGCCATAGGTGAGTTACAGATTTCATGTGAACTCAGGTTTCTAGGATTAGACTGTGCTGAAGAACAGAAGCGGGTTTTTTATTCAAAATCTTATTCTTGGCAAGTGAATTGTTAACATTAAAAGGCCTTTCCTGGTTTGCTGTTTTGTGCAGTGCATCTTTAATCTTTGGGAACTGCTGTAATATCGAAGTGATTAACCAAATGTGTATTTTTCCTTCTCTCCCCTAAAGAAGTCATTTATTCTGACAGTTGCACTGAACTGTGTAAGGACTAAACTAATCAAACACGCCCTGCAATGCCCTTCATAATCCTTGTGTAGCCAGTTGGGTAAACAGGCTTTGAAATTAGCTGAGGGAGAAATTTGGGGTGTTTATACCCGTTTACACTCCAGGATTCCACACAAGCAGCACATGAAGGTGTGAAGAAGAGTCAAGACCAGGAGGTCACCTCTGCACCCAGGCATCCCTCCTGTCACCCTGCCTGGGCGTCACGCCACGAGTGTTTAAACCAAGTCGTTTAGGGACAAGCTGTTTCTCTTGCCTGTGCTTTATCGATCAGCTAGCCCGATCCGCAGAAAGGATTTGAAATAAAGTTCATTTGGGAATGTACTGGTGCCAGAAAACTGGAGATGACAGTGCATTAATCTTTAATGGAGCTTTTGCAACATGCTAAAATTGTGACATTTCACTTGACATCAGGAGGAGCTGTGGTTGCTCAGCACATCCAAAAACCGCATCTCTGTTAGCTCAAGTCCCAAATTAGTGGCTACTCCGGAAGACACAGCAATCTGGGGAGAGGATTTACTAAGGGCACTAAGTAGGAATTTGTTTTGGAGTTATGACAGAACAAAAATTTTAATTAAACTCTCTAAATGTATTTGAATATTAAGCTTCTAACTACAAGCTGAATAATATGGAAGGAATCCTTCTCCCGTATAAAGTATTGCACATGTGAACAGTCGCTTATTGGTTCTTGGAGCTATAGCTTTTTTCAGTATATATGGTATTAAACCTGGCTGGCTTGAGGCTTGTCTTTATTAGTCATCTGGTTTGCTACCTCAATACAATTGCTCGAGAGGAGTATGGACGTAGTGCCTAGGAACTCCAGATATCACAGCAGGACCGTGCTTGAAGTAAACTGGTGTTTTACAGCTGAAGAAGATGGTAGGTCTAACAGGAATCATCTCTGCACCCAAATGTAGCCAGTGGGAAAATCTAATGTCGGCTCTCTCAGCCATGCATGGTCTTGGCAGGATTTCTGCACAAAGGCGGGCTACTTTCACACAGACGCAGTTATACAGCCTCCCCCCTCCTGCCCCGACTGCGGTAGGAAATAAGCCTTTAATCCCACATCATTGGCTTCCATGCACTTCACTTTTATCTCCACAGTTTTCCCTGACTCTTTGCCATCTTTTAAATCCTGCTTCTCCCAGGCTATTCCCTCGGTCCTCCCTGGCCTAAAGCTCAGCTCAAGTCTGGCTTTCAGATCCATCCTGAGTGTTGGTAGCCACATTAAAACCTTGACCTTGCATTGAAGTAGCTGGCTCAATACCTCAGCGCTCCTTTGACCCAGAACGTGAAAGGGTTAACTCCTTCCCCTCTGAATCAGCAGGAATGTCATCAGGGGTTGCAGTAATAACTGCATCACTCCCAGGTCCAGCAAACATTTGTCCAGGAACAGGCTGTTGGATGTGAGACGGACAGACTGCCTTCAGTCAGGCTATCTAGGGTTTCATAAGTGAGACTAAAACCTCTTCAGATCGAGCTCTCTCTGCTGAAGTCACGCTGGATGAATAAAAGTATTCAGCGCCTACACAAGTTTTACAAAAGACAAAAAGCAGCTAGTGCTGGTGGGCCCAAACCCATGAGTAACGCTGGCAATAGCTGTGCGGATTGAAACATGAGATCCTTTTATTCAACAATTCCTGTAATGTCTTTTACATCTTCCTTCCAAAACTGGCCCTTGCTTCTTTGAACTATTGCCCATGCTTTTTTTTTTTTTTTCCTTTTTGCCCCCTGGCTTTCAACTACCTACAGAGATCACAGAAGTCAGAGGTAGAAAAGCGCTAGAATTCATTTCTCCAGTTCACACAATCCTTTTAGACCTCCTTCCTCTTCTATAATATTTTGATGTGCTTGGCCAAATTCACCTTCTACCGACATAAATTCAGAAACATTTGTTGATTCTACTGAAGCTTTGTGATAGAAATGGGCTTTGAGGCAGTCAGAGATAGACAGTGGAGGTTTACACCAGTGTTCCTAAAAGCAGGATTTGCCCATTTAAAAGCAGAGAGGCTTCCTCTGCGAATTCCATTTCACGGTCTAACAGATCTCAGCATTAGCTACCTGCAGTTCATTGTCAACCTAAATTTTCTTTTGCTCAGTTTCAGCCAATTACTCTTAGTTATAGCCCTCGGATTATCTTAAAATACTTTTCCCTCTTTAATGTTCCCATCACTTCTGGGGTGGTTATCACCTCACTGCACCACAAGCATGAGCAGCCTTTCAGTCGCCATGTCCCCAAGGTGGAGAAAAGGACAATGTGATGCTATAAAAAGAAGAGAACATGGTCAAATAACCCCTCTTCGTTTTCATTTCCAGGAAATGTAATTACAGTTCTTGTACCATCTATATAGGTCTGCTCTACAGACTTTGCTGAAAGTGACTTCATGTTCTGGATCTCTACTTTGAGAAAAGCAAAGTGTGAAGGGAGGATTAGGAAGGGGGAGTCAATCCTCCCTCTGCATCCAGTGTGAGGTGCACGGGGACGTGGCCCGGGCGGGAGGATTGAAGGGGTGCTGTCGAGAGCCGGCCTCGGAGCCATTTTTGCATCATATCAGGGCTCTGTGCTGTGGACTGGATGGTGGTGGGATAAAGAAGGAATAACTCGGTGACAAAGCTTGTCAGCATGTGCAAATACCTGTCTACCTTCTCAGACACTGTGTTATTAGTATTTTATACATATCTGCATCTCCTGCCATAAAAATACTCATTTTGCTCCGGGTCTCCCGGTGTAATAACATGCAGAGGAAGCACAGTTGCTGCTCAGTCTTTCTGAAAATCAGTATTAGCAGTGCATAAACACAAGAGACGACCCCAAGCCCCTTAACAAACAAACACTTCGCAGAGCAAATACTGGCTCTGGAACTGTGGCTGTTGCCCGCTGCTGGGTAAGCACTTTTCCTTTCTTATTTCAGCTGCGTTGTGCCTTGAGCAGCTGTGACATCCAGTGGCCAAACACAATACAGTTGGGTTCGGTACAGAACTCTCCATACACGGTAACAATAACAGAGCCCGTCCATTGCACTTTTCATCTTCAAAGAGCTGTACAAACAGTAATTCATTAACGCCTACACAGCTCAGTGGGACAGATCTCAGAATCATAGAATCACTGAATCATTAAGGCTGGAAAAGACCTCTAAGATCATCAAGTCCAACCGCCAACCCAACCCCCCCATGCCCACNCCTGCTCCTGCTGGCCACACCAGTGCTGATACAGATGAATGTAGTGACCCTAAAAGTACATGTGAGAAGGTGAAACCACTCTCCGAGCTCTCACAAGCATGGCGATCAGCCCCAGGGCCTGCAGGACCTTCACCCACCACTGCAGAGAGCAGCCGCTGGGAGACGAGGGATCAGAAAGGGGCAGCTCATCCCGCAGCCGAGGAAGGGGCCGCACCTGAGGGAAGGGTTGTGCTCGTTGTCCCTAGAGCAAGAGAGCCCACGGGGAGGCACCGGGGAAAGCTACATGAGGGGAGACCGCAGGACCAGAGCTGGTTTGGAAGAGATGCTTTGTCAGAGGCTTGGCCAGAGGAAGAGGCTTCTGTGCTGATTTTCTGAAGATGTCAGAGGACTTTGTTGATAGAAGGTAGGAATGTTGATGGAAAGTAGGGAAGGGAACACAAACATGGATTTGGATTAAGAAATACAGTGGTGGAATCAAGGAAATGTGACTGTAATGAGATCCCAATGGTTAACTGGGATTCCTGTTGTGACAGGTAAATTGGAAGATACAGAAAACAAGAAAACAAATCAGTGGAAAAGAGGAGGTGGGTCTCACCCATGGAGCAGGGCATCCCGGATCGATGCTAGCAAACATCTATTCCACAAAGAAAGAAGGAAATGGAGCCAGAGATGGATTTTCACAGGCCCACGTTAATGGGGAGGAATAGTGGGTATAAAGTCTTTGACAGGGGTTTAATCGTAGCATTTAGTGCATCGTCTGCTGCATTTCAGACTTTGCTCAACTCTTTGCCTGTGCCGGAGGTATGTGCTGAGGGAGCTGGATGGGTGGACCAGAGTGTGGTCGCTGAGCTGCTCACAGCCTACGAACTCTTATCTCGTGTTCAGTGTTCTAGGTGCAGTTACCCCGTACCCCATAGAGTGCAGGATCCAGGAAGACATGTAAAAGTTATGTGTCTAGGTATGAGTTTGCCACCTTACGCTTCCTTTCTAGCCCGTGCAGAGAAACAGCCTCGATACAGATGCTGTGTTTTATATCGGTATATAAAGATATTTTATATCTTTGAGGCCAATCCAGACATGCCCGTTTCCTTTTGCTTATAAAAGCAGACTTGCATGACTGAGAGATGCAAACTATGGACAGATGCATCCAGTTTCAGAGATCAAGAAATCAGTCCCCGCTTCCCCCAAGTCATCCGTGCCCCAGTGTTTGCTTGCTCAGACCTGCAGTGGTTTTTCGCTGCAGGCAGGATCCATGCAGGGACATTCAGCAAGATCAGAAGCACCCACAGCCCCTCCTCCCCCAGTACTCACCACCACTGCACGCTGCCTGTGCAAGAGGGGGGAAGACGACAGGAGCTAGAAGTGATTCCCATGAGAATGAGGTCGATTTTTAAGGCAGGAAGACAACATGAAGGAAATTTAAATCCTACCGTCTGTGCTGTACCTGTTCTGTGGCAAGAGAATCCTGCTTGATAACTCTTGTGCTTTACATAAGTATTATGCACTCATTAAGGAAACAAATGAGTTGATATTGGTTTATTCATACTGGTTTTTTCAGGTTTCCATTCTAAAAAACCCTAAATATCACCTATAATTTCTTAATGGCTAATCAATTCCTAGCTTGCTTTCCCCTTTATAGCAGAATATATTTCAAAGTGAGAAGGAAAGACTTGTTCAGCAAGGAGTCCCGACCACCCTGTAAGAGCCAGTGCAAGACTCGCACGCTGGCCTCTAGAAAGGGAATTACTTAATGGTTTCGTCGTGGTTTGAATGAGCTGCTATGGCCTTTGGACGCACAATTCCTGGCAATTATTATCCAGCTGGTTTAAAAGCTTTCAGTCTCCCCTCAAATGACCGTATCAGATCATTAGCTGCTGGGAAATGTACTCTTTGGTATCAGCACCCTGATTTGTGCGTTGGTTCACTTCCAAATAACCCTTCACCATTACCTGAAAATGGATGTAGTAGTTTTATATGTAGGTTAGCATTTACAGTAGTTAAAAAGTAGTACATATTTTTCCTATTCCAGCCATGTTATCTGCTTTTTTGTTGTTGCCATGGTTGTTGTGCAGTAATGTTCCGTTTTAAATAAAATACATCCAAAGTATTCTCTCGTATACTCATGTAGGCTGACGATTGACCCATGCTACATATTCATAACTGCACACAAACCTGTGTCCATATATCACTTCTCAAAAATGGCCAGTTAGTCTAATGTTACCTGCATCTTCAGCACCCATTAAACCCCCTTTAGTACTAAATAAACCCTGAGCACCTATTTCATAGAAAGTCAGACATGAAATTCTCTGGCCAAGGTCTGTAAGCTCCCAGCCCTGTCCCTGCTGGCTTGCAAACTGGGGGCAGTAATTTCCATTAAAAATTCAAATCCCAAACTTGCCGAAGCCAGCTGGAGTTGGAGAAAATCAGAAATCAGACTGTCAGGTGAGGTCCCTGCAGCCATGCAAGGTTTGTCACTCTCATAGCAGATCCTCGCTGACAACTCAATTTCATGTTAGTGCTGTAATTGCAAGTTTTCTATATGGGGACCTGAAAAGACCTAATTCAGTCTAGGTCCTTCCCTTACCCCAGTCATTGTACTGAAGTGACTTTCAGACTGGCTGCTAAATGCGGGAACTGGTGGCTTTTAAATCATTTTCAGGACACTAAGCAGTCCATCTCTAAAATCCCGGAAGAAGACAGGAGAATCAGGAGAAGCGGTGGAAGTTACAAGCATTAAGACATCAGGTCTGTCATCTCAAGTCATTTCATTATTCATGTGCCTAAAACCTGTGGTGTTTAATCGCGGAGTTGAGCTGTAAGGCAAAAGGATGACAGAAAAGGGGGATGAGAAGCAAGAGAGAAGGATGTAAAGTCAGAGGAGGTTTTGAATGCCTGGAAGAAAACATCTTAAATAGTCATTCAATAATTTTAATAGATACCCAAAACCAGCATTAGTCAGGCTCTGCCATTACCTTTCCAATGAACGTTCCTTAAAAACACCAGGATCTGCAGAGTCAATGAAGAGAAGAAATCTGAGCGACAGAGTGCTGACTTCTGCATCCGATGGCTTTCCTCCGGAGATCTCGCCTCGACTGCGGTGACGTAGTAACGCAGTCAGAAAGCCTCATTCATAAGGCCACTTAGATGCAGGACTGCTTTCCAAAAAGAAACCTATCAAAACATAAGCAGGCTGGCACTTGCAGAACTGTGGGGTAGAGTAGAGGAGGGTGGTGCATACGCAGCGACCCAGACACATGTTCTTCAGGTGTTTTGTGAGGCACTGGGGAGAAAGAGAAGTCCTTGAGTATTCAGGAAGCACTTTCAAGGTGCTACGAAAGCTCACGCCCTGGAATGCACCCTACACTGCATAATGGTTATTAAGTGTATTAATGCACCGGCAAACAAGTCCTGATCTGTGGTGGTTCTGCTCCCTGCCTTGGCATCCTCAGCCGTTTGAACCCGTGATTTCACACTCTGCAAAGCTCTGAACTCTCCTGCCCAACCACTTGAAACAGGGAAGGAAAAGGCTGGCCTAGTCAGCTGCTGTGCTCAAGAGCATGTTGCAAGCAATCAAAAAACTTCCATATATTACAGTTATAATTTTATCATGGTCTGTAAAGCACAAGCAATGACTAGGCCTTGCAATGGAAGGGGATTTTGATCACGAGAATTGTTTTCCATTTCTGGGTGCCTGTAAGCCAGATCTGTGTCGGTGTTTTCTCTCCATCTGCTCCATTAGCAACGTGTTCGTGTACTTGCGTGGGCTGTCAAACTGGATTACTAGCTACAGTGGCTTCATGTTTCCTTTCTGTTCCCAGTGTCCACCCCATTAGCCATACATCCCCCTCCCAAACCATGAAAGAAATATATTATTTTAAAAAAGTGCACGGAGTATTTGATTAACTGGTAACAAGGCCGGATTCCCACAGGAACTCATGCCAGCTAGATATCTCATAGCCTTAGGGATGCTCAACTTTTTCTTTAAAGAAAAAGAAAAATCAGGCAGGATACATGACTGAGCAGTGGCATTTTTAATATCAGCGCTGACTTTCATTTTAATATGTATGGTACAGTGCAATTTTAAATCTGCTGATCCGGGAAAAATTATACCAACACCTTAACAGCGCCAGATTTCTGATCATGGATGCCTGATCAATGCTGCCTCTAGCTACTGTATCGCCAGTGTCTTCGGCTGCGCCCGCTCTCGCAGACACAGATTCAGCGGAGCGGACACGGCTCTTGGCACGGCGTCTGTGGCCAGAACCGTGGGTGAGTCCTGCTGCCAGGGATGGGACCGTGCGAGTAGCGGGGGATGCAGGTTCTCAGCACGCAGCTTGTTGCTCACAGTCCAGTGGAGGAAATTTGCTTGCTTTGTGCTGTTTTTGTGGTCACAAGAAAAGAAGAGCCTAGGCAAGGGACAAGTGGAAGAGTTTAGGCTGGTCTTCTACAGCCAGTCCTCTCTCACAGCTTTGGTTTGGTTGAACAGGAATACAGAGATGCAAGAGGCTCAGTGCTCAGCTTTCCAGACCAGAGCGTTTGCTTTACGCTCCACTTCTGCCTGCCGCCAAGCTAATTATGACCTTTCATAATATGTCTTCTATTCCCAAAGAGCACCCTACCGTACTTTACCATCAGTCTTTTGTTCAACTACTACAATTTTCCTCGGCCTTAGGCTTTCCTGTGCCCCATCTTCTCCATCTCATTATAAGACTCAGCACCTCTCCGTGATTTTCCATGCATAACAATTAAGGGACTTTTACAATGTGCAAAGATGGTGGAGCATCTCTAATCCAGCAGTTACCCAGTATAAAAATCCAGTTTTATGATTTCCAGCGTCTGATCGCTCAGGAGCGTGTTTTTGCAGGGAGTGCTCCCCTCTCGTGCCTTTGCACCAGGAAGGGTAAGAGTCCAGGGTAAGTCAGGAACTACTGCCAAGGACACAGCTGTAAGGGGCATAACATGCAGTTTTGGGGAGGTTGGCACTGCAAAGAATAATCTACTTAGGAAATGACAGTTTAATTCCAAGGGCTTTTCCTCGCCAATATTTCTTTATCTCAGCCTTGTGGAACCCAGCAGCATTTCAACCTGATTCACGGCTGTGCAGCCCACATGAATCTGCACCCCCAGCAAGGCAGAAAAGGCACAAAAAAGCAGCATGTGGTGCCGCTGTGGGCATGTGGGCCACATTGCACTGTCACAAAAGAGCTTGGGTTTCAAACGGCGTCTCCTTGCTAGGAGCCCAGGATCATGCAGGGGGCCCCGTGGGGTGCTGTGCCAGCATGGCGTGCCTAGGGAAGGCGGTCAGTTCAACAGATTTCCTTTGCTTTTTTATTAGACTTAAAGCTTGTCTCGGGGGGATGTTCTCAGGAAGGAAAGAAAAACGTGCCCAGAAGAAATGATCAGTCATAGTCAGGCTGGAAGGGCGAGGCGGTTCTGGAGCAAGCACAAACATAACTAACTCTGCAAGCAACAAAATGGCTTTGTATGGTGCAGTCAGGATGAACTGGGCACTGTCAGACCCCTGGAGCTCCTCGACCCCAACTCCAGGCTTGGGGAACTTCACAGGTTTGATGTTATGTACTTGAAATGCTGCAGAGCCAGGCCCCCATCAGTCTGAACACAGGCTGTGTAGTGTCAGGTGAAGTGGCAGGACGCAAACCCAGGGGAATCGGGAGTCCCCATGGGATTACACGCATGGGTCTGCGCTCTGCAGGGTCCCAGCAAGGCAAAGCGCCGGTCGCGGCTCCGGCCTTCACACTCTCATGGCTGGGGATGGGGCTCTGCCTTGAACAGGAGCAGTTGCCCAGGAGTGAAGGCTGAGGGCACGGGAAGGTGCGAAGGGACAAGACCGTGCCTCTCCCAGGTCAGCCTAAGGCCTTGATCAAATGTTTTGACCTTGCAATGGGATTTCCCTCACTGCAGACTCCCTTCCGCAGTGCAACGCGTGACTATCCCGCGGTTAAAAAATCCTGGAAGAAAAACAGGCTGATGGGAAGCGTGGGCACAGCTATTCTCCATCATAAACCCACAAAGACCTTGTGTTACAACTGCAACTTATCTAACGTAACCAAAGCAGCATATTCCCCTGGAGCCATTCCACCGGGGAGAGCCGGGAGGAATGGTGGCAACCAGGGCTGAGGGGGAAGGAGGCATAACCCCCCCCCAGCACCTCACACCCCCACGGTCCAACGCTCCGGCACAGAGGAGGAGCTCCAAGCTGGTCGCAGGGAGCAGCTACCGGGGAGAGTTGGATAAATAAGTCCAGGAAGGAACAGGATCCCTCGGCAGCGCTGCAGCTGGGAACAACTCATGTGAGTGGTCATGTTCTTATTAAACACCATGACACGTCGTTACCGCTGAGTCCATAGAAAGTTGAGTATTACTTTCCAGGGATGGAGGCTTTGCTGATCACAGAGCACCCAGTTCATTCAGCAGTGCATGGTTCATACTTCACCATAATGCAGCAGAGTAAATAATTATCAGTGAATAATTTGATGTTTTTTCAACATCCACAGAGGGATTGGAGCTTTTCAGGAGCATGAGTCTCTCCATTTTGGCAAAGTCTTTAATTCTGTAGCCTGGCGTTGAGCTCTGTTCTGCTCCATTATTTTTTGGTCACAACATGGTCTTCAAGGAGTGTGTCTTGGGGTATCAGATGCCCTCGTGCAGTCCCAGGCAAAACACCTGGAAAAGTTTTTCTTGCTCTTGGCACACCGGTGTCCGAAGTGTCATAACCGATGGCATTGACGTACGGAAAGCAAACTCCACAATCTGTAAGATTGTAAAGCAGGTATGTTTATTCAGCACTGGGCGGCACGGGGGTAGCCCCACCAAAGACGTGCGTGCCGGGGTACNTTTAGCGGCCGTTTCTGCGCCTCCCGAGCAAGCGGGGACGCGGCAGCGCTGAGCCGAACAGCACGCTCGAGTCTTTGCAAAACCCGGGCTCAGCACCCCGTTTTAGTGCCCATCAACGCGTTAAATTCCTCCCCTCGCTCCCCGCGAGTGTGCGCGCGTGATTATACAGGGACGCGCGGAGTCACCGCACCGCACAAAGGAGTCGTTCGCTTTGTACGTACGCGCCAGCAGCACGGCTGGCACCGGCCTTCCGCGTGGATCTTCACGGGTCTGCCACGCAGGAGGCAAATCTGCTTGGCGTGGGCCCGGCCTCCCCCACGCACCGGGGCCCCCGCCAGCCGCCCCCGCGCGCGAGCCGCGCCGCGCCGCGGGAGGCGGGNGGGGATTTTCCACGAGGCGAACGGCGGAGCCGACCGGGCCGCCGCGGCACGTAGCGCACGCACCCGAGCCCGCCTCTGGCGCGAGGAGGCGGTAGCCAATGGGAGGGCGGCGAGGGGCCGCACCTGCCAATGGGAGACAGGAGAGGAGCTGAGCCGACCAATGGGGAGCGGGAGGAGGGCGGTTATCTGCATGGGGTGGGCTATAGCCTGGCGTCCGCGCAGTCGCTCGGTCCCAGTCAGAGGTGAGGCGGCGAGCGGTGCGGAGCTGCTGGGCCGAAGGTGAGTGTGGCGGCGGCGGGGCCTTTCGGCCCGTTGGCCGTGCGTGGCCTCAGCGGCCCAGCCCCTCCGCAGTTGTCCGCGGGGCGAGAGGTCCCGGTGGGGCCGCGGTTTTCCCTCTCCGGGTAACAGCTCCGGAGGCCCTGCCGCCCCCGTGAGATGGGGCCGCGCCGGCTCTGCCTGCGATCCGGGCCGGGCCTAGGCGGTCTCCGAGGGGGTGCTGGCCGCTGTGGGCGTGCTTCCCGTCACACGGCGCGCCAGCCGCATGGCGGGGCGGGGGGAGGCCTGCGCCGGCCTCAGCCCCGTCAACGTGCTTGGGGGGGCGGGGGCGGTTAAAATTTTCTGAGGAATATGGTGGGTCAAGGCTTCTTTCAAAGGCAGGGGTTAACCTCTCTCTCTTAATCATTAACAGTTGCTCTCGGATTGCGTGTCGTGATTTGGACCTTCCCCTCTTTAGTGGCCGAGGATGTCCTTCAGCTTCACATCTCAAATATTTGATGTTTGATGTCAGCACTCAAATCTGTGTGACTTAGGTCTCCCAGTGGGGTCAATTAAGTACCAGTTATCTCAAGGCAACAGTTGTGGGGGGTAGCACCTGACAAGTTGATGTGCATTCTGGATGTTAAGGTGTGGAAGAAAAATTGCTTCTTAACCAGGTTGCCTCGTGCAGGGTTGCAGGAGAGGATCTTGGTCTTTCTCCTGTTCCGTTACTTGACTGCTGAGTCACAGGGCAGGGCTATGACTTTCTGAGCTTGGCAGGAAGTAGTGAAGTTTGTCATCCAAACCCACAGATTAAGGCAATGCAGTTTCAGGCCTCCATCTTATTAAATAGTAAGAGAGAAAGTAGTTCAACATGTCTGTGACTTACTCCCTGCCAGGCATTATTTAAAACACATCATGTTGCAGAGCACAGAGGTGACTTAATAACCATGTGGAATGCAAGGGAATAGGATTGGAAGGTGCCCTTGTTGGTTCACATTTGTCCATTTTTTAGGAGTGCTTCAGCAGTAAAATTGCTATGTTAGGATCTGGTACAGTGAGGTCAAAGGCCTAATGAGCAGTAAGTTTTTTTTTCAGAGTGGTGATGGTATGAGACGTGCAGTCTTACACGACCTTTAAGTGTCATGTAAGACTTCCACTGATAACTGTATGGCAGGTCTGTAATAAGACACTAACTAGGATAGTGCTTTTTATGGCCAAACTTCACTGTTCTTTTCTTCATGTCCATTCAGATGCTTGCAGTGCTCAGACTTAACCCTGTCTTGATTTAAGAGAAATGTGGCTGCAAAATAGCTCGCAAGTACAGCTTTTGGCGATAACAAAATCTCTGGAAATGATTTAACGCCAGTGCGGACTACTCCAACTGAGAGTACTGCATTCCCTGTGCAGAGCACAGGATCGGATAGGGAGTAAGTAGTGATTTCTTGGACTTCAGTTGATAGTGAAGCTAGTACTCAGAACTGGCAGTGCTGTGTTGGGCTGTAACTTAGCCTTGAAGTAGGTAATAACATGTGCTCCTGGGAAGGCCAGGAAAGCTAGTGTGTGTGATTCCTGTCCTAAAGGGAGACACTGACCTTGCCAGCAGATGACAGTACAAAGAAAGGTTTAAGGCAATGCATGTGTTAAATACCACTCTGGTATTTGTGTGTTTTTGGCTAGCTCCATCACAGAGGACAAAGGTCTGGAGCAGGCAGTGCTACTGATGAGCTCTCTTGCGTTCAGTTAGCGTTTCCACAGCTAGACCTGCGCGTGGGCTGGCTCTCGCTTTCTAGATGAGTTGACTGAATTGGTTGAGGCAGAACACATAGTGCTCAGCTTGTGATGAGCTACACAGCATCAGATTTTTACTTGGGAATAGCTCAGTGGGAAAACTGTTTCTTGAACACAGAAGTGAGGGGGTTTGCAAAATGAGCCAAAAAAAAAAAGGTGTGAAGAATTTCTGGAATGGCGCAGTGCTGTGAAATGCCTCCTTCTAAAGAGAAGGGAGGGACTGCTGGAGAGGTCATTTTTCAAGGATGCTTGAGTGATGTCAAACGTGGCAGATGTTCCCGGTGGAAGCTCCTGCAGCGTGTATTCCTGAAGGGCCACCTTCTTTGTGAAGGTGAACAAACAGTTCTTGCATTGCGCTAAGACTTCCTGTCAGCTGGCTGTGCTTTCAAAGAATAAGACACTTAATGTTTGTCTCAAAGCTGTGGTTCTGAAAATGAAAGTAAGGCACAGCAGGTGCCAGCCTAATAAGCTCTGAAAGCCCTTTTCAGATAAGCGGGGATTCTTCCTGTTAGCCATTGCTCAGTGCATGCAGAGAGATAAGTGTTAGCATGGATGGGACTGATAACTGGAGAGTTGCAGGGATTTATTTCTAGCTTAAATATTTGCTGATAAAAGTTAAGTAGTGGCAGCATGAAGGCCTGCTTGAACTAAGTTGTCTTGCTTAGGGTAGTCATATCATCTCTCAGTGTGTGAGTCTTACTGTAAAATTGGCAATATCTAAGATCTTTGAGCTGCCTTATACAATATGCTGCTTCAAGGCAGGACAACTGGAAGGGGACACTTTAAAGCCAAGAGGACAAACCAAATGGCTACCCATTTCTTTAATACGGGGAGGGAAAAATTTTCTGTGGAGGAAGAATGAGTGTATGAAGTGAACCCCCCCCACACACATTCTGTACAAGCAGCAGTATTTCTACAGTCCTATTTTCTTAACTTTGCAGTAGCTGAGGAGAAATTCATGACCATTTCTGTAAACAGGGTTACCACCCACATTGGCTTGCCAAAAAGCCAGCTTCCAGATATTTCTACTTCTGAGGCTGAGCTTCCTTTTCTGCAGATGAACTGGGTTTGGTGCCAGTCGATGGCTTACAGGCATTTGTATGAGTTGATATTTAAAATGTAGCTGAGCTTACATAAGGCTTTCCTTACTGCAGCTTTCTTAAGGAAAAGTGTACAGATACATGAGAAGGGGGAAAACGAAGCATTCAAAAGATTGTGGTGATTTTTCTTCCTTTTAAGAGGAAAAGCTATTCCTGTAAATACTCAAGACAGGGTGGAACTATTAATGCAAGCTGTGACTGTTTCTATTTCAAGATAGATTACATTTGGCTCTGAACAGCTGCTGTGTGTACTAAGAACTGTTGCACTTAAGTCTTTTATCAAAAAGAATTCTAAATAGTAGCAGAGATTTCCTGTATTAGGATGGCTTGGCTGCTCTCACCACCTCTTACGTGGTGAGGTGACGTTCCCTTAGATCTCTCTGGAAACAAGGCTTCTGGTTTTAGACTGTTCTTCCCACCTAGGTTGAGATTTCCGTCCTCTCAACATAGGACACTAACTCTCACCAAGTATAAAAAGTTGAAATAGCGTGAAGTGATGTTTTTGAACTGCTCTCATAACTGTAGGTGTTGCTACAGGATATAAATGTCAACCTGATGCTAGCAGCAGCAGTTGCTGCGTGCTGAGAGGAGTGCAAGGCTTGTGAGGTCCCAGGGGAGGGTGTCTGAGGGGGTTCTGTGCCCCAGCACCCTTGGGCTGTGTGGGAGAGGGACCAGGCGGCAGGTCTCACGAGGCGTGAGTGAGAGTTGGGTGATGCCGGTTCCAGTTGTGCCTGTGGCCAGTTCAAGCTGCTGGAAGCCACAGGCAACTGGTCTCTAGGGAGCACCAGCAACCAGGGCATGGAAACAGGGAGTGGTGTTTGTTGGCAGCGGCATCAGCAGTTTGCGTGGCAGCTCTCCTGGGAAGGGTGTGCTGGTGTTTGGGCTGCTGCCTGCTCTGCTCACCTGCAGACTTAGGCTGCACTCTGATGGTCACCCCAATTCAATTGGTGGCTGTGCAGGCCTACGCAGAAGCTTGAGGTCTCCAGGGAATCTTTCAAAAGAATTACTGCTTTATTAGTGGACTTTTTTTTTTCTTCCCCTAAGAACTATAAGGAGACTGTGACCTGCTGAAAGAAAATGGTGTTTACCTGCCGCAACTGCAAAGCTGCGGCTGAAAGCCAAACAGAAGCGCTACAGCTTACCTGTGCCGATGTCTCCACCCAAACAGTCCTCCCAAGGACTGGAATAGCTGTCCAGACCTTAGGTTGCATGGAGCTTCAGTATCTGGAAGTCCCCCTGGCATGTGAAGGCAGTAGTGGATGTCATAGCTGCAAGTGCAGCCATGGGAAAAGCTCCTTGGACAAGTAGCTATGTTACAGAGGAGCTCAACAGGCAGTGCAGTATCCAGGGATGTGAGCAGGAGAAAGATTCCTGGTATTGTGCACTGTCCCAGGCTGAGCCCTGCCTTAATGCTGCGCAAAGGGAGGGTAAGCCTGAACTCAACCTTGAGCTAACGGATGCAAGTAAGGCATGAGATGGAGACTGGACTCTTGTCTCCACTTGGGGTGGAATAACGTTCCTCAGTCCTCTGAAGTGCTCCTGCACAACAGACGGGTTGCTCTGGGATTGAAGAACAAAGAGGAATGTGAGTAATAGATAGGATCCAGGAAAAGCAAACCATGCAAGTTGATCCAGCCACCCACCTGCATTAGAACTGGTGCCACCAGAAGAGCATGTAAGGTATTAGTAATTAGATTCCTTACTGAGAGGCACTGAAGAGCCTATTTTCCATTCAGATAATTTCTCTAGAGAAGTTTGCTGTGCTACCAGAAGCTTGCATTCGTGACATCACTGAGAGGCTGCCAAGCCTGGTGAACCCTACAAATATCATCTGTTCCTACTATTTCTGTGTAGGGTGATACTGCAGCGAGGTAAAAGTAACATCAAAAGAGACTGTCCCCTGGAGCCATGTTAAAAGGATCAGGAGCACAGCTGGTGTTCTCCTCTGTCCTCCCAGTCAGAGGAAGGGGTTCAGGAAGGAGGAGATGAATTCAACAGGATTGCCTGGCTGCCTAGCTCAGTATTTTAGCTTTTATGATCATGGATCAGGCTTTGAGAAGCTGGGTCTTTTGGGAGCTGATAGGATTCACCTGACCAAGTGGAGCAAGGGCATTTTTGCCAACAAGCTGGCCAGACTTTGAAGGAGAGCTTTAAACTAGACTCTGGGGGAAAGAGATGGAGTTCTAAGTAACAAAAAAAGAGCCAGGGGTTGCTGATGTATTAGGAACCAACAGGGAAACAATTGTGAAATACCTGAAAGGAATTCAGTCTTGTTCTAAAAAGTTGACAGGGTCGATAGCCTGACTGAAGTGTCCAATGCATGCAGCATGGGTACCAAACAGGAGGAGGTGGAAGCCCCTGTGCCCCTAGAAAGCTATGATCTAATTGCTATCCCTGAACCTTGGTGGGATGAATTAGAGTGCTGCAATCGATGGCTATAAACTGTTCAGGAGGGACAGGCAAGGAAGGAGAGGCATGGGAGTTGCCCTTTATGTTTTTTTTTTTAAAAAGATTGATTGCACAGAGCTGTGTTTGAAGAACATTGATGAACACATTTAAAATGGAAAGTTTTAAACTGAAAGAGGGTAGATTTAGTTTGGATATAAGGAAGAAATGTTTTATGATGAGGGTTATGAGACGCTGGGACAGGTTGCCCAGAGAAGTTGTGGATGCCCCATCATTGGTAGTGTTCAGAGTCAGGCTGGATGGTGCTTTGAGCAGCCTTATCTAGTGAAAGTTGTCCCTGCCCGTGGCAGGGGTGTTGAACTAGATGATCTTTGAAGGTCCCTTCCAACCCAAACCATTCTATGATTAATGCTAAACTCTTCTTTTTCAGGTGTTAAAGATGTCAATTCTCAAGATCCATGCCCGTGAAATCTTCGACTCTCGTGGGAATCCCACTGTTGAGGTAGACCTCTTCACCAACAAAGGTGAGTCCTTAGCTGTAGATGTTTATTCCTTTCTTGTATCTGATAGAACTGAAGAGGCAGTCAAAAGTATACAAACTGTCCTATTCTAGTAGTGGAATTGTGCTTACTCTTTGTACCATACATATAACATGTTGCTGAGGTTGCTGTGGGACTTGCAGGAAAAAGCTCTACCTCATTCTACTGGGATGAATTTGCTGAGCTCAAGATATTGGCCTGGACAGTGAAGGGTTTTTTGAAGTGTGCCACTTCTAACAGTCTAAATTGTGCAAGTGTTAATCCAAACCTGCCTTCCTCCCCTTGCCCTGAGAGTAAACTGGGATAGCATTTGCAAACTCGGAGTTAACAAGGCCTTCATTCCTGTCCTTAAGCAGCTGCTAATGGTCTTAGTTTTTGGTGTTCCCTAAACTCTGTATGACTGCGCTTGAAGTTCAATTCTTGATTTGTCTAGCAGTCACTTTGTGTAATGAACAGTCTTCTGCTGCTGAGTTGAATCTTGGGTAATGGTTTCTTCTCTGCATAAGTACTCAGGCATGACTAAACAACTTGTCTAATTGGGTTTTCACATATAACATCTTATATTTTTAATTATTGTAGGACTTCCCTTGGTCTGTTAGTTGTTCATCCCATATCTGATAGGATCTGACAAAGGCATTGTGCAAACACATACCAATGTGGTTTGGTGGAATAAGCAAACACAATAGCTGTAATACAGTAACTAAATAGCTGATCTTTCTGCCTCAAAAGATTAATGCAGTCATTTAATGAGATTGCCCCTCCTAAGCTCTTTGCTGTAGTGGGATAAAGGAAAGACTGGATGCTGAAGCTGGCATCCTGAACCACAGGCAGAACAGACTCCAGTGTACCGATGTGCTCAAAGTTCAACATCCTTGGTGGGAAGAATGGGCTGTCTGGGTGGCTGTGCTGTTGTCAGAAGAGCTTAGAACTCATGTTAACAAAATAGGCCTCCTAATTGTCCCTTGTATGCCATTTCTTAGAAGAATTCAAGAGCCTGCCAGACTGAGCTCAAAAGTAGATTCAGTGAATAAAGCTACCTTTTTGGAAGGGGAACGGATGACTTTTGTAACTTAAACACTTGAAATACACAGTGAAAGAGAACGAGTGAGTCAGCTTGCTGTTGATCAGAATGAGGGAGACTGATGAATTGGTGACGCTGTAAAGGAGCGGAGAGCTCTTGGGATCGTTGTATGAGCAGAGATGTGGTTTAGAGATTACCTCTCCCATCTCCAGGGAAGCATGCGGTATATTGAGATGGTGTATGGGTGGAGAATATTTTGTGGATTTGAATGTGCTAAGACAGTTCTTTTTTCTGTTGTAAACAGGTCTGTTCAGAGCTGCTGTTCCCAGCGGTGCCTCAACTGGAGTCTATGAAGCTCTGGAGCTTCGTGACAATGACAAGACACGCTACATGGGAAAAGGTAAACCTGAGTTTTGGTACCCAGCGTGGCTTGTTACGATGGCTGTGTTGCTGCATATGTTTCTGTGAGATTGTAGCAGAGGACACATGGGCTCCTTTACTGCCATACATATTCTGTACAAAGCATGGCAATTAAGTGAAAGCAGTGGAGACTAACAGTAAGATGATAGCAATGCATACCGCACGCAGGCTGTGTGGCTGGGGCCGAGGTAAAGCACAGACCGCTGGATTTTCCAGGGAACAATGTGGAGAGTGACTCTGCCTCCAGCAGCGCAGCTACATAGTGGTGGAGATCACCGCTCCCATAGGCGGGTGCGTGGAGCTCAGGCGTGCCAGCCAGGTGATAATGCCTGTGGTGCAGTATGCCCAAACATACTTTGTTTTGCCACTCCTGTTGCCCTACGTGTTGGTGCATGTCAGAGTACAGAGTGCTTTAGTAGTGTGTCGTAAGAGCATCTAAACTACCTGCTCCAAAAGGCTTGGTCATACTGCAGCTAGTCACAAGATCTCTTCATAGACCAAATTTTCAAAGAACTGTTAAATGTATCTGCTCTGGCACTATAGACTCCTCACATCCCAGCATGTTAAATCCTGAGCCTGAGGTTTATGCCAGCTGCTGACCACAGCTAATGTGCAGCTTTACACTGGTAATCATGGAAGATACTTTTGTTTTGGACTGCATAATAGCTAAAGCCACTTTAGCTTTTTGTCTGTCATTATAGGTAGCCAGGATACTTAAGTAACTTAAGTTTGTTAGTGGCCTAATATTTTAGTTATCTGGGGACTGATTGTATGTTCTGAAAGGAAACTCAACACAGCAGTCACCAGACTGGCTTGGGAACAAGTATGGGGGGGGAATGAATAGCCGCATACAAAATGTCATTACCTAATAAACACCCTAATAGTAATTCTTATGACTACTCTGAGAGCTTGGACAGTCAGGACTCCTTTTTAGCTTGCTGCTGGAAAAGCATTGGTGATACCTTCCAAGTATATGCAATCAATCTTAACTTTTAGCAGGGAGTTTTCAAACTTTTCTGCCAGTCAGGTGGAAGGAAGCTGAAATATTTTGTGCCTATTAAGAAAGAGCAGTTAGAGTGTATGACTACTGAATTGAACTTGGAGAGCCTTGTCTGAGAAGATGCGTGGTTGTTACTACTTTAACACAGAATAAATGCCTAGATGACTGAATATCCCAAAGAGCTGAAGAGCTTATGCTGTTTACCTAGGGCACTTTTCCTTGAAAAGAGTAAATGTGTACTTACCTCAGCGTGCTAAATGTGTATGTACTTAGACCTGTTAAATCTGATCTGACAGGCAGTTATTCATGGCACTTAACTAGACAGTAGTTTGAGCTTCCACAACAGGCTATCACAGCTGAAGGTTTTTGTCAGCTGGGGAATAACATGAGTTATGAAAAAATAATCACCAAATGGGATGAGTTGCAGGTAGCTGGTAGGTCTTTTGTAATATAAATCTGCAGACTTAGACCATTTAGAAGGCAATTAATGTGGTTCAGGGTGTGCTTGATTATCATTCATCAGTTCTGAAGCTTAGGTCTTTGGAAATCTTTAAACTATAGAGGGATGACAATATTCCTTAGGCTGATATTGATAGCTGGCTAATGATGGTCTCTGCTTATGGGGAAGAAGCAAGTTCATGCTGGAACTGCTGGTTTACGCAGTGGTGGGTCCACATAGATTAAAAGGATGGTGCTGTGTTCATGCTTTATTCCCTGTCTGAAGCCAGGAGCAGACAATCAATTTTTATGCCTGCATCCAGGTACAGAGACAGCGTGCTTCGGCATTGTAGCAAGTGTAAAACGTGTGCTAAAGTGATGCTTTAGCAATGTTACAAAATGATAGCGGATAGTGAAATGCCTGAGCTGCTGCATGCTTAACTTCTGGGGAAACCTTTTTCTTTGCCCTTACTCATCCATTCTATGAAAACTTTTTCTAAATGCTGTCACTCAGCCTCTCAAGGTTTGGGTCCACAATGGTGTTTGCAATAGTACGGAAACCTGGGTGGAAAGACCAAGTACAGCCTTGCTGGCTGATGCGCTGTTTCCTCTACCCTTTGAACCTTTCTTTTTCTAGTCTGCTGCTCAGTATCAGATGCTGACTTGTAGGTCTCTGTACCTATTTGTGTCCTTTTCTTTTTCTTGCATGACTGGCTTTGGTTTTGGCTGTGAGTCTTCATCTCTTCCTTGATTCTCTTGTCCATTTCGCTTCTGTCAGGTGTATCCAGAGCTGTTAAATATGTTAACCAGTTCCTGGCGACAGCATTGTGTACACAGGTAATGGATGTGCTTTCAGTGCAACCTTGTCACTTGGACGAATTTCTCCAGTGCATGGTCTTGCAAACTAACATTGCAGCAGGCATTCCTAGATGATGCTTACTTCATGCAACTTCCGTTCGATTGAGATGACCTCTATAAGTGTTCAGATTTGGCTGTAAGCTCAGGTTGGATTGGGGTTTGAATAGCATGAGGTGGTATTCTTGAGATTTTATTGTTACTGAGATCGCCTACTAATGCCTGCATAGCCGGTGTGGTTGACCAGTGTCTGATTTGCTTGTTCCTTCCAGGTGTCTCAAAAGCTGTTGAGCACGTCAATAAAACAATTGCGCCTGCACTGATTAGCAAGGTAGGAGCAATCTGTCTTCTGCTAACATCAGTTAATGCCAGTCCAGTGTGTCCTACCTGACGGGTTGTATCTCCAGAGACAGTTAGAGGAACTGTATTACATGGAGGGGTCTTAGCCTGTGTATTGGAGTGCATGTGAACAAACTGACCTACAGTAATTGCTTTACTTAACGACTGCATATCTAACACACAATCAAAACAATCTCTAGCAGCGTAGCGTTGTAGTGTGCAGAAGCACTTGGGAACTTCAGAGGTGTGCAGTTAAAGATACAAGCTGCTTTATGCTTAAAAGGGTGGCTGAAAGATGGGGAGGGACTGGGCTTTATCTAAGCTGGCTAGTTTGGAAGGGGATCTGAGGGTATCTTAGTAAAGTCAGCTTGAGTGAGATTCGTGGGCACTAAGCCCTAGTTTGAAAGGATGGTGCAAAACTAAGTGGTAATGCATAAAGTCATTGCACATTATGTACTAAGTTACAAATGGGTGTATGTTGTGAACAAGCTGGTCGTCTTTGAGCTTGCACTGAAGGGGCAGGGGGCACAACCGGGGGCTTTCTCCTACGCCATGCCAGGCAGAAAGCAGTGTAAATGTCAGGAAGTCAAGGGACACGACAGCCTTACAGCTCTGAATGTGGAGAACAAAACAAGCTTTTGATGTGTCCAACTTACCTGTCAGCCTTGGTCTGCTGGCAGTGACCAGAAGATGCTGCTCTCTGATAATGACAAGAAGTAGTCTCCTAAACTGCTGGTAGTTGCTCTTAAGCAGTTCTTGGTGCCTGCCAGGGAAATAAAAATGCATGGGTAGGTGAAGTTCGTAGAGCCATGTTTGGTGTCAAGCAGTGCTTTGCTTGCTTCTCTCTGCAGAATGTCAACGTTGTGGAGCAAGAAAAGATTGACAAACTGATGCTGGAAATGGATGGATCGGAGAACAAATGTAAGTGGGCTTTGTGTTGCAGTGAGGCATGGAAAGATGAAGATTGGTTTATAGAATTCTAGCTTACCTTATCAGAAACAATGGGTAGTGCATGGCATATGCTGTGCATTTCCATAACTGAGACCATGGTGCTAGTATTGCTGAGTCTCTTTATGAAGACATAACATTTCTGTAAAAAATTTCTTCCTATTGCAGCCAAATTTGGTGCCAATGCTATCTTGGGTGTATCTCTGGCTGTATGCAAAGCTGGTGCTGCTGAGAAGGGTGTCCCTTTGTACCGTCACATTGCTGACCTTGCTGGAAACGCCGAAGTCATTCTTCCAGTTCCTGTAAGTCTCTCGATAGGGCTAGCTAAAGACTTGATGACCAGGTGCTTCATGATGTTTTGTGGTCTTGGATCATGTTTTCTAGAGTCTTAACATAAATGCTGTTATTAATTTACCCTGAAACATTCTAACTTAACTTCTCTTTGGTTACTCCAAGGCTTTCAATGTGATCAATGGTGGCTCCCATGCTGGCAATAAGCTGGCTATGCAGGAGTTCATGATCCTCCCTGTGGGTGCTGACAGTTTCAAGGAGGCAATGCGTATTGGTGCAGAGGTCTATCACAATCTAAAGAATGTAATCAAGGAGAAGTATGGCAAGGATGCAACCAATGTGGGTGATGAGGGTGGCTTTGCCCCCAACATCCTGGAAAATAAAGAAGGTAAGAATGAGCCAAGTGTAGGAGGAAAGGCGTAACTGATAGCCAGAGAATGATGACCGTACCTGTCCAGTATGAATGGAAAGCAGGATCAGTAGATTGTAGGACCTGCTGCTGTTGTTTTGCTCTGCTTCTATCCTGACAGACTTTACAAGATGCTATACTGGTGTGGTCCAGTATAGGACCACAGAGCTATTCCCTTGGACATCAATTTATACAGCTTGACAGGATGGCTCAATGCCTCATTACTGTTTTATTCCTGTAGCAGCTTAAGGGAATCTTGCCACCTTCCAGTTGAAAAGTGGTGTGGGAATGTCTGCATGCATTGCAGGTTTCCCAGAAGTCAGTAGTCAGTTTTTAGTGGAGTTGGTTTTCTGCTGACAAAGGAGGAAAACAGTTTGAACTTTGCCTGGGAAGGTGTGGGAGTGCATGAAGGCTTGCCTGGGAAGTTGAGGCATTTGCTATTCCACAGCCAAACACTTCTGTTCAGAAACCTGGGAGGGAGGCAGTTTGTCTTGTGGAAAGCGAAATACCTGTTCCTACAAAAACTGTACCAGAAGAGCTGTTTTTCTGCTTCTTTTGCAGAAATGGAGCTGCTAATAATAAGCCAGTAGAATACTAGAATTCTGTTAAGTTTCTTGTTACTTTAAAACTGTTAGTTATATTATCATTGAAGATGGCTGCTGGACTGCATTGCCTTTTCTGACTCCGGAGGTACTGAGCCAGCACCAGAAATCAGGGTGTTTCCGAATCCCACGGTCACGCGCAGCTCTTGCTAGGTCTGCACCCTAGCAGACATCAATGAAGATGACCTTGAAAGGCCATTACAGTCCAAGGAATTTGTGTTGCTGGCAGCAGCTGTTTTTGCAGTTTGTACTACATGAACTTCTTAAACAACAAACCACAACACACAAAAAACCCGAATAAAACCACTTGATCTAAGCTTCCTACTGTAAATAGCCTGTCTGACCCAGCTGCTTGGCTTTGAGTCAGGGGTGATCGGGAGAGTCTTACTGGTCGTGACCGTACTGGATTTCCTTGCTTGGACTCTGCCAAACAGGGCAGCAGAGCGGATAGTATCCAGAGACTCCTACTGAGTAGTTCTAGTCTCTCTTCTGCATATGAATATGCAAGTGGAGAACAGGTAGATGCAAAGAGAGGGTGCCCTGTGCAGAAGCAGGCTGTGTGTCACATTGCCTGTCAGGGTTTGGATGGTCAAAACCTGACCTGGAGCTAAAAGGGATTAAAGTGCAGTCACTACCTCCTGCCCACGTGCATAAAGCTGAAAGAGGATGTAGTATCATCTAGTATTAAGCTTTCTGGGCTGACATGTAGTGCTGCCTGAAGAGATTATGAATCCCATAATGGTGTCTTAAGGGTATTACAAGATAAAAGCAGTATTAAAGTAATATCTCGTTCCAGTCAGTTCAGAAGTGGGAGAATTTTAAGAACCTTCTCTATGTGGCCTTTGGACTCTCTGTAGGGGATAATGGAGAGTCTTTGCCAAGTGAATGTGCTGTTGCTGGTAAATGAAGAGCTTTGAGTTAAGGTGTTTGGCGGGAACTCAGAAATACCTTACCATGTTTCAGCGCTGGAGTTGCTGAAGACTGCGATCAGCAAGGCTGGCTACTCTGAAAAGGTTGTCATTGGCATGGATGTGGCTGCCTCAGAGTTCTACCGTGATGGAAAGTATGACCTGGACTTCAAATCCCCTGATGATCCCCGGAGATACATTTCTCCTGATCAGCTGGCCGACCTGTACAAGGGCTTTGTCAAGAACTACCCCGGTATGTTGTTCATCAACAAGAAGCACAGTAGTAGTGGCAAATAGGGGTTGATAGCTGAAGGAAAGAGCTAGGATGCAGCCTCCCTTATAAGAGGGATCAAGAGCAGAACAAAGAGCTAGCCTTTTAGAGGTCTTAGGAATGTTCCTTGAGGTGGATAGTACTTGGCTGCAGCATTTCGGTACCACTGCTTTCAAACAAGACCTCTCAGGGTGGCATTTTCTTAAAGCTCCTTGTATCCCTCTACAGTGGTGTCCATTGAAGACCCGTTTGACCAGGATGATTGGGCTGCCTGGAAGAAGTTCACAGGCAGTGTTGGCATCCAGGTGGTTGGTGATGATCTGACTGTGACCAATCCCAAGCGTATTGCCAAGGCTGTGGAGGACAAATCCTGCAACTGCCTCCTTCTTAAGGTCAACCAGATTGGCTCTGTGACAGAGTCCCTGCAAGCGTAAGTTCTCCCCTCTTGGCCATGCCAAGGAGGGGGATTGTCTAATTGAGGGAGATGAACATACAGACCAGCGCTAGTGGAATAGAAATCTCTTGATTATTGAGGTATCTGTGAAGGGAGAACAGTTGTTAACTAATAGAGGATATTGGCAAAACCTTCATGGTTTTGCAGTCATATAGGCACATGAAACAATTTCACTGGGTCTAAGTGTGCGTAAAAGCAGTTCTTCAGCACTGCGTTACCACGTGATCCTAACCCTAACGTGTACCGAAGGGCAGTTCTGCCTTGCCAAAGCAAGGAATGCCTGCCGCTGGGCAGCATCACTAGAGCAAAGGCTGCTAAGCAAACAGGCGCGGCGCGGGGCTTCATCTCTCTATCTCTTCTAGCTGCAAGCTTGCCCAGTCCAATGGCTGGGGTGTGATGGTGAGTCATCGCTCTGGAGAAACAGAAGATACCTTCATTGCTGATCTGGTAGTTGGTCTCTGCACTGGTCAGGTTGGTATCTGTAGCTGCTGTAGTTGCCTTTTTGCTTGGTGAGATAACACGGTGATGAAGCCATACTGCACAGCAGATGGGGGTCTGCTCTGACTTAAGGCATGCAGATTTGCTGTTTCTGTATATAGGAAGCTGATTTGTTTAATAGCAGTGTGACAAGGGAACGTATTATCTGTGTAAACTCACCTTTAACCACCAATTTAAAAAACCTTAGTCAACTCCAGTGGGTGTATTGGGATTTCCTGATACTGAAGCTGTTAGCAAATGAACAATCTTTATTGCTCCCAAGCCCTATCCTGTTTGAGTATACAGCTATTTAGAGCCTGATGCTGAAATAAAGCTCAAGAATATGCTTGTCACTCCAAACAGAACAGAATAGTTTTCTGTTGGCATCTGTGGACTTATTTCTGCTGTAGTTCTTGACTAACTTTCTGAATTCCCTTTCAGATCAAAACTGGTGCCCCTTGCCGATCTGAGCGTCTAGCCAAGTACAACCAGCTGCTGAGGTGAGGCTTTCGGGAACGGTGGGAAGGGGTTGAGGGTTAAGCCTGACATAGAATGGATGCTCCACTAATGCATTTGGGGCACAGCTTGGTCTTCTGCATCTCAGAAACACTCTGCAGCTTAAGGAGATAGACTGATACTGGCAGAGGTGCTTGTAGGCTGGTGCTGTGCTGGCAGAGCTGTAGGCTAAATGATGAGTTGGATGGGTCATGTCCGTAACAGATGTGCTGAAGCGGAATGTCGTACAAAGCATCCTGTGATACAGATACGAGACACTGTCTTTTTGGCTGTGTGATGCAGTTCCCTTGGGCAAGCATTTAAAATACTGGGGTGAGGTTATGCAAGATGGGTGGTACTGACCAGTGCAGTTGAACACGCACATAACTGAGGTTGCTTGGTGGGAACTGGATTGTGACTCTGGTAGTAGGTGGATCAGGTGAGGTAGTGTAAGGCCAGCGGCTGTGCTAATGCAGGAGTTGTACACTCTGCTCACACCCAGCACTCTCTTCCCTTTCCATCAGAATTGAAGAGGAGCTTGGCAGCAAGGCCCGTTTTGCTGGAAGGAACTTCAGGAACCCTCGTGTCAACTAAGCTGTGTGGATCAGTCAGCCCCTGTTCTGGTTTAAAGCACTAGGCATCCACTTAGATCACAGTTAACTGTACTAGAAAGATAAGGGCAGCTGAAGGAAAAAGACCAGTCTGCAGGTCCTCTCCCCCTAGACAATTCCTTCACCTAGTGTCTTCACCAGCTCTGATCTGTTACTTGTAACGCTCTACTGCTTTTGTAGAACAGTCCCTGTGGGGGTTTCTGTGTATTAAACACCCTCTGGGATAGTGACCTTGTGACTCTGGGCATAAACACTGTAATTCCTTTCTCTGCCTGTCTGGTCTTCAGTGTTTGGAGCTGTGTGACTTGCAGTGCAGCAAGAGGTACCTGCAAACAGAAATAGTAGTGTTTTTACATGTGATAAATAAAAGCATCCAACAACCCAACAATGTGTGGCTTTGAGTTGCTTTGGGGGAGACGGGGGGGCAGGGACAGCTGCCTCTGCGTGATTGGTCCTGGCCTCAAGCTGTTCTGCAGGGAGCAGGAGTGGGACTGTGGCCGTGGGGTGGAATTCAGTTGCTTTGGGACAAATAGGCAAAGAATTAGCTGAACGCATGTGCCTGCTATCAAGAGGTGGCCTTCAAGGATATGTTTAGTCTTTTGGAAGGGGGACTAAGAGTAGATTTTTAACTCCTAGGTCAGTTGGGATCCTGGAGGGGATGAGGAAGAGCTGAGAGGTCTTCTCTCATTTACAAAAGAGGAGGTGTATCCTGACAACACATGCTGAGATTAACCGTTATGATGGACTTGCAGATGTCTGCTTGTCAGTCTTGGCACAGCATTACTGGAGAAATGCAGTGATAGCCTTGGCTTTTAGCAGGAGGTTGGCACAGCATGCACCATGTTGAAAGTGAATTTGTAACCTCCACCTTCATCTGTTGCTGTGAGAAGATGTAGCTCAACAGTTGTGGAACAGTACTGTTCCCGAACCCTTGTGCTTCGTTAGTAGCGCTGTAATATAAAGTCTAATTGAAAGTTGATCTGATAGCTGTGCTTTAATTTTTACCCTATTAGTATCTAGGTACCATATTCACATGGGGGAAGAGAAGACTTGAGGGGGTTTCCAGCTGTGTGAGAGCAGATGGGTAGGAACAAAAGGCTCAGGAGCAAACATTGCTATTTCCAAACCCCTCTGATGTGTTCAGGTTGCAGCTCTGCTGGTTGGGTAGGCGGGACAGGAAGGCAGCGAGGGAGATAGCAAAGCATACCGCTCCTTGTCAGCGCTTGTGTTCTTGGAGAGGAGGGGGAAGAATTCCTTTTTCCTGGGGTTCGGTGGCTCTGTCACCATTGCAGTTCTATTGCTCTGTGCGGTTGTTGTGGGAGCAGCACCTCGGAATGGGGGAGCNGGTTCTATTGCTCTGTGCGGTCGTTGTGGGAATGGGGGAGCAGGGTTGTAATGCCAGGCCCTTACCGGGCAGGAAAAGCAAATGGTTGCACAATTGAGGAAGGGTTGTTTAAGTTCTTGTTGCTTACGTTTGGTGTTTTTTGCATAATGGCAGGTTTGTAAAGAAAAGATTAATTCCTGATTCCCTCCAATGACTATTCTACTAGCCTTTCAATTCCAGAGAAACTAAATTGCCTCTGGCTGGAAATTTTTATTACTTGTGAGGAGCACAACAGTGCCCCGCCGAGGGCGTTGCTTGTGTTGCATTATGTTGTGAGTCAATTTTCTCTCCCATGCCTTTAAACTGGTAAGATGGACACAGCGCATTTGAAGCCAGTGATGCCGCATGGTACGTGTCATCATGTACCTTAAACCCTGGATCTTAAACAAAATCTTCAGTTCTAGTTTGGGAAAAACCAACACAGACTTTATTTCAAAAGCTGCTGTTAGGAAGTACAGAGCTGTAAAACGCTGAGGGGTGAGGACTGTGTGCCACATCCCTGGACAAACCTGTACAATGGTGCTCTGCCGTCAGAGACAAGGGGTACGGGACTGCCCTGTGAGGAGTAAAGCCGGAACGGAGATGTTAGGTCTGCCTGGTACTAGTGTGAGTAATAGCTGAGAAAAGATTTAGCACACAGGGAATGGGAAAGCCTGGCTTCTACAGTGTCTTCATCAATGTGTTTTAACCAGAAAGACTCATCTGTTGTTGGCATTTCCAAAATACCTTGTACAAAGACCAGAGAAGCTGCAGCAGCAAGAATGCTAAACACCCCCCGCATGGGGAGAAGGAATTTTTGGCATCTTCACTATAACTGAAACTGTGGAGGGAGGAAAGTAATGGCTCCTGTCCGGTGCAGTGTCTTCTGGTGTGATTAGTCCCTGTGCAGAAGCCTAAAGCTCGTCTCTGGAGGGCATGTGGCCCACAGTCCTGCTCGCTCACTCGCACTGAACGTAGGAAGAATATTGAGCTCCTGCCGCCGGGGATGTGGGTATGTTTGAGTCCAGGTCTGTGTTTTGCGGTGTCCAGGTGAGCATGGACCAGCACCCGCTGGGAGTGCGGTGAATTCAGACCCCAACCCCAGCCCGGGCCTCCCCAGGCCCTACAGCCAGTTCAGCAACGGAGTCTGAAAGCAAACGCAGGCACAGCGGCTGCTGGAACAAACCTCCCTGCAAAGACAATAACCGGTGCAATAAAAACATCCCTTTCTTGGGCAGTTGGCAACTGTGTCTCCTTATGAGATTTATCTTCTCCATCAAGCCCTTCTTAAGAGCTTTGCTATAAACACCAAATTTACCAGCCCAAGCTCAGCACATGGTAAATGCCTCCTCTCACACATATTTGCCCTTTCGGAAGGCATTGGTCTAAGCTGGTTGCACTCTGTGCAGATTTGAAACCTGGTGCACTTTTCACACATAGCTGATCTCTGAATTAGGCCTGTTAAAGGAATAAACCAGCTAATTACACATAAATCCTATCAAGGGATTTTTCTTCTTCTGTCTAAGAGGCGAGCTTGTAATATATGCAAAATGCTTCAGAAAGCTTTTTAGCAGAACCATGTTAGGAAGCAACAGCATGGCTCTTTCTCACCTGCTACTTAAGAGAGTGAAGTCCAAATTCTCAACCCACCTTACCTGGGCCTCTGTGTTTCCACCTGGTGATTTTCTTTCAATAACCATCAGAAAGCAAAAAGAACTGGGAAATCAGGGCACCGGTTGCCATAAATCGACAAACCCCCCATGGCAGTACAGCTGTGCCGAGGGGACTGGCAGGAGCAGTGGCTGGCACCTGGGCTGCTGTTGTGCACAGCTACATAAACCTGGGGGAAAAAGGAGGCTAATGCCTGGAGCTGGAATCCTCCTCTGGTCAGATGAATAGTTTGGTCCCAGCTCCGACAAAAGAACCTTCTACTTCTGCTGGTTACCAACACTGCAAGTGAAGCCCAGGTATTAACTCATTATCGTTCACACCTTGTTGTCAGTGCAGGGCGGAGAAGGGTTACAGGTACAGTTACCAGATGTGTCATGTCTTAAAATAATCAGGAAATGGCACGCAAAATGGCAGGGTTAGAAGAACATTGCTTGGGCTGTAAAGTCAAAAGCTGAAGTCAGATGCTGTTGAACTGTATGCTCCTTCCTGCACCAGGAAATCAGTCCCACGATGCCAGATGCTGTGCTCACCTGCCCCATCAAACCAGAGCTATATAAAGCTTTCAAGTTAAATCTCAGAGAGTATTTGGGCCAGATCAGCAAGATGCTTCCAGATGCAGAAGATTCAGGCTCTACCTAATGAGGCTGGAGCATTGAAAGGAGTTACTTGCGAAGGAGGAAAAGAGACCAGAATGCGTAAGTGCTGAAACACGGGACTGTGGTTTGAATTTAAAGTGTGTTAGAGAAAAGTGAATGATTGGTAACTCTGTGTGTGTGTGTGTTTGGAGTGAGGGGAATAAGTGAATAGGGAACAAGATTTGATTGCTGAAAATCAAGACCTAAACCTGCAGTGCTGGAGAGGAGGAGATGTGTCTGCTCCTTAATGGGGGCTTGAATCCTGCTGCAGAGCTCCTCACCTTTCTGTACCGTCCCCACGGAGCTCCTACTCGAAAGGCTGTGCTTTATAACAGAGTGCAAATGTAGCACAGCCGGTGTCTTTATTACTGTAATAATTTGCAGGGACGGCACTCTTTGGAGCAGAAGGAGGCATCAGCTTAGCAAACACGAACTGGGAGGCTATTCTGAGAATAGCGGGCAGCCTTAAAAGCGGATCTGAAGCAAGAAGCAGGCAGAAGAGATGACTGATGAGCAGAGAGGAGAGGCAGGTGGCACTTTTGGGAGCTGTTCAGGTAACAGGATATATAATGGAGTGATGCAAAGGACTGGAGTGGGAAAGATCTCCCGTTAGCCACTGGCTCTGTTTCTGGGTTTGTAGAGGAGCTTTTCTGCTTTGTAGCCCAGCCTGCTCCTAGTATTCATTTTTTAATATCTTGGCTTCCAAGTCTCGTACAGGCGCTGTCTCCAAGAGTTTGTTCTGGACAGAAAGGAATGTTGCCATCTCCCTGTAATCAACGAGAAACCAAATGATTCAACACTTGGCTTTCTTGCTAGACAGGAGCCCCTGGTAGGGAATAAGCACATCATTCATAACCTTCGCTCTCGGAGACCGAGGCTGGCAGTGCAGGGCATGTTTTCCAATCCTTTAGTTGTTTTGAACCACCCATACAGCCTGCTCACTCATTTTCTAGTATCGTGGGCATCAAAACTGGACCCTATCTTCCAGCAGCAGCAACGGTGTCAAACACAGCAGCACCGTAACCTCCCCAGCTCAGTTGGGTGCTGTCGGAAGCTCACGGTCAGCTCCCCCCCGGCGAGGACAGCTCTGTCCCTTGAGCACCCAGACCTGCCTTGACACGCGTCCATAACGCGGTGCCGGCTGGGGTGATGATCGGGATTGCTCAGTGTCCGTGTTTCATCCTCTTCACCTTTCTTCCCCGATTTTTGTGTCATTCAAAAAAGTTATAAATGATTTTTTTTTTTCCTAGATCATTGATTTAAGAAGAAACAAAAGTACAATTGAACAGTGGATTGACCCCATTCCTTGCTCAGCTCAGTGAAATCTTGAGACTTGCCAGATAGGAGATTTTACTGCCTCTAAAATGGGTAAGAACCATATTACACCAAATGCTTTTTCCCCTCCTGCTTGCTTATCCCAGGCACAAAAAAGCCACTGCCCCATTGTCTGCAGGCAGCGTGGGCGTGCTGGGGGAGCCCGTGGCACGCTCTGTGCCCTCTGACATCCCCAGGAAGGGACCTCGGCAAGCCACGCCACGTTTCCCTGTCTCCGGAGAGGCAGAAGCTGGGGGAGTGAGCCATCTTTCTTCGAAAGAAATTCATTGACTGCAGTGCTTCGTTAACACCCCCTCGCTCATTCACAGGCACCCAGGCTTGTGTGAGCAGCCTCGCGCGCTGCCGGGGGGAAAAGCCCCACGCCGGCGCAAAGGACCAGTAAAAGCAGATGGAGGGAGTGCAGCTGCTGTGTTTTCCCCACTGGAAGGAGGATATTTGGCTTTC
Organism: Pelecanoides urinatrix; assembly: GCA_013400755.1. NCBI lineage: Eukaryota > Metazoa > Chordata > Aves > Procellariiformes > Procellariidae > Pelecanoides > Pelecanoides urinatrix. Next base: position 74,964 of record VZTQ01012251.1, read on the forward strand.
TATCGCTGCGTGGACTGCAAGGAGAGAGGAGGGTGGGTGGTGGATGGGGGGAGAGGAGCTCTGCCCTGCGGCAGCATCCCGGGCCACGGCCTCCTGCTCCCTGTCACAGCAGGATTTAAAGAACTGTGCCAGGCACCCGCTTAGTCCCACCACTCCCTTGGCAAGCTTTTATTACTGTTCTCTTTGTATTGCTGGGTGAAATGATTTCCTTGTAGATACGAGCTGTGGGTGGGTGTGAGAATAAAATGCAAGAACGCCGCTGCTCCCTGAGCAGACGGGAACCTGCCTCTCCCTGCTGGGCTCACCAGGATGGTGCTCAAGCTGTCCCGGTTCCGTCATTTCTCCAGTGAGAGAGAGACCCACCTGCGTTCCCTCCTCCTGTCCCCGGGAGGGACTGAAGTGCTATCAGAGTGACCGACTCTGCGTGCACTTTGTGCTCCATGGGTAGATACGGTCACATCGCAGTGCAGGGTGTGGAGGAGGGTAAGGAGGAGAAATAAAGCCAGACCAGCTGCAGCGCTCAATTCTGCTGAGAAACGCTGAAGGTAAAAAAGGAAGGGGGGAAAAAAACAAACAAGGAAGAGAACTAAGGCAGGGAGCAAGAAAAAAGGGTTGAGTAAAGAATGCAGCTGATAAAAATGAGAGATAGTCAAACAAAATAAACTATAAGGAAGAAAATAATCACAGGGTCCAGATCACCTCTTTGCGCCACACTTGAACTTTGCGTGTGGTGAAATGTCTGTAATACATCGCACAGGCTTAGCTCTGTCTAGAAACGCATACGTTTAATGTGTGAGGGTGGCAGTTACAGGCTTAAGTTACAGGAGAGAAAAGACATACAAAGTAGTTCTGCAACATAAAAACCTTGGACAAAGGCCAGGCAAAATGACACCTTGGTGACAGCGGTGCCTGCAGCGGAGGCACCGTGCCCAGCACCGAGCAGCCCCGGGCCGTCACCTCCTGCTTCCCATGGGGCTGAGCCTCCTGCTCCTCGGCTGTGCTTCCAGTCCAGCTAAATTCAGCTCCGGTTCAGCATCTCCCCTCGCTGATGCTGGCTGTCAGCAACCAGCAATTTTACCAGTGTCCCAAGGTGTGTGAGGTTAACCTGGGCGTCCAAAGAGCAATTTGAGAATGAGGGAGTTTGGTGACGGGGGTGTAGCGTTCCCTCTGAAAATGAGCCGGGAAAGCACCTGGATTGGTGCATTTCAGAAGCAGAATATGTGCTCTTCCTTGGTTTCTTTGCAAGGACCAGAACTGTCCCAAGCAAGCACCATCCTGCACTGTTCAGAAAGGTTTTTTCCAGCAGCAGTGGCTCCTTCTCGGCCAGGTGCTTCGCTTCAGAGAGATCAAACTCCAGCTAGCAGTGACGAATGGCAAAGATCACCTCTGTCCACCTGGAACTGTTTACCAACCTGGCAAACTGATTTGAGCTCAAAATATTATTTGCATGATGGTGTGTTTTGTTTTAGCATTTTGCAAACAAAACACTTTCACTAACATGGTTCGTTTTGAAGGGACGTTTCTTTTGAAAACTCCTTAAGAAAGCTTTTAAAACAAACTAACAAGGAAACCAAAGCTTCCTGCCAGACAGAACGTGTTCTTTGCTAATGTTCCGCGCTGCTGAGTGTCTCGGTTTCAGGGTGACCCAACACAATTTGTGGACAGGAAAACAGCAGCTTTGATTTTTGTGTGCATTTAATGTGCAGCACAGGAGTTACCTGAACCCCTCACCCCACAAACCCCACTTTTAGTGCTGAGTCTCTGTTTAATAGCAAGCGTTTTATTACGTATTTTAATCTGAGAAGTCATTAAACCCACCAGCTGACTCCTGCTTACAAAAGGCTTGCAAACAGTGCAAGTCACGAAGGCACCAACGTCCTATAGCAGCTGCATTAGTCAAAGCAAAGGACGCAGATAGAACTTCATACATCAAGATGCCAATATGCCTCAGTTGGCTGCTGTGGGCTTTATCCATCTCTCATTTTAAGTGCTTGTTCTCACTCCCTGAAATTTTGCAGAAGGGTCTTGAATAATATATATTGCATTAAAGAGGCATCCAGCGCTGAAAAATAAGAGGACTGATTCTGTTAATTGAACTACCTGTGCAGGTATTAAAACCAAAATGCAAGTTAAGATGCTTTTCAGTCTAAGTCCCAGCAGGGCAATCCCTGCAGCTGAGCACGGAGCGGAGCAGCTCAGCCCCGGCTCCCGGCGAGGCGTGGGGCGAGGATGACCTTGGAGAGGGCACGGGGAAAACGCCTCCACTGAGAGTTTTCAATCTGCTTCTGAAAGCTCTTCAGCAAAGTGCGTAGACCTCAGTTTTGGTGGCTTATGATGACCTGACCCCCTGTTGCTTATTTAGAGCGACAGGATGAATGTTCATCGAACTGATCCAGTAAATGTCAGACTGCTGCTGGTCAGAGACTTCCAGTATCAGCCTAAGTGATCAGTGTTCATAGATTTCAAGGACAGAAAACACCACTACAACCTGACTGGATTAAATTGGTGTCACTTAACCACTGTCCCAAACAGAGACAACCCCCAAAGCTGTCCAAATGCACTGGATCTGAGGCTGCTTCTCCCCCAACGCTGCTTACACCACGAAGGAAAGTGGGGTGGGATTTTGCAGGGGAGAACAGACATTTGTGCTGGCCTTTTGCTTCCTCCTCACTGTGACCAGAGTCGTCGTAGTTTTTAGGTGTCTGGAGCGTTGCTATGAATTGCAGACAGAGTCCTGCCTAGAAAATGCCCTGCCGACGTCCCAGCCTTCCCAGTGCTCCAGAGGCACCAGCTGCTGGGTGAGTATTAGTATAGGTTGGACTTGGGGATTTTTGCATCAGAAGCCTAATGCCAACCACGTCTCATTTGCACTATTGTGAGTACATGCAAAATGAAAAAGATGCTGAAAAAATCAGTGTGTTAAAGCTCCTAAGCCAGTACTTTGGAGGGGAGGTGGCAACCCCCTGAAAAAGGCTGCTTGCTACATCAGAGAGGAGCTGCGGGGCTGTTGTGAAGGCAGGTTCCAGGACGTGCTCCTACTTCCACGCTATTTTATTTTTTGATTTCTCTCCTCGTTGAAGCAGGTCTGCAAACAAAAGCCGGGGACGAAAAGCTCACAGGCTGCTGCACTGCTCTTCCGTTGCAAAGCTGACTGATCCATTTTACTGCACTCCTTTAAATAACTCCTAATCTGTAGGTTTTTATGCTCTGTAGTACTCAGGTTCTTCTCTCACCTCCTGCAATAAACAGTGATTGAAAGATGAATATCATGGCTTCTATGTAGGCTATAAAATCACTGACAGCAGGACTAGCTGGATTCAGAGCCTAAAACTCTGACCCATCAAAATCCAGACAGCAGATGGTTCTAGGTACGTACAGCCTGAACCCGTCTTCAGTCTCTAAACAGGAGAGGTCTATGTCTTTAGGAAGGCAGACAGATTTCTCTATTACTTAACAAAAACTAAAATCCTCTTGCCCGGCTGTTCAGGATGAAGCGCGTTAAGAACAGGGAGAGTCCCCACGCAGGGGCCGGGGGGTTGTGGGCTCTCCTCAGCCCCGGACCTGTCCCGAGAGCTCGGCTGTGGTGTTCCATTTCTCTCGTGCTCCCTTGTCTTGCCTCTTCCATGGGCTGGATGACACTTTCCAGTAAGGTGGGGAGAATTCATCAGTCGATTTTGTACGGTACTTTGAAGATAACAAGTGCTGAGGGGGAAAAAAGAGATGGTGCTTGAAATGGAAATTTTCCCATTCCTGTCACTCTATTTTCTCTCCTTTTACAAAAATACATTCAAATGTACCATCAAAGGTAGCGGTGTTGCAACACCAGGGAACGCGCAGCTACAATGGGGAGGTGGGAGCCAGAAACCTCCTCCTGGAGGAGCAGATTTGCAGTGGGAAGGACAAAAATGCAAATCTGAAATGATTCCATCTCTCTCTCTCCCTTGAACGCTTTGGCCATTTATAACAGTTTAAAGTGGTCAGTCACTGAGGACAAGAAGAGAAGCTTGTAATTCCATTTACTACTTTCTGCACTAAAGGAGAAGCAGTGAATTTATAGTGGAAATGCAGTAAGTGCACAGATGAGGTGTTCCGCAGTGTAGAGGATGGCTCAAAAATATCAGAGCAAACCTTTGAACAAACAGAAAGCATGTAGGCCTCGGGAGCCGGACGTATCAACAGCTTCGTGGACTAATCTTCCCTCCACCGCCCCGGCTCTGGTTTCACCCAAGGCCAGAGGTGTCCCTGCCACATCTCCCTTCGAGTCCCCCTCTGTGGTCCCGCTGTGCTGGCAGCACAAGCCTTCTTGTTGCTCCCCCTGAAACCTTCCCTGCCGCCGCGGGGACAGACTGCTGCGCCAAAAACGTGGGGGTCCTCCCCGGCGCGGTGGAATTGGGCCCCCCTGGGAGCAGGTGAATCCGCTTACAGCTCAGCCGACTCAGCAGCGGGCGTCGCGGACATCCGAATTCCCTCCCATCGCCCCCGTTCTCCACTGCACGTGGAAACCACTTTCTGCCCGTGAGAGAAATCAAAAAATAAAATAGCGTGGAAGTAGGAGCACGTCCTGGAACCTGCCTTCACAACAGCCCCGCAGCTCCTCTTTGATTTAGCAAGACCCTGTGCCTTGCCCGCCCGTGCTGTTCCAGAGCTCCCTTTCCTGCAAGGCCAGTGAGCCTGTACCAAAACCATCGAGCTTTTCGTGTGCTGGAGGCAGCCAGCTTTCCAGTCTGGAATTTCGGATTCAACTGGTTTTTACATACGCTTCTATTAGGAGCAATCAATTGATGTTAACCATAAGAAATGTAGAAACGAGCCAACTCCGTGCATGTGCCAAACTTGTCACTGACAGTGAAGTCCCTTTACAAAAGGCCAAGAGTTTGGATGAAATGGGACATACACCCACTCCTGAGCTGCGTGAGATCACCGCTGTGGCTTACACAAGGCACCTCGTCCACACGCGCATGTGTGTCTGCAGGATACGACCAGAAACCTGGGACTTTTCTGTTGGAAAGCAGCAGATTGATGTGCCTCTGGCTTCGCGGCGCGTGGCTACAGGAGCAGATCCGGTGGGGCTGAGTTGACGGTTGGATTCAATGATCTTGGAGGTCTTTTCCAACCTTAATGATTCTATGACTCTATCTAAATGTGCCCGTGTATTTGTGTGTGCGAATGTGCACGTACTCGGTTACTACTTGATGTCCGGTGGCTGCTCCTCCTCAGCTACAAGGCTGTGATACTTGAGAGGGAAAAGGTGCCGTCATCCACAAGCCCTGGTGCCTCGGAGCCTTTTTACAGTATTCTGCTAAAAAGGACTGCGTTCAGTTTGTGATGAAGGACTACTTTTCAGTTTGGGTTGCAAGTAAGTTTGTTATATTTTCTTTACTTACCAGATTTTATCTGGTATATAAATCACAGAATGAATTACCTTGTAACTATCCCCAGGTATAGATGGGATACAGAAATAAGCATCAAGGGGTGATGTAATAAATCCCACTCATGAGGAAAGACTGTCATTAGTCATTCGCAGCCTCAGCACTGGTGACTTTCAAGGTGTACAACTCTCTCGTTAGATACATTTCATGTTCTGCAGATGGCCATTTTGTCTTCTCGCTGCATGCACTGGAACATGCCCAAGTATACAAAAATGAGAGGAACGATTGTTAGGGCTGAAATTTTTTGTTCATTTTCAATGGGATTTTTTTTTTCTTTGGATGGCGCACATCCTGGGCTTTGATAAATGAGCCTCACTAGACGCTGTGGTAAGCCAACCTCTGCTAATATTCATTATGCAGAACCCACTAGGAAATGGTATGAGCCAGGGAAATGGAAAACCTTTAAAAGATAAAAAGAATTTCTTTTTTTTTTTTAAATGAGGAAACTAATTTATAACACTTTAAATTTCTGGGATGTTTCAGAATATTAAAAACAGACATTTCAGGGTTGTATGTGCTATCAATGTATTCAAACTTCATAGCAAAGATATAATGATTGAGCCATGTGCAAAGATACAGACAAGACACTTCTCTAGATCACAGAAAATGTATTCAAAGGTGACTTAGGAGCCTGATTGTTAAAGAATCTGAGTGAAGCCAGCAAGGTGGAAGCTGGGTGTGAACACGCTGTGTGTCACTGACACCATGATCTCCGCAGTGGGCATGTTTCCATCCCACGATAAATAACCAGTCGCTTCTTCCTCTTCCAGCGGCCCTGCAAGACGCCAAGAGCGGCTGTACCATAGTCGCCACGGGGTAGCTGATACCCAGTGACTTGTCCCTTTGGCCTCTCCTGTTGGTAACTCGTTTCTCCAGCTTTTGCAAAGTTGCATCAGATTAATGAATAACGTGATTCTTTTTAAGAGATTCTGTTGAGTCACTGTAATTTTGCGTGCACTTGAATGTGTGTGGATATGCTCAAATTGATTTCAATTTAATTTATATTACTTTTGCTTTCATTGCAACCCATACAGCCAGTTTTAAATAGGGATAACTCTGTCTGGGAGGAGTTCACAACCATCCAGTGCATTGTCCTTCAAATGGTATGAGACTTCCAAAAAAGTTCTCTAGTAATATGTGTGAAAATGAGATTTTAAATTCCTGAGACTTCTACGCTTAACAAACCAAATCAAACCAAAACAAAACCCAAAGCAAACAGTTTTCAGTTAAAGGGCTGGTATTCAGATATTACAAAGGGGAAGAAAGAATATAATCCTTTTCTGTGAGTGGAGTTAGGTCATCTGTAAAAGCCTCTCAGAATATTATCTTCCAAGCTAATCGCTGTATTGACATTTGCCTGTTTCATTAGAGCTGAGTTTTTACTGCATTGCTGAGGTTAGAACCTGACTCATCTGTCATGGTCAAGGACTGGTTTGTAATTTCATGACTGTAGGAGGAAAAAAAAATCTCTCTCTCTCTTATTTTAACTAGTTGGGTTGAACTGGTGTTCACAGAATCCTCAGTATTGGTGTTTTTTGACTTCATAGTTCCTAGTTAGCTTTTTTCCCTCATAGATTTTTGTTTCATTCAGTTGGCAAAGTGACAGTTATTAAAAAAAGAGCCATGTTAAAACACATTTGTAAAGAGATAATTTTAAAAAGTTAAATATACCACATATACTGACATATAAATTTCAGATATAATAGATGCAAGTGCTAACAAAGGGAGATGGAAAGAAATGTTATCTAAAACTACAAAGAAAAAACAATTTAGGCCAGAACTAAGTCAGTTATCCATGTAATAAACCTCCATGGCTACTGACTGAACAGCAAGTTCATGGTCTTTATAATACACTGACTAAACTTCGCAGCAAAAGGGAAGTGTCAGAAAAGTTTTATGCACATGCAGGAAACAGATCAGCATCTGAAAGGAGTCAGAAGTTGTCTGCAGAATCCTCCTTTACCCAGGGTAAGAATTCTTCTTGCATCACACTAATAAATCCAGAAATGCTTCGCGTCATTATTATGCAAATGTATGTATTTCCTCCGAGAGTGTTTCTAAGGTTTGCTGGATGCACTGCAGATACTTTTCTCTTCCCATATGAGTGTTACCTGGAATCGGCAGCAAAGTTGTGACGAAACATTTTAACTCTTCACTCATTGATGGCCTATTTTGTCTGAAAGTGATTTTCCTTTTGCATCAGCGCCTGCTTTCTCTCCATTCACTAAGTGGTATTTTGCCACTGTTTTTTTTGTTTCGTTTGGGTTTTTTTTGTAATGAAGAAGAGGGAATGGTAACAGACAAAACACAGTATGATTTTTCAATAAGATAAGAATAATACTACTTAACATTTGACGTTTCCGCTATGTCTTTTGCCTCAGTGGATGCCAGACCCGTGACCAGCAGAACAGAACTGGGCAGCTGAGCGGCCCGAAAGGGTCCTGCAGAACAGCTTGGGACAGGAGGTCTGTGAGAGCGCGGAAGATGGGAAAGCAGCCGATGAGGCAGGAGCAACGCCGTGTGTTTTCTGCGAACCTGAAGGGCCCATTGCAGCCTGCAGCAAGGCTCCTGGAGCACCTAAGAGCGTCCTCTTGGCTAAATGAGCTCCGTGACGGAGACCTGCGCATGCACTGGGGACAGGCAGCCCTGCCAGTGGGTTTGTGAATACTGATGGGACTCTGGTGTGACCCTGTTTGGGTCAAGACAGAGGCATTTCCAGTTGGCAGCAGCAGCAGTGTTTCAGATCCAGAATACTTAGATAGCAGAAATGTTGCTGCATCAGATCTTTAGAAATATCCAGGGGTAAGGAACAGGATTTTGAGGATTAACATTTTGTGCGTAGATACCTTATGTGGCATGTTGGAATTTCAGTCTCTTTGTGGATTTGGCCAATTAGCCTTTCTCTGCATCAGCAATTTTATACCTCCCAGGAGCGCTGGGGGATAGACGCACGAAACATTGCAAAGATGTAAGAAACTGCCTTGTTAGAGACCTGCTAGTATCCCACGTAGAAGATCTATAGGTACATAAAATATTTTACATGTAGAACATGCCCAGTCATTTCACCATCAATCTCTCTCCACTGGGATGTGAACCATGAAAATCTGCACTCACCAGACAGAGGAGCAATGATCTCTCTCTGCAGCATTTGAGTCTTCCTTGATTTTCCTTGTGTTAACTAAACCTCGTACTACTTTAGCCGGCGGAAGATTACAGGACAAGCTCTGTGGCTTTGTTTATTATTTTCCACAGGGAGGGCTGCATCTTTGCAAAAAAAAGAAAAAAAAAGAAAAAAAGCAGCAGCTTTAAGTGCTGTTCTTGCAACAATCCTCTGGTTAAGAAGCAAACTTATAATTGGATCACTTGTGCGTGGTATGAGGATGTGGGTATGCCTGCTCTGGCTGGCTGTGAATAATCACCCACTTCTGCAGTTCACCTTGTGTGAATTTCAGGGGGTACCCAGGTGTTAATTGTGTAATACAGGAGGAAATTCCCCTCACACAGGCTTGTTTTTGTTTAACAACAAAATACGCCCTCAAAATGTTGTGAGTAAATACTTCTAATCCTTGTGTAGTGACTTGATCACCAGGTGGTTAGTGGAAGAGGAAAGAGGGAGAGAAAAAGAGAGAGAGATGCTGTTGCGGAGAATTTTCACATCATAGAGACGGCGACTGGAGAAAGCTGAAGGCAAGCCTGCAGTTGTGGCAATTCGTACAGTTTTTAATGCATACATCCAGAGACCAAGGAACACGGAATTGTAATTAGCAGAGAAAATAGGAGAGATGGAATCAGACTCTATCAAGGACAGCTTAAGCGTAGCCTCCAAAATGGCCGTGTCAGACATTTAACTGATGTGCATTTTTAGACGCTTATCTAAATTAGTTATTAGAACACAATCAGCTCTGTGTCTCAACCTCTGGTGGTGATGTCCCTGAAGTTATGCTTGGGATAAATTTGTCCTGTATGTTCAGGGCAAAGGACTAAATTCCTCTGACGTACAGACCTCACATCTCCTTGTGTGTGCCTTTCTCTTCAGTGAAAACAGTTCCCACTTCCCTCTGCTAAAGGCAATAATGTTAACAGCCTCCAACTTATCTCCTGTGATACTACTAGAATCAGCCATGAAGAGTTAACAGAGACAGCAAACAGTTGGGGTTACACAAGTGTAATTGAGGGCAAAATCTGTCCTGACATATCCTAGTGCTTTTTCAAAAAGAAGATATAATTCCACATGAAATTTCTCAGATCCCCAGGAAGAATGTGTGACTTTCTTTACAGCCATGTGATTTATTTTGCTGGGCTGTGTTCTGTGGATGAAAGGNAGGCGGCGGAGCCCACATTCCCCATTACGTCCTCTCGCCCAGCGTGCCATTGCAGCCGGGATGAAGGCAACCTCAACACAATTCCCCCCGATGCTTTTGACACGTAATTGGAGCACAAGTCTGATGGGGAGCGGCTGAGGGAACTGGGGGTGTTCAGCCTGGAGAAGAGGAGGCTGAGGGGAGACCTCATCGCGCTCTGCAACTGCCTGAAGGGAGGTTGGAGCGAGGGGGGTCGGTCTCTTCTCCCAAGTAACAAGTGATGGGACGAGAGGAAACGGCCTCAAGTTGTGCCAGGGGAGGTTTAGGTTGGACATTAGGAAAAAATTCTTTNAGACATTTAACTGATGTGCATTTTTAGACGCTTATCTAAATTAGTTATTAGAACACAATCAGCTCTGTGTCTCAACCTCTGGTGGTGATGTCCCTGAAGTTATGCTTGGGATAAATTTGTCCTGTATGTTCAGGGCAAAGGACTAAATTCCTCTGACGTACAGACCTCACATCTCCTTGTGTGTGCCTTTCTCTTCAGTGAAAACAGTTCCCACTTCCCTCTGCTAAAGGCAATAATGTTAACAGCCTCCAACTTATCTCCTGTGATACTACTAGAATCAGCCATGAAGAGTTAACAGAGACAGCAAACAGTTGGGGTTACACAAGTGTAATTGAGGGCAAAATCTGTCCTGACATATCCTAGTGCTTTTTCAAAAAGAAGATATAATTCCACATGAAATTTCTCAGATCCCCAGGAAGAATGTGTGACTTTCTTTACAGCCATGTGATTTATTTTGCTGGGCTGTGTTCTGTGGATGAAAGGTGAGGTTAATGTTAAATAACAAGTTTGCTCTATTTTCAGCATTGGTACCTTCACGCTATCTTTTCTAACTATGCCATAGCTCAGAGATGAAGCAGCTTAAAAATCTCCTAAGTGACCAAGTATTTTATTAATTGCTACTCGGTAATTTGGAATTCTGCTGTTGTGACAACTTCCTCACCACACAAAGCGGTAAGAAGCAGCATCAGCTTTTTATCTAGCAATGCACTTATGCACAATCTTAACTTTCAGTGCAGGACCAGTAACAGTGGCTTAACGTGACTAGTACGGAGTGTGAACCTAGAAGGTCTGATGGACTGGAGCCACAGCGCAGCTAAAAGCTCCTGACAGAGCCATTAAATTTTGTACCTTGTCTCCCATCGCAGACACTTCAAACACGTTTACTCCTATAACTGTTTACTTATTCATGAGAACAAGACAACTCGGAAGAAACACTTGCATGCAAAAACGCACGTTGAACACGTAGAGCCACGGCGGAAGGGAATTACGCCATGTACAAACGAAGCCGCCCAACACCCGGGCCGCTCTGCCTTCGTGCCAGCTCGGCCTGGCCCGGGCCGCNTATTAAGCCGACCCGCAGAACAATGAGGGGGTGCGCCTGTCTGCCCGCCTGGGATCTCGCTCCGCGCACCCAGCTGCTGGGGGCGGGCGGGTGGCGGTGTGTGGGAAGGCCCGGCCCCGCCAACCCCCCGCCCGGGCACACGGGGCCGCCCTCCTCGGGCCGTGCTGGCGCTCCGGGGCGGCTGGGGGGGGCGGCCGGTCAGCCGCCTTTGTGCGACCGGGCCCAGCGCCCCTTCCGCGGCAGCGGCCCGGCCCGCTCCCCGCGCCTCCCCCCCTCCGCCTTCCCCCTATTCTTTTAAATCACTTCCATCCACTTTGCCGATTGGTTCCGGCCTCCTGCCGGGTCACGGGGTGCCCCTCCTCCTCCAATAGGGAGACCGGATACTGGCAGGCGGCTCCGGCCTGGCTGCGTTGCTGGGTGCCCGTTCGGTGCGTGCGTGCGTGAGGGAAGGCAGGCGGAGGCAGCGCTCGGCTGCCTGGACCCCCAGCCCGCCGCCGCCCCTCCTCCTCCTCCTCCNAGGGCTGGATCAGGCCCAAAGGAGCCGGTTCTCTGACCTACACGTTGCAAACCCCACGGTCCCCCGCCCCGGTCGCCGCCCCGCTCCTTGTCTCCCCGTTAAAATGCCCCTGGGCTGCCGCTGTTGAGGCACCGCCGCGCGGGGACCTTGCCGCTCGCCGTCGCCGCCCGGGCAAAAAGGGGAGCTGCTCCCGCCGCCGCCGCCCCGCTCCCGCCCAGCGGCCCCGCCGCCGCCGCCGCTTTGTCCCGGCAGCGAGACGGAGCCGCCGTTGATGGTGTAGCGCAGCGCGGAGGTAGGTGGGCGCGGAGCGGGGTAACTTGCCGGGGTTTTGTTGTGGCGGCGAGTCGCGGGGTGAGGCCCTTCCCTCCTTCCTTGTGTCCGTGCGCGGCGTAGGTCTCTTTATGTGGATGTTGATGGGTATTAGTAAGTCCGGGAGACAAGGGAAGGAAGCGCTGGGTGAGGGAACTCCGGGAAGAATGCCCGGGGCTGGACGCGGGAAAGGCGCGGAGGGGGATTGTGTCTGCGGGGTGAGACCGGGGGGATAAAGTCGCTCGCCAGACTTTGCCTGCTGCTGCTTCGGGAGGATGCACCCACGGGGCTGGGCTGCGGGTGGGTGTTTGGTTTGGTGGTTGGGCTTTTTTTTTGTTGGGTTTNGGGTTTTTTCTTTGTTGGTTTTTTTTTTTTGGTTTGGGTTTTTTTTTTTTTATTTTTTTTTTTTTTTTTTTTTTTTTCTGGAGAGTGTCGTGTCTGTTTAATGCTCAGTAGAGGAAGGGTTCTCAGGGAAAGGTTTAACTTGTTAACCTTTTAAATAAACGTGAGACTGGGAAATATTTAACTTAAATGGAGACACAGAGGAAATCGACTTGGGTCTTTAAAAGATGCACTTATTTCCATGTGTGGTAGGTATGGTATTGTGAAATGAAGATTTCATGCAAATGAATTTAATCATAACATTTTCAATAGCATAGGAAGGGGTGGGGTCTTTTCTTCCCCCCCCCCATTTCTCTTTCTAAAGTGTGAAAAGAAGATGACCAGAATCAGAAAAGTAGTAGGAGGTAGACAACATGAGAGGCTTCGTTGCTGAAACTGGCTGTTCAAGAAATTGCTGGGAAGAAAACAATATGATTCATTGTTGAAGTGTCTATTCCCTTAGATTTATTTTCACACGCTGGTTGCAGTTATTTTGATTTACTAACTTCTTGTGCTGAGTTTTTCCTCGAAGCAGTAATGTTCTTGGAGATTAGAAGCTCAGAACGTTTTTATGCAGTCAGCAGGCTACTGTCTGATGTCTGTTTACTCCTGAGTTGCATTGACCAATTATTGAAATAAAAAATACTGTTTTGCTTGTGCACCAATATAACTGAAATGAGGAGCCTCAGCCACTAGTTCTTACTGTTACAATTTAGTAAAAGTGCTTTCTCAGAACAAATCTGAAGTGATATAATTCAAATAGTATGCCTGTTCTTAAATACGGATTTTAACCAGATAAAAATGAATGCTGTGTCAAAAGAAGTAGTTGTTGGTTGTAAAAGGCGTGTGTCAAATTTCTGATTAATGTGCTATGTATAATATTTTTTTGTAGTTCTAATATTACCAGGCAAATATTTTGGTTTTTGGTACAGTGCTCCCTTAGAATTGAGAAATCCACGGTGGTTAAGAGGGGTGGAAACATTTCTATAATAATAAAAGCACTTCTGGTAAACATATCTTATCTTGGTTTTACTCCTTGAGTTTGTACCGTAAACTGAACCGGGGCTGATTTCAGTGGCCTGCTTTGGATGAATAGTGATTTTGGAGATTTGTCGTGTTGGTTGATGAGGTCTGGAGGGAAGAAGAGGTAGATGCACACAATGCCCAGGCTTGGGAGCTCATTGTTCTTTGCCGTATGCTCTGCTGTGTTTGGGACCATGTTCTCACTCAAACACGGTATCTTTTTTCTCTTGAGAAGTAAAAGACAGAGAATGGGAAACGCTTTCTACCTCTTTCCTCCTTCCCCAGAATGGCCTTTTGGTAACCTTGCAAAAAATAGTAAATTAGAAGCTAAAGGGCGCCAAAACATTCTGTATGTTCTTTCCTCCTCCCCTCCCAGTGCTGGCTCTGCTTCTTTCTCTGTCTGTAAGTGAATATGTAAAGAGAGAGGGAGCACATGAGGTGAGACTCGGAAGTACATTCTTTTGAACCCCTCTCAACTTTCTTTCATGTCCTACCTTCTCCCCCCAAATGAAACCCAGCTGGCTTGAAATAAAAATTATTCCACTTCAGAGTTGTGTATTAGCTTTGGGGTGTTTGGTCTGGAGGCATGTGTGTGCAAGGAAAACTACTGCCAAGGGAGAATACTTCAGATAAATGCAGTGGGATGACAAAAGTAAAAGGAAGCACGCAGAGGTTAGAGTTGATTTCAGTGTATGCATGGTTTCCTTTCTTGATGATTGTTTAATGTTTCTGTTTTTACAGCAGCATCTGTTAAAAAAACCCTCTTTTTGAGTTTTTGACTCTAACTGACTTCAGTGTATAATTGGGGTAAATGACTTCAGTTTCCTTACCTGAATAAAATGTGGTGATTGCCTCTGCATTGAGGACGCTTTTTTAAAATTTCTCTATCACTTGTGTAGCTTTGGTGTGACTAGTGATAATTTTAACATTATTGTAGGCTATTGTCTGCATGCATGCTATGATTTGAGTTCACAGAGAGGTACAGTGAAATACTTATGCTGCCTCTCTGTGGCTTTATGATTCCTATGGCATGTGAATTTGTACGATGGAGTGACTGAGAGAGGGATAACTCTCCATCTGGACAAAGCTCTTGATATCCCTGTGCAAAATGGGAAGCATTTCTCGGGCGGAAAAGGTGAGTGGAGCTAGGAGAGACAGACCTGCCTTATCAGTAATTTTGTGGCTGGATTAGCAAGTAGTGATTTATTTGCATCCAGGGGTTTGTTTTACCTTAGCGTGGGTTTTGTACACATGCAGAAGTCCATCCTGTGGAGTGTGGGTATAGATTCAGTGCTGCCGCAGCAGAAGGTTAATAGTCAACAACATTCACGAATGTGAAGAGATACGTTGTGTGTAATTCTTAATGCTGATTATAGCTTAGGTGAGAAGAATGGCATTCTGATGTTGCAGGTTAATAATTGATTCTTTTTAATAACACGCTGTTTGTAAATTTACTATTGTAGCTACAAAATGCATCTCTCTCTTCTAGCCATACTGGGTAGTTGTTTCGCCCGTAAATAAGTTATTTCACTTTTGGGAGTGGAAGGAAAAAAGTATGCTATGAGCATATAGAATTTTGCAAGTATGTGTTACTGGCTGTGTAATGGCACAGCAGAACCTGTGTTATCCTCTCAGCAGAGCTGTTGGTACATTAAGATGGCCTGAGGGTAGCTTTGATTTCATTACGTGCCATATTTAAGGACACTGTAAGCTTCAGTAACATGTTACGCTCTGTGTTGTTGGCATATGAACACAGTACTCGAATTGTAGTTAATTTCTAG
Source organism: Pelecanoides urinatrix (assembly GCA_013400755.1). Lineage (NCBI taxonomy): Eukaryota > Metazoa > Chordata > Aves > Procellariiformes > Procellariidae > Pelecanoides > Pelecanoides urinatrix. The sequence continues at coordinate 90,120 of VZTQ01012251.1, forward strand.
TTTAAAAAATAATGACAATTGGAAAACAATTAATTATTATGTGATCCTGAAATGAGATGAGTGAGCAACTACATAAATTTAAAAGGGGTGGTCGGGGTTGGAGTTAACCATTTAAAAAAAAAAAAAACAAACCCAAACAAGAAACAACCAAACAAAACAAACAAAAAACAACAACAAAAAACAACAAAAAACGAAAACGAACCCTCTGACTTTCTAATGTACAAGTTTTGTGGTTTGGTTGGCTTTTTTTTTTAGGATGGTATCCTAGTTAGACTAACTATTTTTAAGGTTCAGCTATTTTTCACTCTGGTTTTGCAATGGAAATATATTGCAGTTGTTTCAGTTGCATGAATTCTAAACAAATCATCCTGCTTGACTTAAAGGGATGCATAGTATCCGACTTTAGCTCAGAGCTTAAATTTAAATCAATCGGCTTAAAATACGGCATATTTTGTAAAAAGACCTATTTTGGAACCAAAACAGTACAAAACCCCTATTGATTGGAGACCTGTTTATTTAGTGTGCTTTTTTAAAAGCTGCTTGAAATGAAGCTTGTACTCCGCTGACGATGAGTTGGTTTATTGCAATAGGGAAATTGGGAGGTATGTGAGACTGGCATTGGTGCTGTGGAAGGTATCAGAAGGAGGTGAGTGTGATTAGGTGCAGTTTGGAAATGGCATTTCCAGCAAGTTGCTAGGAAGAAAATCTAGCCACTTCTTGGAGTGATAGGAGGTGTTAGGGAGCAGGATCTACAACGCAGTATTGTGCTCTTTATGTTGGTTTGCCAGCAGCATTTTACACAAGCTTTTATAATGTTGGTGGCTGTGCCCAACTGCTCTTTTCAGAGAGGCTGATGTATGAACAAAGGAGCAAACAAGATATGAATACCACGCTGGCTTCTTTTGATTTATAAGTCTACTGGGGCAAGGAATTGCTCTAAGTGACTGAAAAAAACCAAACAGATCGAAATATTAGCTGACTATTCCGGTCTCAATAAGCGTTGTTTGTTTTTGTTTTTTGTTTGGGTTTTTTTTTTCTTTTTAAATACAAATATCTGTTCAGTTCACTGAGCATCCAGAATAGTATGGTGACCTAAAGAAAAGTGAAACTAGTTTGGATACAAACATCAGTTTTCCCTCTATGCCTAATGGGGATAACAATGGCCTTTTTTTTGTGAAATTCTTCGAAATGCGTGCATGAAATGCAGTGTATCAGAGCTGATGGTGTTTCTCTGAATTCTAGGCATAAAGGATTGCATTTGTATTTGGCATCTTAATTCTGTTAAAGGTGCATCTCTGAAAATGTAGATCAGCTTTATGCTTTATTGCATAAATTTGATAGATAAAAAAGTAAATTTTTATGATTGAGTTATTGAAAAACAGGTAGTTCTTTGAACATGTAGGTTGTCTTTTGTTCTTCCTACAGAACATGAATGAGAGGCTAGTTGACTGTTTTAAGAATCGAGGTAAGTGGAAGAAAATGAGTGCTCGTTAATTTTGAGGTCTTAGTTAATCTATGTATTTAATCTACTTGTCTGTAATAAAAAAAATGTTACTGTGGTATTATTAATCCCTGGTACTGAGAGTCAATTTTGGCCTGTTTCAAATATGTAACAGGATTTCTCTTTTAGAATGATGGATGTTATGTGGTCTTTTCTAGTGCATGCGATGAAGGTTGTAGTGTAAATTTGTTTTTTCATGACCAGCAGTACTAATGAAGGTTATGTTCTAGTAGTTCTCCTGAGGAGACAAGAGCTTCTAAGTCCTGAAGTTTGCCCCCCCCCCCCCAATCCCTGTGGCCAGTTAGTTCCTTTTGTTCCTGTGTCTTTCCTAACACTTGAAGGGGCAAGTGGCATGGATGTGCCTACGGACTAGCTGGCTGCCAAGCAAAACCTAAAGTGCTGGTTTCTGTCTGGCCATGCCTTGGTGGGGATGTAATTAATTAAAGAGTTCTTTCCTATCCTTTCCCATCTGCTGGTTTGCACAACGTTTTCAGGAATGTTGGTTATTGCAGAGATGACTGTCGTGGCAGGCTTGTTTGAAATTCATTACGCACCAGAAGTTACTGGCATGAAATGAGAGGATAAGGGAACTGGGGAGGCGGGGAGAGGGGGAAGTGAGGTGAATTGGGGAAGTTTATTTTCCCTGAGAAACCAGGTTAAAGAAAGAGAAAGGTAGTTCTGTCATCTAGTGCTAATAAATATTTCTGTCTGTGTGATGAGCAGTTTCTCCTTTATGTTCGTCTTTTTGATATGGCCAACTGTTTTGGGGTGGAAACAGACAAGTTCTTGGGCACTTGGCCCATCTTCCTGCAGATCTTCCTTCCTTTTTTTGGAGCTGTTTGGAAGCATTCTTAGTGATCAACTCAGTGAACTTAGTGATCGGGTCTGGGAGAAAGCATCTCATACAACATGGGGGAAACATTCTTGTTATATATTGTGCCAAAAGTGAATAAAACCATTAAGGAGCAGAATTTCTTATTAGTGAGAAATCACTGTTAAAATTTTACAAAACCAAGCTTTTGTTTGGTTTGACATGGCTCCTGGTGTGTGTGTTTATCCCAGTTCTCCAACAAATGAATCCTTATCTAGAGTAAGCTTTAATTCATTTTAGGGGTCTGAAAAATGATAGATCTTATTTGATCTTGGATATCTTGCAAGTGGTATATATTAAATTCTTAGGCAGATATTGTATATTAAACTCTTGATCCTACAGTCAGATTTCTGTACGTGGAATCATGGTAGTCTGAATGTGTGTAGGGGAATGGATGGGGCAATCTACTGGGGGGTGGAATTGTTGATCATGCACACCATGACGCACGTAACCTATATACATATATATTTGTGCCTAATGTGGAGTAGGGGCACATTAATGAGTCAGTGTAGGATAAGTTGCTGTGTATTTACTGAATGTTAGATACACAGCAAATGTTCACTCTCAATGACAGCGTATGTGAGAGATGCCCGTTGTCTTTGCCTGTAGGACAGGTGACTTCAGGCAGCCCTGTTTACTTCCATCCTTTAGTAAATGGCTCTGAGCGCTTAACACAGAGTGGCTGTGACTCATGGGACCTCATCTGTGCATTTATACCTCGAGTCAGCAGTCTGTGCAGTACTACTCATTCCATAACCACCCATGTGCTACAGAAACTGACAATTTGTCTTGTTTTAGCTCATATCTTAAAAAAATTTTAACGAAAGATATTTGTAATGCTGGCAATAGAAGCTCTAGTGAAGAGAGGTTTTAGGTTTCCTTAAAGTGAGAAACAGTTCAAAGCATGTATAGACTGTGGGAGAGTTAAAATGTGTAGTGAATAGTAGCCTTTTAGTGTTAGAGTTGCAGCTAAAGACATTGAGTCAGACTTAATGCCAGACATGGGTCTTTTCTATAGTGCTAACTGAAATCGCTATGGTCTAGAGGCAGCTCCTAAGACTATACTTTGTTTTAAACCTGAGCACTTATGATAGTTACATGGTTGCATTGCTATGTAAAGCAGGATGATCTAGACTTGAGTGTATTGGTGTGGCGGAATAGAGAATGAAAGCAGAATATGATGATTTCTGTCAAAGCCTACTATTTTGGCAACCAGTTTAAAGAAAAATACTTTGACAAGTTCGGTTAGTAATTAACTATGTATTATAGGATGTTAGGGGATCAGAACCTTTGTGCTAAATATAAAAGTTATTAAATATATGTGTTTAAGGATTATGAATCATCTTAAACAAGTGTGCATATGCCATTAGCCTGCTGATACAACAAGCACAAGGGACTAGAATTCATGGTGTTGATGCTAAAATGCCTCTTTATCTTTTCCTTGATTTAGGAGTCTTCATGCATTCATGCATGTTAACATGAAAAGTATCGTGAATATGAAAGAAGAAAGTGATGGTACATCATAGAATTTTAAGTGCTTTAAGGGTTGTATTTCTCCAAGAAATTATATCCAGTAAAAAATCATGGTGCCCAGGCAATCGGGACTTTCAGGTTTGCTTTGAATTAAGAAAGAGCACTTGGCATGTTGAAGGTTCTTCAGGTTGATAGGGTGGACACACACATCAAACGCTTTTTCCTGTACCTGTAATCGAAGAGTGGCTCTGAGCTTGGGAAACTTTGAGTTGAAGGGAGCTGCTTTTCTCTTAAACTCTGTCTTCCAGTGTGTGTGTGGGGTTTGTTTGATTTTGTGGTTGGTTGTTGTTTTGTTGTTGTTGTTTGTTTTTTTTTTTTTTTAATAGTGGCCCTCATCTGTCCTTTGGAAGGTTTTTCTTGCCCACAGAAACAACTTGACCTGTCTCTTGGAATTCTACCTGTGTCCTTTATAATTCTTCAACTTGTTTTCCCATCCCCTCTGTCTGCAAAAGCTTTAATGCAGGTGATTCACCCTGTGTTCAGGTGCATCAACTTCACTGTGATCATACTTCAGTATGATCTAGAACTGAAGTATGAACTTTGAAGTATTAAAGAATCTTCAAAGTGTGGAAGTAGAAGTATGAACTTATATTGGTGAAGTTGCTTAAAATTTACCTGGTTAAGGCCCAGTATTTGACATGATTCTGCAAAGAAACCTTTGCCTTGCTCCTTGTTCTTAGTAAATTTAAAAATGGGAAAGACCACAGGTTCTTCAGGTGAACAAAACGCATACTATTTAACAATAGTTGTGTGTTCTTCTGGTACCTGATATCTCTGTGCCAGGGTGATACCTCTTGCATAAAAAGGAATGCAATGTTTCCATTAGAGATCTTCTAATGAGGTCGGTGCAGGAGACTTAAACACTTAATCCTCATTTTTACAAACTGGGAGTGAGATGCAGGAAATCTAATTTGTGTCTCCAAGGTCATTCATTTTCACAAAACTTAATAGACCTGCCTCTCACTGCTCCTTAAACCCCTGAATTATGCTACTTGCCTTCTAACGTGAACCGTTAAGATGAGAAACTTTACCCAATCATAGAGTGAATTTAAAGGTATCTATACAGTTAAAGATTTCTGTGAGTCAAATGCCCAGCTAGTAAGAGTCATCAGGAAATAAACTGGCTTACCTGAAGGCTGCTTTGAGCCTGTGCATTTCATTTCTGATGTATTTTATTTGTAAGACTTAAACTATAGGTTTATTATTATCATACACACAAGTTTGTTTGATGTTACTGGGAACAAAATCAAAACGGAAATGTTTTTAGTGAGGTAAAACCCATTTTATTTTATTTTTTGAGAACTTGCTGTGATTTGCCCCTTGTATCTGTGGTTAATCAGGGAAACCTCCTCCCTCTTCCTGGTTCACAGTGTTTTCTGTGACTCAGTTTCTATGGTAAATTTTATATTCCCTGCCGCTTAATTCAACTGAACTCAGGGCAGAAGCTATGGAAGGCTTTCAGATGATGACAGTAGAAAAACTGTTTAAGGCTGCTCTGGTGTTGGCTGGCCAAAGCTGCAGTAGGGTATTGTTTCAGAAGTTAAGCTTTAAATTAAAGGAATTGGATAACTCGATGAAGGTGAATGTTTGTGAAGAAACATGGATGGAGTATGGCAACGCAAGTAGTTCTCCTAAGGCAGATATGCGAATAAAACAGCCTAATGTCTGAATAAAGGGAATATGGATTTAGGGCTTTTCTGTTTATAGGCAGTCTCTTGGTGTTGGGGGAGGTTGCAATGCATGTTTCTGGATGAAAGTCTGAATAATATTTGGATTAGAAAAGGGCTGAGTCGACTGTTACCATATGCTCTTGAAAGAAAATTTAGGGAGAATCCAAGTTCTCTTCTGACCTGCTGAAACAGCCCTGGCTGCTGTTTGAGTATCTTCATCAAAATTTGAGATATTGTAGGAGTGCAGTAGGTGAAAAGATAGTGGTGCACATAGTCTGGTAGTCTTTAAGAATTTTTTTTTTTAATTGTACTAATTCATAGGGAGGTGCTAGAATTATCAACGACATCTTGCTACATGTCAGATGTCCTTTAGCAGGTCAGAGGAAATGTATGTGGCTTGTAACATTTATTTTGTACCTCTGCTTATATTTTTTTCATAATTGTGCCAACTTCCCTACTGTAGACTTTGGGATTCTACCTGCTGTTAATCTTTTTGGTGATTAATGTGAGCATTTGAGGATATGTTTCTTTTTTCGAGTCTCAGTCACTATCACAGCTTACCTTCCATGGCTGCCTTTTCTAAACGCAGTTCTGTAAACAGCATATTCTTCTGGTTGGAAAAAGTAATTTGATTCTTATTTCCTGCTTCTCTTCATGTTGAATAGACTTAGTCTTTTATTGTTGAATTTTATTGTCTAACTGCATGCTTCTCTTTCCATGTCTGTAATATATGAAAAATGAAACTGGCTCCATTTGTACTCTCATTGTATGTCACTTTTCTCCGTGCAGGCTTGCTTCAATTAATGAGAGCCCTGTTCTCTTCCCTACGCTAATTATTCATCAAATAACTACTTCCAGAGCTTTTGTCCCAAAGTACAAGTTTAGTAAGATGTGGAAAGTAATTACTTTTGTGTATGTTTAGTGAAGTCTTCTGAGTCCTTATAAGTTATATTCACACTTTTCCTTGCTGGGATTTTTCTGAGGCCCTAATGCATGTTAGATATTCTTGAATAGAAACAGAGGCTGGGAGGGATTAATAATGAACGAGGCCTCTTGTTTATAACATTTTGTTTGAAATTAAACATGCTTCCTGTATTAAATTCCAAAGATATTTTAATTAGGTTATATATTTAATTCCTGAAGATGATAAAGGGTCATGCTACAAGTAGACAACAAGAGAGACTGGAAAGATTGCATGTTGTTACTTCAAAACAAGAATTTAGATGTCGTTGATATTGCAATATTTGGATTGTGCTCCAGGCACTTTAAGAAAAAAAAAAAAAACAAACCCAAAAAAGAAAAAAAACCACCCAAGCATGACCTCGAGCTGAACAACTCATTGCAATTGTGTTTTTCTGCTTATGAAATAGGTGTGATGATACTTTGTCACTGTTATCAGGAAGTTTTATAGAAGTTAAGCGATATGAAAATGCTAATTTTTCGTATTTGTTTACTTTGCTAATCTGAAAATGTGTGTTAACTTAGTTATACGTTACATGTTTCCTCTTTGCAATGATCATGAAATAGCTAGTTAATACTTCAAAAACAACACAAAAAATCCTCCCAAACCTAGCAGCTTGGCCACCCCCCAATAGAGACAGAACTTGACTTGGTAGCTCAGAACCATGAAAATCTGTGCTGTGGCACACCTTTAGCTTTCCTTCTGTAGTATGTTATTGTTTGGTATAGAGGACCAGCGAGATATAAAATAATGATGAAATATCTGGGGATTTTTTTTTTTTTGTTAAATGGCAATTTGTGCTCAACAGTGTGTTGTGGGAACAATAGGTAAACTCTCAGGAACCTCTTGTTCTACTGGTTAAGAAATGACTACGTTTCAAAAGTACAATTTGAGCAACTCTCTTTTCAGTTTATTGTGGTTACTTGCACCTTTTTTTCCCCCCCGGTGAAGAATGAAGTTCTCTTGGTATTTTACTATGTTACTTTTTTTTTTCCCCCTGTTGGAACATACCGGGGAGCTAAGGTGTGTTTTGAAAGTATGGATGTTGTTTTGATTGTGGTTTTGTTCCTGTATTGATGTCTGGAGATTGATATACGTTAGGTGGTATATTTGCATTAAGGCACCAGTGAGCTGTGTTCTATGTGGCTATAGATCATCACTTTCTTACTGTATCTTTTAATTTAAGACATGGTTGCTCTTCTTTTACTTCAAAGTCTAACTCTGATGGCAACTTTCTGTTGTATCTTTGCATTTGTTATTTTGTGTCTTGATGTATCATCAATATCTATTTGGTATTACTTGTCCATATCAAAGTAGTTAAGGATCTTCTGATAACAGCAGCTGTAGAAAATATCTAGTTCTTCAGTATTGAATGAAAATTATTCTTACTGTTTTTTAAATGCCTGTTCTGTTAGCTGCTGAATTTGAGTGATATTACACTTTCTTTTTGAAGTTTGAGAATAAATTTCTAGCTTGCTATTTTTCATGGTTCTCAGAACTGTTGTATGCTACAATTCTTGTCCTGAATCAAGTTTGCCTTTAAAATAGGCTTTGTAGGAATTACTGTAACTTCTTACTCCCTGGTTTACTTATTTGTGCTTTTAGCAGAAAATACATGCCTTTAAGCTTTTTAATAACAGGATGTCTCTAGGTATTACTAATGGAGAGCTCCTATACTTAGTCTCCCTCTTGTTACTAATTGACTCTTCGCTCATTCAGAGAACAGTTCTGAATCAATACTGGAAATACATTCTGAGTAACATTCTCTCTACCTCCTAAAAGTGAATGAAATTGGGATTTTGCTTTCAGGTGTACAAAGGTGAAGATATAAATGTTGAATGAGCCTTCCAAGATGGAAGGAGGTGGTGTCACCCATTAGTCAGCTAAGGAAAGCCAGAAGGTTAATTCCTATGTACATGTTTGCTTTTAATAAAAATATGTTCTTTAGAATCTAGTTCAGTAGGAACATAATTTGAACCTCATTTAAATATGGTTCTTTAAAATCAGTCTGTGGTTCAGTGGGTGTATGAAGAGTAAAATTCATATTCTCTCTAGCTTGCTTTCTCCCCTTGCCCCAGGTGAGAGGAAGGAAGGGCTTCAGAGAAGAAAATTAGGCAGAAGATATTAATACTTGCAGTGCAAGAAAACAGACTGATCCTTCTGTGATCTTAAGTCTCTGTTTGAAGTCCAAGCAGGTCTGTTCTCTGTGTGGTTGGATGTGGTTTTGAGCTTGTGTAGCCTTTCTGTCTAGTCTGTGATTAAGAGAAGAGATGGCGGCTGTAGTGAGCTGGTGCCCTGAGTAAAACCAAAATATTCTTTAAACTTTAAAATAAAACTTGACATCATACAAACAATTATTGGGGAGCATGTCTGGGGGGAAGAGGGTTTCCTTCTCATTCTTCTTTTCTGAAAGTACTTAGGCATGTGTATGAGTATGCATGAGTTGTTGTATGTGATTTATTTTTTTTTCCCTGCTAGTCTGGTTTTCTTTTTTTTTTTTTGAAAGAAAATGAAGACAGTGTCCGCCGTCTTCATTTTCCACACTATGACAATACATGTCTGCAGAAAGACACCAGACTTAAAAGGTATCTTAAAAGTACCCTTTCATTATGGCGACAGAGCTCTTGTCTTCAGTGTTTAAGTTCAGGCAAATGCCTTAGTGATAAAAAGTATTTTCAATTTTGAAAGTAGTGGATTTTCATGTGGGAAGAACCTATTTGTGTAGCATCACTTAAATATCCCTTTGAGATTGTTGCCTGCTTAGTTCCTTGATGTTAACAGCTTTCAGGTCATCAGTTCCCACTTGCAGAAATAGGACTTTAGGGGCTGGTCATCCATAGCACAGTCTGACTTCTGTAGCTGTGGAAAAATGTCTTATGTTTCAAAAGACTGCAGATGTTAAGTGTTTGTCAGAAAGAACTTGCAGAGCGTGGTACGTGGCTGATGTGCTTGCTCTAGTGACTTGATTCGCTGTGAATTTGGGCTGTAGATAAATTGACTGTCAGGGTGGGCTGTAAGTGTTGTCTCTATAGCACAGTACAATTTTAAATTTTTTTTTTTTTAAAACCACTGGTATCAAAACAAACTTCTACTACTATGGGGACTGAACACTGCAGAAGCTTGAATTGGAAGTTTTCACATTAGTGAGAAACTGCTTAGAGATAAAGGGTGTGCACAAAGTCTGACATTTGTGGGGAGCCCTGGGTAATGAAATGCATCAAATCATTTAAGAGGAGGGAGCCGATACATGGTATTACAGCGCAGTATCTAAAGGAGTTTGTTTCAAAATGTGAAAGAACTCCCTGTGAGCAATAGCACCCCTCCCCAGTCCCTTTAGGAGCTGAATATCCATCTGAATTACATTTGTCCGTTATGATTAGTTGAGTATATTCCTGAAAAGACAAAGGCTTTGTTTAGTCTTGCTTTTTTGATGACCCTGAGCTTGAGGAAACCCACATTTCTCTGTAGTGGTAACTCATTCAGCTGTGTCTAAAATTTGATGCTTTCTTGTAAGAGGCAAAAATATTTGCTATGCATTTAATTCTCAGTGAAGTGTCATAGCTGAAACATGTTTAAAGAAATCTGCATTAGATTACAAGGTTTAATTTTGCTTGCTTGTGCACGTATCTTTTTTTTTTTTTCCCCTCTCCAAGATGGGATTTCTGGCTATTTTCTGAGTGTGAAAAGAGCCCATACAGTGCCTTTCATCATGGCATAGTCTAATCCAAAAGGAGATTATATGAAAAACTTACTGCTTTGGGGAATGTGCTTCTCAACAAGAAGAATGTCACAGCTCACTTCATTCTGTGTGTGTGAGGATTGTTCATTGTAGATATATTTACTTTATATGTTAAAGAGAATTCCTTTTGTGACTTTGAATAACTGTAAAGCTCAGAATTACACAGCTGAAATCTTTGAGGTGAGAAATTGTTTCAGGTTTGGGATACAGTTAGATGCCACTTCTGTGTCGGTGACAGGTTTGATTGTTAGCACCACATAAAATGGTAGAGTAAAACTTTGGACTTAATTATTCTTGGTCAGAGTAGCAAAGAGATGGATAGACGCATAACCTATTGAGTGTCCGTTGTGTGGTCAGTGTTGACCTGACTGGACTAGTTACTGCTTGCCGCAGGTATGGGGCAGTGGCTGTGGTAAAGGCAAGCAGAAAAAGCTTTCTGGAGGCTTTCAGGCAGTTTGAAATATTTCTAACTGGGTTTAGAAGGGGAAAGAGTTGTGGAGATGATTACTAGGGGAGCTTGGGAGTGCAAAATGTATTTATGGAAACAAGCCAACACTTAAAAAAACCCTGTAATGACCTGTCTTCTGATCAGCTTTTTAATGTGAAAAGAGCTTCCCAGTTTGAATTACAGGGCTCTGGTTAAATGATTACATGAGGTATGTTTAAAAATAGCAAATGTATTTTATGTCCAGTCAAATAAGGTTCTTGGCATTCAAAACTCAAATGAAATCTTTGTTGACTTGCATCTGACAGCCAAGTGGCTCAAATTCAATGTTTCCTGAAGGAAAATTGCCCTTTTTTTTTTTAAATTTTAGATTAATTCCATTGTAGCCTGTAACAACAAATAATCCTGTACTGGATTTTCTTTAAAAGAGTAGGATCTATAACTCTGCAAGCATGCTTCAGTTCAGCTATTTAAAATAGGTTTTTTAATGCTTATGCTAAGGCAAATTATAATTTGTGAAAGCTCTTTTTTCAGTGTGAAATGGTCTCTTGAATGCTTCTTTAGCTTGTTTCTGTGCACTTCGGTTTGCCTGATTAACAGAGCTGTTAATAATAGCCACTCTTCTTTTTCAGCATGAAAGAGTTGGTAAGCATGGAGCTATATGTAGTTTGTATTTTTAATTAAACTTGTACTGGGATTATCTTGTATTACCAGTTACCTTCTAGAAGATTATGTTCATAAAAGGTTCATGAGTTGTTAAGTGGAAGAGATTAAAGTGATTGTTGGCACGTCAGTAGAATTATTTGTTGCCTACGCAGCATTTGTTCATAGCTTTAATTTGCCAGTAATGGCAGACAAGTAAAATGCAAGCATCTGAATTTTCAAATCTCCACTAGCTGATGCAACCAAGCTGTATTTTGGAGTGATTGTCTCTTTTATTATACTTTCTTAATGTGATGTTTAGTTGTTTAGAAATATTGAGTGGAAAAATAGTTTTTTTCAGTGTTTCTGTACTGTTACTTTGTGACGATACTCTTAATAGCATGACCAGAGAAGTATTTTATTAAAGAATGGAAAACCACTTAAAGCATGGAGGGCACAAATGAGCATAAAGAACTGATGAGCAGATTCTGGAGAAGATAGCTCCCATTATAGTGGACTTGTAAATCCTTGCTGTATTGGTCAGTTAGTCAATATAGGAAAGGCGTTGAAGGAATACTGCACTTAGATAAATAACGTGTTGAAATACAGTGCTTAGTATGATTGCGTGCATCTCGATCTGTTTAGAACTAACTGAAATACGTTGCAGCAGTAATGAAGAATACAGTGGGTGTCTCTTTGCTGTTATCAAAATCCATTAGCAAGTTTTGCTGTGCTTGAATGCCTTTCATTGTTATGCTTTCTGGTTCATCCTAGAGCAGTGTAAGTAAATGGCATCCATTCTGTGCTGTTATAAACAGTTCCTATATGCTCTGCAAACAATGATGTTACAGTTTGAGTAAACATCTGGTTAGCTTTTAATAATGGATACCAGGCAGGTTGTAGGACTTTTAGCTACAGTTATGTGTATTTTAGCTACAACAAGGAAAAACAAATAGGGGAGACGATATGGCAAACTTCTACGCTGTCTGATTATGCACAGATACACTGTGGAAATGTGACCTATTATTTTGAAAGGTAATCTGTGGGATGACTTTTTGCGTGTAGAGTAACTTGTTAATGGGTATAATAAAACCAGTTTCCAGTGCATTCTGTGGTGCTACAGAAATGTATAGCACTATTCTGCTCTGTATGTCTTCTAAAAAATATTTTCCCCTCCCATTTTAAACAAGAACTTCCCTTTTAGTTCTTTGCATTTGTGTGGGCTGGGGAAAAAGGAGATCTATCTGTACATGAATAGATTTGAGTTAGTGCATCATCGCAGACTTGCGCCAACATTGTGCAATACTAATGCTAAGCCCGCTGGTTCAAACTGATGATGACTGCGAAACTTGACATTACCACTAACTCTTCCACATGCTAATACACTTATCTCAAATTTGGAGATGTCTGAGATGATTAAGAATTCTAATCTTAATTGCTCTTTGGCTGCCAAAAGTGTATTCTGTTAACAATATGTCCAATTTATCTTCATCCAGCTTTCCTTCTGCCCCATAATGATGGTTGCATTATGTTGTCAGTGTAAACATGTGCCTAGCTTACTGAACTTACAGGAAGACTTTTTGTGTTACATGACTGTATTTAGAGGTCATGTATTGAGTGAGATGTGTGCAAGTTTAATTTGAAAACTTACAAAGCAGCGACTATTCCTCATGTTCTGCTTTGAACTGTGAAAACACAATTCCTGTCTGTAGCAAACCTGCAAAACCAGATTGTCATTGCAGAACTTCTGATGAATGCATCGCTACGTTTTGAAACATAACTTCTTGGGTTTTATTATATTCTTACAGATAGGCAATATATACATGAATAGCTAGTCACCACGTGGTGGCAATTTTCTCAGTAAAGGAATTTGTGTGGATAGAAAGTCTGAACTTTCTTTGCTCAAACATGAAGAATGCAAGCATGCTTTAAGTTAAGCATATTAGTTACATTGATCACTCCGTTTTCCAGATGTAGTGAGTTTGAGAAGGGGTATATATCAGAAAGGGACTGTCAAGAAATTAGCATTAGCTCTGTCTTTGAATTTAGCATTTCATGCATGTCTAGCCTGTAAAATGCTAAATGCAATTTTTTCAATTATAAAGGCTTTAGCAAGGCTTAGAGATTATTTTCTGAGATTCTAAAATATGTACTATTTAATACATAATGCAAAAGGAAAATCTGGTTTCTTAATGTAAGAACATGAAAATGAAACCAGCTGCAACATTATGCCACCCTGTTGCAGCTTTGATGCTACATTTTTAGCAGTAGATTAAATATTGATACCTCTTTCTCTGCCCTCACCTTCCAGTACACTCTTAAAGCTTTTGCAGTTTTAATTTTTTATAGAAGAACTGGTCAAGCTTCTGTAATTTTTTCCTTTTTTATGAAGTATTAAGCGTTTATGTTTGTAGTTTAGGGGAAAAAACTGTATGAGCAATTTTCTTCTATACATAGGTGTATCTGTGAACAAGAAAACTGCAGAACTTTGTAAGCTTGAATGAAACATGTTCATATCGATAAGAAGGAGCATGATGTCCCTTGGCTGCAGCAAAATCATACCCAAGATCAAGTAAACAGTATATGAAATTAAACTAGTAAAATGGAAAATAAATGTGTAATTATATTGCAAATGAAAGACAGATGTTAGGAACCCAGGGATTACGAGGGCTGGTATGAAAACCATGCAACAATCTGATGCTTGTTTGAACCATATGTTAGCTCTCAAGTGTGAGTTATATACCACTGAAACTGTTCAGGATACTGGAAAAAAGTTCTTATACTTCTGAGGATTAGGGAAGTAGAGAGGTTAAGAGGAGATTTATAAGGCTGTCAGAATATTCTGCTAGGACTGGAAACATTTGAGTTCAGTAGGACAATGAGCTGCCTAATACAGAAAATCATTTGGCTCTGATGGCAGAGTATGCAGGTAGTCTGTCTCACGGTGGTAGCAAGGTAATGAAGAGTTCTTGTTTTGTCACTGTTGGCTTCTGAGACTAAGCAGCTTCATGTAGCTCTTGGAATTAGCTTAGCCCATCCACAAATATCTCACGGCTAGAAGCTAGCTTGTATTTTTGAAATGGATTCACTAAATGCTCTTTCCTTACTATCAAAGAAGCTGAAATTTCACAATACTTAGCTCACTAAAAAGCAATTCTGTTAAAGGTGGCACTGTGCAGCATTATAACTAAAGTGGAGTTGGAGGATCACTGTAAGCTCTAAAATACTTAGTCTGCTAAATTCTGATATCTCTATTTAGCCCTTATTGCGGTGGAAATTAAATTAGTGGGAAATGTTTCAGGACTGGTGCATACTGACCCAAATATTAGCAAACTGATTTTTTTTTTTTTTTTAATTTCTCTAAGTTGTTTTGCCTTGCCTTTTTTTTTTTAAAGAAAATACGGTAGCAAACTGACTACTCAAGTTGTCAACTGCAGGCTGAACAAAGACATGCTAAGGTGACATGACTGAAAGTGCAGTGCTTTCTCTTCTGATGTATTGTTTGGTTCTCTTGTATGTACGCGTATGTGTGTTTTTGCAGCTTTATCTCTTAAGTGGATAGTAAAAGGTTCAAGGTTTCTAAGATGCACAGAAGATCACTCTTTCTGTGTGTTTT
>VZTQ01012252.1:9024-77325 GCA_013400755.1 Pelecanoides urinatrix
AAAGAGTGGTCAGGCCTTGGAACAGGCTGCCCAGGGAAGTGGTGGAGTCACCATCCCTGGAGGTATTTAAAAGACGTGTAGATGAGGCGCTTAGGGACATGGTTTAGTGGGCATGGGGGTGTTGGGTTGACGGTTGGACTCGATGACCTTAGAGGTCTTTTCCAACCTTAGTGATTCTATGATTCTATGATTCTATGTCAAATTATCCTAATTTCCTCTACCTGAGGAACATTCTGAATAGGAGGAGGTTAATGTGATATGTCTTAAATTTAGTAATACCTTAGTAAGTATGAAGATGCAGTCTAAATACAACATCTGTAAGATAGTGATATAATCTACCCTTAATTCTCTCGTTTGAAAAACAGAAATATTGTCAGTGTGTCCTATGGGTTTTAGAAAAGGGTTAAAGATAACATGATAGTATCCTTAATTTCATGTTCTCTATTGAAATGAATGTGAAAGTTCTCTAGTAGTGATAGTTATGCTGGCTTTAATTTTCCTCTGTTGTTAAATTTAAAGCATGGAAAGCAGCAACCCAAACTGAAGAGAAGTTAGTCTTGCACAAGTAGCACACTGGGCAGGTGTTGCTGTGAAAAAACCAGACTTTTCAACAAATAAAAGTCCAGGAGTAGGCTATAAATTTAAATTATTGTTTGAATAGAGGGTCTTTCCAAAAAAGTGTAATTCAGTGGGATTCATAGTTTAATCATCTAACTGGCAGATTAAAACCAAAAACCTTTTGAAAGTTTCCAATAGTATATGAAAATCTAGTGAAGCTGGTAAATGCCCTTGCTATGAAGGTAGTCCATGAAGCTTATTGACAGGACAAAAAATGCTGCTCCCTCCTGAAAGGAACTCCTACTTTATGAATGGTAATTCAGCATCCCTGCAGGTCAAGGTGATATCTGGAAATCAAGCGTACAGGAAGGTGATAGTGTTTAATCCCTCAGTGATGGTTCCAAAGTGACCTTTCTCAGATGAGTTGTTATTGTTGCTAATTATAATAGTAGGTCTAATGGGTAATATTTATACTGTTTTAATCAGCAGTATCAGTCTCCATATCATTTGGTAACTGGCTTGCCTATATGGGTAATTTTTCTTTTGAGAAAACAGGAAAGCTAAAATTTAGTAATTTTTTTCTACTGTTTCTGAATGTGTTTGATATTAAAGGTGTTATTCTACTCAAAGAGAGATTTTCAGTGACTAATAGGACCAATTGCTTTCAGAACTGTGTCCAGCAATTACTTTTCAAGTGACCACTAGTCAATGCTCAGTTGGTTAGGAAATGTCTTTAAATGATTTAAAAAGAAATCACTGCATAGCTGTGCTTCATTCCAAATTCTGTGTGTATAATACTCTCTAGTCACTAGTGACATTTACAGCAGTTATGTTTTGGTCATGTTTAAGTGAAGCATCCTTTATTTGGCAATGGGTAGGACTGGCTTAAGATTTTAGAGGAACTAAAATTGGCGTTAATCATCTAGTTCACTGGAGGTTCTTACTCTAGTTGGAATTAAATAATTTTTTGGAATTTTTTTCTCAACTTAGTTTTGTGTCATGTGGTGCAATGATCTAGTAAATGCTAGAGAAAATTACATGTCCCTGATGTAAATAAATGCAAATTATTAAGTCTTTATAACAGTTCAGAGTGGTTAATAATTTCTCCACAACAAAGTCCAATAGAAAACAGACACATAGGAATCCACCAATCTTAATTTAGCTCTATGTAACTCAAATGGAAGAAGGCTGAAATATGCTTAAATATTTTGTTGAATTAAGGTCTTCTGCTAACATAACTGAAGCCAATTTCTGGTAATAAAAATTTTCCAAGAGAGGGAGGAATGGAAAAAATACAGAGGAAGACTGGGAATATCTGCCTGGCAGGTAGAGCTACAAAATCCCACATATAATGTCGGCACAGTATTCCTGGTTTTGAACAAGCTTGACTATATTCAGTAGAAATGTTAAAAAACACTCATGAATAATTTCTTGCCTGTGTAATGGCAACTTCATGTTCACATGCCTATGCACAGTGTTTATTTGTTAAAGGAAAGCATTTGCAGGGTTTCAGTTGTCAAAAAAACCAACCTCTGTGGTTGGACACTTTATGACATTATTCTCCAGTGTGTATTTCTGACCCAGTTCTGCTCCTTGATACTTTTATACCACAGAAATGAACCTACCTCTTCCAGTTGAGTTGTACTGGTGGGGGTGGGTGCAGATTCAAGCTTATTGTATCCAGAAAGCTGAAAAATAGGATTTCCCTGATTTTTTTTTTTAATGAAAGTTTTAACTTAGAAAACAGCTTCATTAAGTAATGCTTCTCATCACTAAAAATGGCCGAATCAGAACTTTGATGATTACTTCTAATAAATTGTAGTGATTCTGAATACGATCTTGCCTTCATGGATAGGATTCTGTTAAGTCAGTGGAGTGACTTGTGCGGTGTAACTTTGAGTAGGACTGAAACCGCCTGCCCCTTCCCCAGCACTCCCAGTGCTCCTGGGGAGATCACTGCCTGTTAGGAGAATGTGTTTTGTCCTGCTGTTCATGCAGTACTTCATACAAATAATACAGCTGTGAAGTACAGAATAAAAAACAACAGCAGAGGGAGGCATACGAATAGGCACGGGAGAAAAAATGTGGAGGTGTGACCTGAAAGCAAATGAGAGGAAAAGAGAGAGCCTGCATGATGACGGGACAGTGACGGGCAGGGCTGCACAAGTGGGAGAGGGAGAGAATAACTGCAGATAGGTACCCAGCCTGCGAGTCTCAGCAAAACCAGCCCATGGGTAGGGTTAATAAAAAAAGTATGTGTGGGCAGTTTTGAACTTCCAGGAGTTGCAAGGAGGGGAGATGGCTGAGTTTGGGGATTTTTCTCTTTGTCCTGTTACAGGCAGAGCACTCTCAACTCAGGGAATTTTTACTTAATTTACTGCCAGTTAGCACCAACTTCTGATCACTGACTAGGGTATTGGGTGAAAAAAAAGAGAGAACATAATTAAACACTTTAAGAAACAGCTTTCCTTTCCCAGGCTCTGCTTTAGCCAAACATCTCTCCTGCCCCCGTCCTAGTCCCCTGTTTCACTGCAGGTCATACTCAGTCATCTGGGGGAGATGGTGGTTGGTGCCTGATGGCTGCTCTCTGCCACTTGTCCCTTCTCCTTCCCCTTAGGCCTTCCTGGGGCTGCATGTCCCCAGCAGCATCTTCCACGACGTTCCCAACTGTAACAGAGGCCTTAAACACCTTTTCCTTCTGGTAAACCCATGATTTCTTATGGTACTGCAAAAATGGCTAGGCAGGCTCTTGGCAGAATTGTTGATACCACTAGTCACATACATGCAAAAAATTTTAAAAAGAAAATGTTGCTTTTAAAAAATTTTAAACTGAAAAATTCTGAAATGCTACTAATTACATCCAAACTAAATCCGTTTTGTTTGCGCCCCTAAATAGTCTCCTCTATCTTCCATCAGGTACAACTCTTGTGTCTGCCAGAAGCAGCTGTCAGCCTATTGATGGTGGGGTAGAGACTGCCTCTTACTAAAGCTTTCTGCGATGTATGGCTCCATGTGGTGCAAACCAAAATCAAGGCAAAATACTTCCAGGCACTCTGCCCCTGTTAGGGCACTCACTTGTAAAAAATAATGTAATCAAGTGGTAGCTAAGTTTATTTTTGTGCCCAGAAGTCTAAGTTTTTTCTTGAAAAAGGTAAAAAGTTCTTCTTGTGTGACCTGCTTTCTTCTATCTCTGCAAATAGCGTACCACAGAAAACATTAGTTGTGATACCACTCTATGAGGGTGATGACTGGTTGTGAAAATGCCTTGCCTTCTTAAATGATCTTAATCTAAAGCCCCAGAGGCACAAAGCTTTTTCCTTCTGTTGCCTTACTTGCTGAGACCTCAGATGAAGGACAATCTCAGAAATGAATTTGCTGTTAGTACTAAAAGTATATGTGTTGGTTTGGGTTTTTTTCTCACTAAGTTGGCATCTCACACAATGTCTAGATTTAAACAAAACTTCATGGAACTCATTTCCTCAGGATTGTCCCACTTGGTAAGGATCATTGAAGACTTCACTGAAAATCTGTCTACAACAGTGGAGAAGTGCTTTAGTCCTGTACCCTCCCATTGTGTGTTGAATTATGGGCCAAAATGTCTCTCTGATAAATTTCCGCATTTGTTTCAGTGCTTTCCAGCGTAGTTTTCGAGAGCCTTACGGATGTATCGCAATAGTCCTCTTTCTATTTTAAGTCCGGAACAGAGTATTGTTTACCCAGATCCATGGGCCGGGGGCTGAGGGATGACAAAAGGATATTGTCAAAACTTTCCATCCCAAAGTGCTAAATAGGAGCCCTGTCAAACTTCTGATTAAATTCAGTGGGGCCAGGATTTTACCTTTACTGGATGCCATTTGATTTCTTCTTTTTACCCTTTCTACTTTTCCCATGTGAAAAGTTAGTTATTCGGATACTCATTTTTGGAAAGAATGTCATGACAAATTTCACTGTGTGGATGGGCAGAAAGAACCTTAAAACACTTGTGAGCACTCAGGAGATCTCATTTGATTATTATTTTCCAGTTCTAATACATCAGCACATTGGTATATTAAAACTAATGCTTATATCTTTTTCTAATTTCACTTTTCATAGAGTTGAGCAGTGCCTATTAATAGGACATAGACCTGACCCTGCACTCCGTGTCTAAATAACACAGTGTTTTGGTACAGTGTGAGCCTTGTCTGAAGTAGTACAATTTGGACCCATCTCTACTGTGCATAAGAAAAAGTTTTGAAACACATGCTTCATATGTCCTAAAACATGGGCTGGTGGCCATTCAAAGTAATACGCATTGTATTCCACTGTAGAGTGCACTTGCATGTTAAAAGCAATATAGAAATATAAAAATGTCCTCACAATATCTGTATAAGGTAAATAAAGTATCCTCTTTTTTCATAGATGGAAATACTGAAGTAGACAGTTAAAGGATTTGACCAAATTTACAGAGGACAAGCATGCCAGGATTTATGACTTTGTTTCTCAAACAAAGGAAAACTTCACCCTGAAAGGACTAGTATGTCTGTGAGTGATATATTGGGGTATCTTTGACAGGAGCTTCCTTCTTCAGCAAAAGACTGGGGTAAGCTACTCCTCCCAGAGAGCCTCACATCTCCATTACAACTGTTCTTACTACACTTTCACTATAGTTCACTGCCGCTTGTCTACTGAAGGATCGTCTTGCTGGTGTCAAGCCCAAATACAATGAATGGACTGTAGGATCAGTGTATAAAGCTTGGAGATGGTTCCTATAAACACTCTCACTTACCCTCTGTCCCCGACATTGCGTAAATCATTAGCTCCATCTGCTTGCCGTTTCTTTCAGCAGCTTGGGCATTATAACTCACCAGGTGGTGGCAGGGAAACTCATCCCAAACTGCCAGGGTTTTGCCAAAAAGCACAAGACACGGAACTTAACCCTCAGGAAAACCATTTTGCTGATCACTCCATTGTGGGGAGAAAAGCCTGCTTTATATTGTACTCTTATCAAGGTAGAGAACAGGCTATTTGAAAGCCTGGGGTATGAGGCAGGAAATCCTCATTCCCTATTTTTCTGTGCTTTACAGTGAGAGGGAGTGATGACGAGCTCATATCCTGACAGATTTCACCGTCATTCTGTTTGGCCTGGAGTCACTTGCAGTCACCCCTGTGCTTGTCTGCTTACTATAAATAACATACTGTCAAAAAAAAAAGAATTCACAGCTTTTTACTCTGTTGCTGGCAATAGGAAGCTATTTTCATGCCACTTGTTAAGTATTTGGGGCTTTGGCTTGGATTTCTACAATCATGACTAGAATAAATGACATTAAATGCAAATTGGTTGTGCTACATGTTGAGTTTTGTTCAAGGAAATTTTTACTTGGAGGGAGGATGCAAGACACCAGGTGAAGGAAGGGCCTAAAATTGTGTCAGTTGCAGAGAGGGGTCAATACGGGATGATATGGTCTGAGAGAGAAAAAGCTGTAGGAAAAAAATAGAGTGAACAGAAGCCCTTAGGGTTTGGGAGGAAAAGAGCTTGAGGGTGAGGGAAAGACATCTATAGATGGAGCAAGGCTAAGTGAATGGCTGTGAGAGACAGTGACTCCAACTTGCCGATTTGGTAAGGGTAGGCTCAGGTGAGAATTCTCATCTCTACTGATTGGTGTGGTTTTTTCCTAATTAAAAAGCTTTACAAATTTTTAATGATGGTGACCTTTTGAGCATGATTTGGAAACTGAATGAACGTTTCCAATGTCTGAATATTATTACTAGCATACGTTGCCTTTGAAAATATGCCTGGTTTGATCTCTGAAGGCACCTATTGTTTACTTACTGTTGCTCACTGTTTGCTTATCCCCAGGGCATGTACGTCCTCTTGGCTGTGTCAGGCAGGAGTCCTGATCCAAAAGAGTGATAGTACTCGGTGAAGACTGCATCTTGCCACACGCATGCGATGAAACTAATCAGCACAGGCACCCTTCTTTTGGTCATTTCCTGGCTCTCACTGCATTTCTCAAACACGGATGTTCTTCTAACGCCAGTTTTTGGGGATGTGTGGCCCTGCATGCACAAACCTGGGTGGTGTTGAGATTCCTAGATCTCTCAAGGAACAAGAGCTATCAAACAGCTATAAAACAAGGATATGCATACAGTCATTTGACTCTCAGG
This sequence comes from Pelecanoides urinatrix, assembly GCA_013400755.1. NCBI lineage: Eukaryota > Metazoa > Chordata > Aves > Procellariiformes > Procellariidae > Pelecanoides > Pelecanoides urinatrix. The sequence goes on from VZTQ01012252.1 coordinate 15,727, forward strand.
CCTATGAGAAAAAATGCATTTTTCTCTAACCTTGGTTTCCAGAATGATGCAACTGATATTGGTGCATTCCCCAGAAGTATTTTTTGCTATTTTGATCAAGCACTATCCAGTGAGATATACCAAATTTTATCCATACTCAAAATTCAATGACATTTTTAGAATTTTTTAAATTATACTAGTGCAGGCCAATATGTCAGTAGCCCTAAGTTGTTTTATGTTGATTTTTCTCGAGCTGGTTATACAAATAACTGATAAAATAATGTAGGTGTCTGTATAAGGATGATACATTAGATAAGCCAATTTAAATCATAATTTAGCTGCCTGCAGGCAAGATTCTAGTGTGTATTTTCTATCCTTACTCTTTGTTAGTGAAACATCATAAGAATTAGCTGTTCTAATTCTTGCAGTTTTTTTATTTCTACATCTTTCCTGCATCTGCTGGCAATACAGTAGCATCTCATAACGAGATATATGCAATTTAAATTATTTACAACATTGCTTTCTGACACTCCCTGAGAAAATCTATGGTATTCCTGTTTAGCCTGCCTTATGCACACCAAGGGACTGATTTTGATGCAAACAAATATTTTTCTAGTGTTTTTTTTCAATTCTGTATGTGGCTTTAGATCAGAAGAACCCATTTCCATTAGAACGTAAAGCATCAGAAGAGTCCAGCATTATATTCCTTTCTGGTTGTATGATGCAAGGAAATTATAATCTACAGCAGCGGCAGTAAGCTTATAACAAGACAAATGTCCTGCCTAACGCCCAGCACAGTCTATGCTGACCGCTGGATTGCTGCAACTGTGCATAACAGAAATTGGTGGAGGTGCATCTCGCAGCTACCACTCCAGGCTGTAGCTTCGTAATAAAATCTCCCAGAGCCCCCGTTCCCTGTCAGCTTGTGCTTGACTTCCTTTATGTAGAAAATTCCCTGGGAACTTGATGGTCTGCCAGAGTTAGATTAGTCAGTCTTTGGATACACTGCAGAACTCATCTTTTCTTTCATTTTTCCCTGGTTGTCCAGGAAGGAACCGCTGTGGGCTGGATGGATTTTCGCCTTTTCATAGAAAGGATTTTGGATCATTAGACAAGGATCCTTTTGCATTATTTTGTATTATTATCCTAGGTATAAGATGCACAGAATAGAGAGCAAAACCTACTGTTTTGTTTTATGTACTTGAAGAGATAAATAATGTATGATATCAAAGATACTTTAGTTACCTTCCTGGATTTTTATGTGCTCCTTTTTGTTTTACTGTTTCATAATGCAGACAGCTACATATTAGGCCATAAACCATTCTGTTTCTTTTGACGGTGTTACTGCATACATCCACAGCTGAATAACAGTGTTCAAAATATGGGTCACCTTGCTTTTGGTTTCCTTGCTTTACACACAGTAGAATGAATAAAATTATTACTTTTTTAAAAACCTGTGACTTACAGAGTCATAGAAGAGTTGGACTCTTGAATAGTATGTCATTATAAATAGTGTTTGAAAACTGGGAGTGTAAATAGATACATGTTGGATTCTGGGGTTACATTTTGGGCCTTAGTGAAACTGAGGGCAGGCAGCTGCTCTGCCTGCCTGGCTTCCTGCTGGTTTTTGTTGTGCTGAATCAAAGCACTAAGGCTAGGAAAATACCAAGAGGATTTACATGGGTAAAAGGGTAGATAGAGTTGCAATAAATGTCTGTGACCCAGCCAAGCTCTGAATGACCCCAGCAGGCCCGTCCAAGAATGCACTCCTGGTGTCTTTACTCTTGGGCTTGCTGTAGGAGTCAGGATGGTGCTACTGGAGAAGTCTAAGAGGGCCATAACTATTGCTCTGGCTCCTACCAGCCCATCCATCAAACCCCTGGCAGCTGGAGCCAGGATGCACGAACAAGCTTGTAGGCACGTATGCGTGCTTACACGTAAGAACCGGTGTCCTGTGTTTAAAGTAGGATGTAAACATCACGTGCTAGGGACGGCAAATATGCCGACCTTCTGTTTTCTTGAATAAAGGTGTGGAATTTAATGTATTAACATAGATGAAGGGAGGAGGGTTGCCGTAATGTGTTCTTTCTTCAGCTAACCTGAAATATGTTGAAACAGCTAGCAGGCTAGCAGGACAGACAAGAGAAACGGTTACCATGCTTTAAATATGTAATGGGCCTATGCTCTGTGCTGGGTTGGGGTCTTGAAGAAAGCTGGCTGTGAAAAGGGTCCCGAAGAGCTGGATTCTGGGTGAGATGTCTTGTTGCCCAAAAGCAGTCAGACCATGTTAGTCTTCCACAGCATTCCTTTTGCTGCAAGGCGCTGCATTTGCTCTGTGCTTTAAGAAGAAATGGTGGGCAAACCTCGCAGCAGGTTATGGAGTGCAGAGGCTTCTCTTTGTTTTCATGCTTAGATGGCCTCTAAAGTATGAAAAAGTATCTGCTGTGACGAGTGCTTTGCTCAAGCAGCTCAGTCCACCTGCAATATTGGCCAGGATTTGAAGAGCTGACTCGAGTCATTTCTGTTCCTGGACAAAGGCACGGGTAGGGTTGTTGGTCTTGCTTCCTAGGAGTAACCTAGTGGGAAATTGAAAAGTGTCAAGTAAAGAGCTGAACTGGATTGGAGTGCTACTATTGGGTTAATTTGCTTATATTCTGTTCTAGTCAGCATGAAAAGCCTGCTTTTCAGAAACATACTAGATCAAGGCACCTTATACTTCTCGAAGTAATAAAAATATGGTGAAGTAAGCTTTATTTTTCCCCATGAAGCTCCTAATTACTATGAGGCTGTGTTTGTCTCATTGTGAAACACCAGTGGGAGTTAAAGAATAGAGTGAACATCTGAGATATCAGCATGTGCATGCACATAAAATGACTTAGCCAGATCGTTGTGCACACAGGATAATTAAACCATCAGCTTACTTAAAACAAAATAAAAAAGGTGCTGAAAGAAAGATGAAACAAGAGCACAAGAGGTGCAGGAAGATGAAGAATAGTTACAGCTGCAGGAACCAGAACAGATTTTCTTCTCTCCAGCAGGTGGTAGGATTTTCTCAGCTAGAAACAGGCAACAGCAAGAAGAATCACCTGAAACCTAATCTTTAAAGAAGCAATCTCCAGCCTTTTTTGACTTGCAGATTCCTAAAAAATCTGGTGGAGTTAGGAGTTCAGTAGATAACAAAAGCTGCTGGAAGAGATTTGAAAGTTACCTGTCAGGACTGTTAGTAGTAGTCCATATAGCTCAGGTTTAAACTACAGCTGAAATGGCATAGCTTGTCCGTAATATCTATGAAAGCCCACAGACAGTGTTCTTCCACATAGTTTTGATATGCAGTTTAGGGAGATCAGATAAGAAAATGTGCTGAGTAGAAGGATATTTCAGCTTTTGAGTCTGAACTTTTCCAACGATCTGAACCCTTCTGGGTACAACACTTCTCAACATCTATTTTCAGCCACTGCTGGAGGTAGGATACTGGGCTAGATACACCTTTGACCTGGCCCCATATGGCTGCTCTTATGATACTTTGCTATGTTACTTACTCTAGTAAATTATTTAAACAATGTGAGGAAATAAAATTTTGCTACAGGTGTTATTTAAGTTCTTATTCACCACTATGTGGTGAAGAAGCTGATAGGTAAGGCAGCAAGGTTTAAATTCCAGGCATCGATAAGGCTATTCTCTGTGTGTATTTTGGCAAGGTACTCATCAGTCAGTTTTTCAGCTTTCTACCTGCAGATTGGGTACAATGCCCTCAAGAGATAAGGATATATTCTTTGGATGACTCTGTCTTTATTACATGCTCAGATACAATAGGGAAGAGTTAGAATGATGGCTAGGAAGATGACTGTAAGCATACTTATCTAAGTATGTCCTTTTAGCTAAACTTTGAAATAGCTCCTGAGATCTTATCTTCTACCAAATGCTGTATTTCAGGTTTGCTAACAATAACTACTCATTCTTGTTAAAATGGTAGATTAGGTAGGTTTGATTTTTTCTTTTGTATTTATTTATTTTAAGGTGTTCAGCCACTATAACTGCAATAACAATCTAAAGTTGCAAAATAGACTTAGGCCTACTATCTTCCTTGTAAACAACTATGTGCAAGAGTAACCTGTAGAAGTAGGATAGAACTTTACTTTTTTTAAGACATTCCTACTGTATTAGGTGGATTTGCGTGTTTAAATTCTTATTGTATTCTGACTTAACTACTAAGACCATTACACTTATTTCCTAAGTGGAGTTCTTTCACCTCCATTCACAAAAAGAGGAGTCACAGGACCGCAGAACACATCTGGGTTTGGAGAGGGGAAGCTCTGCAAAGTAAGAACAGCTCTCCTTCATGATACAAGGCTTTTGTCTGTAATTTCCATTTTGTTGTTGAAATTGTTGTTTGAGGGCTTAGAAACTTCATAGAATCATAGAATAGCCCAGGTTGGAAGGGTTTCCTGGGCCACTAGGAGCAGCAACTAGTTATCAGGTACTCATGTAACTTCTGCCAAAGTTGTCTCTTTGTGTTGCTTGATTTTTAAGATAAATAAATAAAATGTTTTTCAACTACAGAAATGTGGTCAAATACTTCTTTTTCAAGGTCTAGTTCTTGCACCTTTCTTATATGGTGTCCTATTCTGCAAGTCAACCCACTAGAACTAATGGGATAACTCAGCAAGTAGTGTGCTGTCCCCTGCTCTCCCACCAGCTCCTGTGTCTTCCTCAAATTGTAGCCCAGCTGTGAGAGCCTGCAACAAAAGGTAATCCTTCTGTGTTCTCTTAATACAAGCAGAATTTAAAATAGATGGAGATTCAAGAACTTTTTCTCCTCTTTTCATGAAGGTAGTAGGAGAGGATTGAATGCAGTGTGGTTCTGCATGAATTCATGCATTCTTTTCAAAATCAAGGTCAGTGGCACAGAGAGAAAGTCACTTAAAAAACCAGCTCTCATATTTTTCTTGTTCTTCTAGTGAGCCAGATTAGATACGGGTAAGGAAGTACTAATTCATCTCTACAGATATGTAGGTTTTATTTATGCTCTTTGATTTCTGAGTGAACTTTACTGTGTATCTTTTGTGCAGCTTTAGAATTTGTGGATTAGCAGAATTCAGGGTTTGCCATAATACTTCCCTGTATTAGCGACTCATGAATAGATAGATATTCAACCATCTGTCGTGAGCATTGTTTAAAATGTGGCCAAGTGGCTCCTTCAGCTCTAGTAAGGTAAGAGGCCCTGAATAATTTTACTGCTGCTTTTACTGTGATCGTTCCCAGCCATCTGCAGTCCCTGGAGCATCATGGATATCCCCAGAGCTTCTAAACCTATTTCCCATCTGTTGCCTTCTCACCTACAGCAGCACTAATATGCCCCAGAAGATTTTGCCACTTTCACTGACAGCAAGAGCAACATTTGGAGCCTTCTGCTGTGTGCTGGTACTGCTGGGAGCTGGCAGGCAGCAGGAATTAACGGCTTCAGAGCCCTGCAGATTAGGGTTAGCCTCAGAGTTAGACCCTGGTCAAAGCCATATACTGTGCTGGGAAATGAAAAGCTCAGGTACAACTGTAAGGGTGCCACCAGGACCTGACATCTGAATGTTCAGAACGGTTAATATGATTCCCCTCACCATGTGTAGCTGGGCAGAGGGCAGAGCCTTGATTCCATTTTGATCTCCTTGTTGGTCAGAGCAACTGACCCAGCAAATAAAAAGCAATTTACTGTTGTGCAACCTGGGAATAAGGAGGAGGAGGAAAGATGACAGTGAATTTGCTGTGTCTTCTGGGCATAACTATCTGCAAGATGGCCAGCTATCCTCTCTGTTGCTCAGAACTGAAGCTGTGAGCACAGTTGTGCTCTCTGCAAGGTGCAGGGCGAGGGGGTGGAGAATTGAGGGGAATAGTTTCTTGGGGGGGAGGGGGGATGGAATAAGATTGGAGACAGGAAGAATGAAGGAGCTGTCAGAGATAGCAGAGCGAGTGACTTGGGAATAATACCCCCAAAAGAAATAATATCTATTGATTCAGTGATCTTCCCTCTGCCCTGGGACACAGTCTTAGAATTTATTAATCTTTCAGCCATGGATGCCCTTTGGTAGTTCATGGTTTCCATACAGGCACTCCGTTCCTCAGTGCTTCACCTGGTGAGTTCTATACCAGCCATATGGTGGGACATTGGAAGATATTGCGATACTTCTTTTTCACACCTGCTTCTCTGTCACAGCTAGAGTCACATATCCAGGTTTCATAGAGGAGGAGTTCGTGATGCACAGAAAGCAGCATTGGAGTGCTCATTCTTATTTTTTCCGAGGTACTAAGGTGCATCAATAATCAGCCAAACAGTTATTTCCCAATGTTACTTTTCTCTGTAAATGACTACAGGAATTGGGATATTATGTGATTGTGTTGAGGAGATGGGATGGCATCAGGAACCATATCTCTGTGAAGGAGAGAGATACTTTACGAGCGAGTCCAAGAGGCTGATAAAGTCTAATGATAGAAAGAAAAGAGGAATGAATGGAGAGGGAGATACCCATCCCCAGTTTCAGAAGCCAAAAAGGTGAAGAAGTAAGTATTTAACAGAGCAGAGCTGAAAGTGGTGTGGTAGCGATCTATTACAAAACTTGTGCTGTAGTGACACAGCAGTGATGTTGCCACCCCAATTTGATTCAGTATGACTTTGGGTAATAATCTGGCCCTTCATGGTGATCTCAAGAGCCTCCTTTGGCTAACGCTAACATCCAGATTAGCATGTGCTTCCCTGAAGGGACCCTTCCATTCAGCTGTACTTAGAAAGAGCAGCTACCAGTTCCAGGAAGGCACGGAGACTCTTCTTCTGCCACCTTGCTGGTCACACGGAAGTTCCCCATCCTGGCAGCCTCACTTGACTCCACAGCGTGAATGAGTGCTGCTCCATACTTGGTCTATCTCTGCCTCTCCTGGTGAATGTGGTAATGCTTCTTACAATGTTGTGAGAGGCAGTCTGAGGGTGAAGATAGTAGGGAGATGATCCAGTCTAGGAAAGCTTCCTGGTCTTCCTGCGAAAAAGTTTGTTCCCTCCGCCGGAGCCAGTATAGAGCTGCAGTATATACCAGCTTGCATAAAGTGGACTGGCAACAGCCTTGAGAAACTAATGTGTGTCAGCCAGGGACCGACAATGCAGGAAGAGCATTTGGTGTGACCAGTTTGGGGCACAGGAACCAGTTTTATGCTGCCTGAAGAGCTGGGGAGGTCTCTAGTAGCCAGCTATATTCCTTTGCTGTCAAAGCAGAACAAAAATTTAAACAATTCTAAAAGTACTTCAAAAATCAGCAAGATAAATTTCTGAGAACAAGAATAATGGAAAATATATTTTTAGTCCGTATTAAAAAAAAGTTCTCTACTGCCTTACTGCTTTAGAGATAAAAGTTGATATTTGGCAGGGGAATGCCCTCATGTCAGAAATTTGCTATTTTCTTGCCTCCTGACAATAGAACATTTTGAAAAGGTTATAAATTGCTGTGATAGCTCAGTTAACGTGCACTCCATAAAGACTTGTCAGAGTTTGGTACCCATTTTCCCAGGAAATCTGATCTGCAGTAAGCACATATGTTGCCCAAGCTGAGACATGGGGACTAAGAGCCCTGCAGCAGCTGCTTCTGGCTGATGCAGACTTTGTGGTACTTGACGCAAGGGCTGAGAGCAATGAGCCTGTGCTCCTTCCACTGCATGGACCCTGGCAGCAATGGGACAAGAACTGTAGTACAGTGAGGAGTGATGGGGAGGTGGCGGAGAGTGGTGAAAAGGGGCAAAGGCACCTAGAAAAAAGGCTGGGGCAGGCAGCTGTTGGAGGACAAACACTGGGACCTGTGGATGCTGGATAAGGATAAGGGATTTGACTGTTTCAGGTGCTTTGAGAAAGGAGTCTGGAAAGCAAGAAAAATTAGGTTCTCCTAAGGAAAAGAAACCACATTGTGACACTATGAAAGATCAATGATCACTTCTGAAGTAGAATGGAAGCAAAACTCACAATAATTAGCTAGTAATGGAAATTAGAAAGTAGAGGATACAAGAAACAGAAGAGGGAGTAGCAAGAAACTAGAGCTGCAAAGATGTTGCTCAAAACATCTGGATACTGAGGGGGCAGAGGGAAGAGAATAGGAGAGTAATTTAAAATATGAGATTGATGATGGATAAACAAAATAAACATGAAGATGACAAGAGCTGTCATGAAGCTTTACAGACCAGCTTTAAAACCAGAAACAGCAACTTCCTACACATCTACAAGACTGTACCACATATGTATCTTCTCTTATACAACTGTTCTTTCTAGAAGAATTTGCCCTGCAGCTTCCTACGCTAATTGTTGTTGTAGGACAGTCATGCCTATGATTTCTTTTATAGTGTTGGCAATGTAGAGGAACCGGTAATGTTCAGTCATCAATAAAATCATAAAAATTCTCCCTTCACTTCAGAGTGCTCCAGGCGCAATAAATAAAGAAAGGGAGTTCAATTAACAGGATAGTGGTAGCTTCATTACTCTTTCTCTGTAGAGTTCTTGCAGAAAGACTAAACTAAATTAACGGCAGAAATGGAAGAGGAGAATGAAAGGGGAATAACAAAGAGAGAAGTGAAAATGGACTCTTTAGCACGTAGCTATCTGATAAGGAACTCTCTTGTACTCTGAGTTAGACCAAAAGAAAATTTATCCTTGCTGCCCTTCCATTGACTTCACTGGAGACAGAGCAGTACTGAATACAGCCCTGGCATTCTCAAATACATGTTTTCTTTGTAGTGAGCATTTAAGTTAAATGTGCCTATCTAGAAGAAAAGTGGGAGAGAAATGAGATTCTGTTTCTAGTTCTGTCACTGACTTGCCAAAATGATACTGCTTATATGGTTACCTTACATGTGGGATTGCCTTTCTCACCCCTGCTGCCCAGAAGCCATCACAGACTTTGTTCTTAGCGCCAGGCCCAACTCTTTGGCCAAATATGTGTGCTTCAGGACTCGAGGAGCCCAACATTGCCCAGCACTGAGGAGCTCAGAGATGGACAGAGCTCTCCATACAGCCTAAGGTCAAGAGTGTGGTTTCAAAAGTAGTAGTGTTCCTACTGTGAAAAGATATCAGAATACGGCACCTTTTTCTGCAGACGTGTTTTGTTTGCTGCTGATAAAAGGCCTCTCGAAACCACAGATGGACACACAGCTCCACCACACCTTTCAACACAAGCAGGAACTTGGAGGAGTCCTTTCCGCTGCTGCTTCTGTGCTTCATCTTTACAAAGCTTGTTTCAGAGGAACACCGTATGGTCTCATTTACTAATGACTCTGAAGCTCTTTTATCTTTGGAGGAAAGGCTTTACAATGACAACTATAATGCTGCAATCCTATATTAATCTCTAGATGTCTGGTACAGATGGGACTAGAATTTGTGTGCATTATCCAGTTTAATACAGAGCAATGTAGTGTTCTCAGCAGATCCCTGAATGACCTTTCTAGGCTTTAACAAATTATATATCCAGGTTTGTTATCCTTAAGCAACACCATCTTCTACTAATGTTTTCTCCTTGACTGGAAACCAAAGACCAAGTTATTCAAGCAGAGGAAGTTGTATCTGTTTAATATTCCTAGTTCTGCCCTGTCTAGCTCCCCACCCTGTAATCAAAATCTCATTTCAGATTGTAGAACTGTATGAAAATGCTTTCTTTTTTTTTTTTTTTTTAAAAAGTGCTTATTTGTTTGGGTTTTATGATGACCGTATATTTTCACTTGGCACTAAATGTTTTGCATCAATTATAGCATCTACTGTGGACTTAACACCACAGAAACCAGTTTAAATCATCAGAATCCACTGGATGATGATGTTATGCTACTCTCTAAATAGAGAGGGTGCCTTTGGTCTATTTTCAAATCTACCTATGCAAATTCACTTACATACCTGCAGGTTTTCAAGGAGTAGGAAAAAGTTAATACTTTGGAAAAGAAAGCAAGAGGCATGCATGCCTGAAAAGAACAATTATTTCTAAATTAGCAGCACTTGTCTGCCAAGGAGTAGTCAGTAAAGAAAGGCCACGTCTTTCAAAAGGACACCTCCGTAGGGCACAAGTTTGGGTGGTGATAACCAGACCAATAAACAAACGTGACACTGATGGATAGCTGCTACCCTCCTGACACAGGTAAAGAGGAATATCATGTATGTTCATTCACTTACAGACACAGGACTAAAACTGAGATGCACAAGAGAGTGTAATATAAGTACAGAAAATCAATGAAAGACTTAATTGTGGGCTACAAATTAGTTTCTCTCAGTAACTTTGAACCCTTTCTGAATTTTCGGTGGAAAATTCATAGACAGACCAAAGATTTAAAGATGGAAAGTCAAATTAGAAGATATTTCAAATTGTACTCTAACAAAAGGACCTGTATGTCTCATTCTTTTTGTTGCCTTACATTTGTGATTCTTCATTTGGCCGGGGGAGGGGGGGGAGGTTATCACCTCCCATTCTCTCATTGTGATGCAGAGTTAATTTTCTGAGCCCTGCAGTCAGCAAGCGCCTGTCTGAACTGTGCCATAGGCACCTGCACCTCCCTAAAGCAGAGCAAGGGACGCAACTCCCTCAGCTCACGCTCTTTCCTGTGTGTGACGGGGAGAGAGGCTGACTACATTATGCACTGAAGGAAGCCAGAGAATGATCAGGGTGATGTAATGAAGACGTCTGAATCCTCCTAAAGAGGTGGGCACAGTTGGATCAGAACTGCTGGAGAGGGAAATATTCACAGAAACTGTTTAAGAAGCCATCAAGCAGTGGGACACTGACTCTGGCAAGAAAGAGCAAATTAGAAGAATGTCTGTAATTGGCACTAGTAAAGTAGCAGTGCTTGAAAGTATGGAGAGTCAGACCAGCTACTGGAGCAAGTTCATGCTAATAATTTGACCCTTTCAGCTCATTAAGAAGCAAAACACAGGGCAGAGAACAGCCAAGATGTTGAATAAGGCTGCTCATTACTCCAGTCAGTTCAAGCAGAGTGAAGAGCTGGAATGTATGCCACAAAAGTGACAAAGAAAAAGGAATGAGCTTGAGAGCAGATGAGCCTCCCTCATAAAGGGAAAATTCTTGTTCACACAAAGAAAAAGAAATATGGGAAATAGAACAGACTGGGATGGTCTGGGTTGCTTCCAGTGATTGTTATATGTCAAGAGGCCCTTGATGCAGTGTTACGTATGGCAGATGGCCAAAGGGCATGAAAATTGCTCCTGATACGCCAGTAACTAAGCAGCATGTCATCTTTGAAGTACTTCCTCTTACTGATTTGGATCCACAGAACTTCATTGCTGAAGCCAGATCCTCAAATCCATACCCTGATGTTAGGAACCTCTGCTCTCTGCTTCATCCAGAAATGAGATGAAGACGAGCCTGTGTGCTGATAAAATGGACTCAGGGAAATGTAGCCACCAAGAAAGCAGACTGCAGGGGGTGTTCCTGAATCCCAGCTCTCTCCTAATGCCAGGATGGACACCCTTTTCTCTTAGGCACCTAGCCTGACTTTTGGGTATCCTCCTTCCTCACTCCACCTTTTAGAGGGGCACAGCATAGAAGGAAATTGAACATTTTGGAGACAAGGAAGAGCTTGGACATAGCCTAATGAGGAGAGAAATGCAGGGTGGGAAATGGGTTCCCATCCTTGTTCCCAATCAAATCAAGTCCGCTTATCACTGGGCTGCAGGTTCATGTTGCCTTTTGTTCTCTGGTTTCCATGCTCTGGGTGTCTTCATTTTTGCTGCACGCTGGTCCAGCTTTAGCAAGCAGGTTGAAGTATCATTTTTTTCTTATTTTCTTTGCTGTCAGTGTCCTGGTAAGCATCCTGTATGTGAACACTCTAGAGAAGAAGGGCTATTTACTCTGGACAACTTGTCCGAAACAGAGATTTGAGTCAAGTTGCATATGTCCTACTCTGCTACCCCAGCAGCTGAACTGCAGAAACCACTTCTCTAGAAATGTCCTAAATGTTTCAGAAGCTGACCTCACTCTAGCAAAACTTCTGCTGACTTTAGTGCACCACCTTGCACAAAGATACAATTCATATTTAAGTTTTCTTTGAAGAGTGCGTCTTTGGAATTCTAATACAAAAGATTGGGGTTTTTTTTAACTTGGTAGCTGGACCAGTTGAAATACCACTATGAAATAAAAAAATAATAATCATTAAGTTTTAATAAAGTCATTGAAATGCCACTGTCATTGAAATGTCGCCTAATGGGTGAATCTGTCTGTATTAATGCACATTGTTCTTTTAATAACTAGCTTATGATATATGCTTCACCCTCTGCTTGGAAGGAAACACTCCTTCTCTGTTTAGTTATTTATTTATTTTAGCAGGAATCCTGGTAATAAAATTAGCTGGGCAATGTTTCATGAAGAAGTAACTGCTGCTATAATCAGAGTTTTCTGTCCTGGTTGTAGAAACTGAATTTGAGAAATAATGGCTTAGAAAAATGACGGGGGAAAAATGAAAGACACCCAGTATGCAGAGAGGACAAAAAGAAGGGGCTAATATATTTTTACTTTGAGTCAAGTCTGTCAAATTATAAGGATTCCATTACCTAATTTTCCTTTGTTCTGACTGCCGACAACATTTCTCAGCATGGCAAACAGTGGCAGACTTGGGCTTTTAATAATATGCACATTAACCCACAAGAGGCCTTGGGAAAACTTTCTCAAATCCCAGCCGCTCTGGGCTAGAGCAGCAGAAGCTTTTGTTCGAAATACGCAGCCCTTTGGGCATGTAAGAATAGTGTCGTGATGTGTAAAGAGTGGCCACTGTATTTATCATGGAAGGTAAATGAATCTTTTCCACAGTTGCCATCTATAATAATGTCACTTTAGAAGGATTACATTAGTTTTCTGTCACTTTTAACCAGCATCGTTTATGTTCGTTAGCCACAGAGGCTGTACAGCACGCACGAGCATGCAGAGCCTAAAGAAAAGGAGTTCCTGACGGTCCTTGGGTTTCATCTCTTTCAGGTTCCCTCGGCTTGGCTTTGTAAGCCGCAGTTCACACAGATATCGCCTGCCACAAGCAGTGCTCTGCTAATGTGCTGGGACAGCTTCATTGTCTCGTGGGGAGGACGTTTCCTCACGCTTTGGCTGGGGGTGCCTTGAAGGCCTTTGGGCTAAAAGACCAGATCAGCAAGGCGTAAGTGACAGGAGAACTTTAGAGCAATTCGGAGAGCTCAGCCTGGCACACAAAAGAGTGAAGTTAACTCACTGTTGAGAGAAATCTGCCTGTTACGTCCATGGCAGCCACTTCTCCTCACAAGCAGGCACACTTCTGAGCTCTTCCACCACTCCTCCCTCATAGGAACAACCTGTCTTATCACAGCAACCTTTAATAAAGCCAATTATCAGCATCATTTCTTGCAGAGCAAGGATATTTTTGATGTCATCAAAGTGGAAAAGTTCGTTTTCTGCAACAGTGGCATAGTGTATCTATTATAAATTGTGCTACAGACTTCTCAGTTACATCCGTACCAGCACTGCTTTTCTGCATCCCTTTCTGCCACCTGAAGGTATAAAATACCAAGTGAAGGTTATGTCAAGCTTTCTCAATATTGCAGGCCATTGTGCTTAATTATATGCGATTTAAAAACATTGGCCAACCCTCCAGACTATTTTGAATGGAGAATATTCCTTCCCTACTGATCAAAGAAATACCCAGTTTGGGTTTGTTTTTCCTCTATAGCTCATGTAACCAATTTTTCCTTCCTAGTAGGTGAAAAGCAATTCTGGTCCTGCAGAAGTAGTTTATCAGCATTCGTATGTCCAGAAATACCTGGTGAAAGCAACACAGAGGAGAGAGATTTTCAGGAAGACTCTTTTTAACACAGAAAAAAAGAGAGATTATTCTGTGTGACCGGCAAGGAAGGTTTTGCATCACCAAGCCACCACCATAATGTACATGGATTGGCAGCTTTTCTACACAGGGATAGTAAAATTGATGGAATAATACCTAGTAACATTAATTCAAATAAACCGTTTTTAAGAAAACGTGCAAAAAATGGAGGTCAAACCTTTGAGGGTGGCTTTACTGTTGCTATTTCTTTTATACGCATCTATAATGGTAAATTGTCATAAAAGATTTTTAGTGGAAGTTGTATTTTTTTTTTTAGGCCAGTCATTAAGCATCTGCTGCCCTCATTGCACCAAGGTATAATTCCCCATCATAAAATGAGACTTTTTCCTGTGCACAGCTTGTATTTTTTATTGCCTTTTATAACTCCAGCACTTACTGCATGTTTATGTTTTTGATAGTTCTAATCAGAAATTAATAAATTAACAATCTCATAGTTAATAAATAGACTAATTTTTTTCTTTTCTTTTTTTTTTAAAGCAGAACGCTTTGCAGTCACTTTGGTCCATCAGACCACTTATCCGAGATTCATTTCACTGGGCGTCTGTTGCTAAAAGAAGAGACGGTCTTGAAATGACAGATAAAGACACACAAATGAGACCAACATGGAGAATACGCAGGAATATCCAGATACTTTGACACTGGCCGTCACTAACGAGACTGTCAAGTGCCTGTCAAATTTCAGATGTTTTTGTTGTGAGGCTTGGTAATACCTATAAGCACTGCCAACAGATTGTTAAAAATAACCCGAGGAATGCACCCTTTCTAGGTCAAAACCAACTGTGAAGCTGAGTGCACTGTAATTATAGTGCACTAAATGAGTTACAGCTTGAGCTAATCACACCCCACTGAACTAAAAAGCTGTAATTACACAGAGAGATAATGTGAGCTTGGCAGGATCTCCCATGTCTATGGCTTTGAGGGAAGCTTCAAGTCCAGTTTGCTGGTCATTGCAAACCGGGGCTCAGCTGGGCCAATTTGCCGTTCAACAGGTAAATTAAAGTTTGTGCTCAACAAAGAGCAAAACTTAGTGTTATTTACCTAGGGAAGATGATATAAAGAAAAGGTGAATTGCAGATTTACTTGAAACGAAGGATATTTATCAAACCCACTAACCAACGTGATGCTGTTGTTTGAAGGGAGCTAGTATAATTTATCGATGTAAATATATAAAGAATTGGGGCCTCTATTTTTCTAGTATTCTATATGCTTCTCTTACACTGAGGTGGGAGTCTGGATGAGTTATCAGGTTTAGGGCTTCACATTTAATTCTTGATTTCTTGATTTTCTGAAAGTTTGAGTTTTGATTTCTTGTGACTTTGTGGAAGGGTACAAAATACAGTTTAAGCAACTTTAAATTTGTGCTGTCAAAGCGTTTCACCATTGATTAACTCTTAATAAATAGATGATTTTGGATTATTTGTGACGCATCTTGGCCTGTGTTACAAGTAAAGCATTTGTCAGACAGGACATCTTTGGCACCATAGAAATCCCATGGAGAACAGTTCACAGAACTAACTACATTAATCTTAAACAAAATGCCGGATCATTGTATTTGTTAAGAACCTCATGGTGACCTCTTCTTCCTAAACCAGTAAAGCTGTGATAAAGGTAAATAAGAGTGGAGAAACTGAATTAATATTAACAAATAGGAAAAGAACCTGGCAGAGAAGTCACATTGCATAAGGTGACTCCTGAGCCTCTTGCTGGAATATTTATGAAGACAGCCTGGGAGAGAGCGTTCTTAATAGTGATGGCTTTTAGTCTTGATCCACTCTTTTAGCTGGTGAAGAACTGAATTTAGACTTCGTATTCATTCAGAAAATACCACATGCAAATTGTTCTGCTACAACAGTATCTGCTCAAAAAACCTTCTGTCTACCACAAATATCACTGTTGCTTTTAAACACAATCTGGTAACTCAGTCAACTAAAAAGCAGCTTTAAATATAGCACCTGTAGGCACTTGTTTTCACCAGGGGATGTTTCCGTGTCACATTTCAGCTGCCCCTCCAGCCCTTTGGCCGCTAGATCTGTGCAAGAAAGGTCGCTCTAATTTTCTGGAAAGCACCGCTTACCGAAAAGGACCAGGTGTTCACTTGTGCCAAAGAGCAGAGGATAATGCAGGAACCTTATCCTGCAGGAACAGCGGGATGAAGAGGGCTCATTGTGCCTGTAAGAGGAGGCCTGTGTAACCCCCTCCCTACCAGGGGCCACGTGAGTCTCCAGCGGCAGGGAAGAGAAGGTACCAAAGGGAGCGGCTGTGGTGGGAGAGCCCAGGAAAAATGCCCCCTCCGGCAGAAAAGGGGCTACGTGGGGTATGCAGCGGGGAGAGGGGTCTGCCCGAAGCCAAGTGTGGAAGCGGGGGAAGAGCGTGAAAAGTTCTTTCAGAGTGGGTTTGTGCCAGGATGGACTCAGGTGAGGTGACCTTGTTTTGTGGTTGTTGTAACCTCCCTCATTCTCTTCCCTTCTTTTCTGCGAAGGGGTGAGATAGAGGTTGCAGATGAGGTCGGAAGCCCTGCACACGTCTGGCAGGCAGTCACCAGGAGATGGCAAATTCTAATGCAGAAGGTGATGCTTTGTCTCAGTATTGCAACTTGCACACTCAAAAAACCACTATGCTGGGTTTAAAACTGTGGCCTTGGCTTAACCCTTCTTAATCAGTGTTTATCTCCTCCTGGAAATCTCTGTGAGCACAGTATCTAGGGTCCTAGAGAACCAGATAAGCCTGGAGTAAGTAGCTGGTTTCTTAAACAAACTTGGACCCAGGAAGAAATGTGGGGAATGAGAGCAAGGGATGCGGGATTTTCACCGCTGTCCCCCAAGAAATGAAACAAGTGACCAGCAATAAAATGGCTTGTTTAAATCTCACCCTATGAGAACTGCAGGGCAGGTGGGATGAACTGTCAAGCTTAGTTTTGCCAATAACCTGCAGAATGTTATTGCTTCTTCCAGAGTTGATATAATATCGACTGGAGAACTTTCTTGGGTGGATAAAAGCCAAGAAATGCTCACTGTGGCTGAGAATGCCGGCAGGCTGGGAGAGCCCTCTCCAGCTAGCTGCTGAGCTCCATGTACGACTGCAGGTGAGATGATAAAGGAAGGAAAAGGCAAGGGTGATGGGGAATTAGGGAAGAGACGCTCAAGAGACTGACGCCAGTAGGAGTTTGACAGTGCTGTACGTATCAGGAGAATCGTTCTGCAAGCCCAGTCTGGCTGCTTGGAACAGAGACGTGCCATCAAAGGTATTTCTGCAAGTGAAATAGGTGGGAGAGCTGGGAGAAGTAAAATAGCCCTCTCCAATTCACAAACACTATTTTCCTGTCTTAAAATATTAATTGGATATTTTTTAAGCCACTCGCTATTTTGTCCTCCCTCTGCTCCCCAGTCTCATTAGCTTCTTTGCTGTGTTGCCTCCTGCTGTCTGTCCTGACTCAGCAGGCAGGAAAGCGGCTGTTACGGAGTGACTGACACACGGCTGTTAGCGGTGCCATTTGGAAAAGTCTAGCGGGGCAGTGGGATGCAATAATAAAACACTGCAGGGTAGCAGAAGGAAAGAATCAAGGCTACTAGACTCTTGTCTAGATTGGTTTTGATACCCACACCAGCGAGCAAGCCTTCATTCCTGAGGCAGGTGGTGTGGACTGGCTTGTGCCTGCACACTGCAAGGCCGGTGTTTGTGATCTGGATGGGACAGGCTGCTCCTTCCTGCCAGGCGCAATTCCCCACCACCACCACGGTGCAAGAGTTTGCCATAGCCCTTTGCTCTTTCTGGCTCTTGGCCTCTTCAGCAGATGCTGCGCTCGTGTCTTGCCTAACTCGCGCACATCATGCGATCAGACCCACACATGCTGTATAGGGTGTGAATGCCCAGGTCAGTGACGGCTCAATGCTCGCTGCCACTGCAGTTCATGCTGTTGCTCAATAGTGGTGATATTGAGGCCTGACAGAGGCCATTTTCATTCCCTGAGGTGGAGCCAGATAGATCTGTGCTGGGTACAAACCATCCTAAGGGATGGATGGAGTTGCTTAGTATACAGGGAAAGCATGAGATGTTTGCACCACTCCCATTCTTTGGATTTAAACCATAACCCAGGGTATCTTGTCAAGAGGAGGGTTTGGAATTGGGAAACTAGTATCAGACTACATCCTTCCGCAGCTTGGGTTAACCAGTGGAGAGTAGGGAGAACCATGTTTAAGTCCTTGTGCCAGGAACTGAATTACTCTCCAGAATCAGTGAATTTTCTTGTCATCACCCAGGCCCAAAAGGAGAAGGGCTGCTATGTAAAGCCATGCAAATATTGACTCTTACCAGCTGTTGAAAAGCAATTTTGGAGCCAACAGGTTTGCTGTAGGCACAGAGGAGTGAAGTCTCTGGAAGCCTTGCTACAGGTCCTCTGCCCCTGCATGATCAGTGTCTGCCATGTTCCTGGAGAAATGTATACCAGAACAGAAAGGATTCCTCAGCTGTGAGGGGCCATGATAACTATTGAGATAGAAACATGATGTCTACATGGAAATGAGTGCCCACAAACTCACATCCTTAGCAGAAACAATTGGTTAGGAGTTTGGTTCATTTTATTAAGGTTCTCCTTGTCTATACGTACTAAGGCAAAAGAACCAAACTGAAAGTCTTGAGAACAAAAAGCACCATATAAATATTAAACATGGTATTTATATTTTATATATTGTATTTGTATTTATGTATTTGTAAACACTGTGTTTATATTTTAATATTAAGGCACTGCATAAATGTAAATATTAAGCTATTTCCAAAGCTTATACAGGTAATTTTTTGTGCTACAAAGAAAGTTGCAAAGTGATGTTTTCTTAAAGCTTTCTTTTTTTTTTCAAATCTCCATGAAAAATATCTGGCTTGATTTTCATATTCTTAATTTTTTTAGCAAAAACATCAGTGTGGGAACAATGGTGGTTTTGCATTGTATCTGCATCTGCCTTCCTCAGGAGTAGCCTCTGCCGCTAACCTAAACTACAGCAGCTACCTTCAGCCTCAAAGTGCCACATCAGCAGCCGGAGCAGTGCTCAGACAGGTGATGCAGGATCAAGCCAGCTCCACTCACTGCATCTCTGGGGACTCCTCTGGTTTTGTAAAGACCGCTGGGCATAAGATGACATTAAAAGTTCTTCACCCTAGCACAGTAAGATAGAAAGGCTACGGTCACCCAGAGGCTTTGAAAAGCTTGACTCTGAGGCTGGGGGTGAGGGTAGTCAGGCACTGGAACAGGTTGTCCTCAGAGGTTATGGGCTCTCCATCCTCGGAGATGTTCAAAACTTGATGGGACTCTGAGCAATCTGCTGTAGCCATACCTTCTTTGAGCAGGGAACTGGACTAGGTGACCTCCAGAGGTCTCTTCTAGCTTGAATTATTCTATGATTTTATGATCTTGGCAGAAAGTCCCTCTCTATGGGTCATCTTGAACGTATATAGAGATTTAGATTATTTGTAGGTACCTAATAAAAGATGCTTTTATTGCCTTTTTTGTTGGCAATACAATTGGTTTCTTGTAACTGTAACTCTCAACAACCTATTTATTTTGTCTGGCCCCACTGAGGAGCTTATAGAGGTGTCTGAGAAACAGTATCTGTATATATTGTTTAATTTAAACCCTGTGTGGCAGATCCTCTGCAGGATGGTGCTAGCTTTTCCAATTTTCTCTTTACCAGGGCATGCAAGTGTTTACGTCCTAGTCTATCTAACAAAAGCAAAACAGCAAATGAGTTTCTGAATAAATTCTTGGCATTTTAACAACAGTAGTCAGACTGGAAATTCTTTAGAGCATACAGTGAAAATTATTTGGAGTCCAAGACCATTATGAGAATCAAGGACACAGCTTTGAAAGCATGTGACTTTTTTGGACTTGCATATTCTTTACAACAGTTTCAGTAAAGTATTTCTAATTCCCTTAAATACATGAAAGAGTAAGATATTTGTGGTGCATTACTTTAGTGGGGTTACATCTAGGACAATGTTGTCCATCTTTCACTGTCAGCTGGGGAATATCTCAAACCAAGACCCCAATTAAGTATACAGTATTCATGAGCTATGTTATTTACAGGATTGCACTCCATTAATAAACACAACTCCGTATTGCATGGTTAATGACAATCAACTTAATTACCATAATTTGGGTAGACAGTTGCTTTGGAGTTATAACGAAATGTTTTATGAAAAAAAAATTTACTCCGAGACTTGAGATAATAGCTTTAATGGAACATTACTCTTCCCCCCTCTAATCTCCAGAAAGTACTTTTAAGGCAATTCACCTGAAAAGTGCAATTTAGAAGATCATAATTAGCAAAGTGGAGGACTGGAAGGCTAGAATTGATTCAAATGCTACCCTTAATACGCCCAGGTGTCTCTGGCTCATCGTTACTACAGTAGTCAAAGTGTTATCAAGATACCGAGAAATGCGTCTGTGTGTTTTCGTGTGTGTGTTAAATGTATGTGTACAAACTTATATACGTATGTACACAATAACACCAGGCTTATATGTGCAACAGCATGACCAAACCCCTGTGTTCTATCTCATTTTAAAAAGAAAAAAGTAAATTATTTGGTAAAGTTATTACTAAAGGTCTTTCAGTATCACTCTAAGGGACATCTGATAGCTACAGCCTGGTTTTTGACAGCAAAAACAAAGGGAAATTACTGGCTATTTCATGCAGATACATGGTCATGGTAAGATTTAGATAGCATAAAATGGTGTAGCCCCCTCCACATGAAAAGCACTTCCTTCCTTTGGTCATGTTTTTGTACTGCCAAAGGAAGGCAACAGCAACGCAGTCCCCTCATGCAGCAATTCCCCCACGTATGGGGACTTCACCTCTGGGCAGCTTGACCCTGGGGCTGCCCCGTGTTCCCTCTCTGCTTACGCGTCTCACGGATCCGTTTCACTCATCCAATTTTGCCAGAACTGTTCATGGGATTTAACTTTAATTGCTAAGTTATTTCCCAAACTGCGTACAAACAGACACATTTAATTTTAGATACTGACATCCAAAGTTTACTCAACCTTTTCATTGCTTGTTTCACTTTACAAAACAAATAATCTTTCCTGAAACCCATTTCCTTTCCTTTGCCCCCAGAAATTAATCTTCATGCTCCCCTAATTGTTCCTTGTTGCAAGGAAGCAACCCTTAATCTCTGAGACCTCCAGAACTAGTATTAAGAAGTAAACCAAAGCCAAAGAGAAAAGTTCTATGCACCTTTTTTTTACTATTTGATGGAAATTGAAGCTAGATTCCCCCTTTTGCTTTAGTCAGTGTAGGGCTTACTTGAGAATGATTCATGGTATGTTTTCAGAATGTATCATGAATGATAAGCTAAAATCTTTCATCTCTTGTTTGTACACAGTTACTACAGCTTGTCAATAAGCAATTTGGATTTTGCCCAACTCTTGCAATGAAATGCTGAAACTTCTTGTTTAAACAAAAAATATTTACCCTGTACGAATAATGGTACATTAACTACATATGGATTCTGAGCATGCTTATTTTGGTTACATTGATTTTCTTCTACAGATCAATGATTTTTTTCTTATCTAGATATCATACATCTATTATAATTTCTTTTGTATTGAGTCACCACTGAACAAAGCTGGGTTTTGAGTTTATTGTTCAGTAATACTTTGTAAGCGTTTTCATTTCCCCTTTGCTTGAACATATGCAGTGGAAACAAAGTTAATGATCTTTCTTAACTTTCTTGTCAGATCAGTCAGGATGTTCATCATGAGGACATGCAAGAGAGGAAGAGTATACTCTACTTTGGGCAAGTTTTTACTGTGGACAGTCCATGAAGAGATACAGAAAAAACCCACAACCCCAAACAAGAAAAAAGCAGGATTTCAGTTTGGAGAAAGAGAGGTCCAACAGAGAGAGACAGGTTTGGGAACAATTAGCATAGAGACAATATTCGAAACATGCTTTCATACGGGATTGCTCAAACTGGATGTGCAAGCAGAAAAAGGGTAGGAGCCTAGGGGGAAAAAAATGCACGATGCACAGTTTAGGTGTTGGAAACGAGGTAGTGGAATCAGCTGTGCCATTTGCCTGGGATTTAATGTCTCTGGTTTCTCAGCAGAGCTAATTAACCGAGCAAGCACCACCAGGAAGGGAGCTGTGCTCTGTTCAGCTGATTCCAAGTCGGCACCAGTACATCACGCTTTACTGTGCTTTATAGACACGAGGGAGATGTCTGAAGAAAAATCTGAGGGATTCCCTTAGGGAGTCTCTGGCTGAAAGCAAATGATAAAAAAGATGATGCTTTACCACACGAGAAAATGAAGGAACAATCTGGGTGGAAGGCACAGCACCTTCCAGACCAACCGTGTTACATGGAACAAAGTCACAGAATCCCTCCACAGGATTTTGAAAACAAGATTATGTTTAGCAGCTCTGATGGGTGGTACTTGTTAATTAGTGCCAGATACAAATATCTAACATCTGTGTATTCCAGTTCAGCGGAGAGTAGGAAGAGAAACGGGCTGAAAAGGTTCACTCTGAGGGTAAAACATGCAGCTGTCTCATTTGCTTAGTAGATAGTCAATGCTGAAAAAGCTTTTGAGTGACCAAGATGAATACCTATGGAGAAGCAAGGGTCTGTCAGGAAAGCGCTGGGCTGCGTGGCCAGGAGGTCGGTGACATGGAGGTTTGTGACCTGAAAATTCTTTGTTAGAATCAAGTGACACTAAAACTGAAGAAGAAAAAAAAAGAGATTGATAGGGTTGTATTGGCAGTCTCAACCTCCTGTATTGGAGAGAAGAAGGCAAACAAAAGCCACCAAAATTATGAGTAAGGAAGTCAAACTGGATGGTCCTCCCAACTGATGAGGAAGAAGCACTTCAAGCAAGATATAGCTTTTCCAGTCCACTGGAAAAGCTTTCCTTTCCAAAGCACCCTTTGAGAGGAAAACTAAAGGAACAATGACACCAGTCCTGTAAATAAATAGGAGTAGAGACTTGGATACTGCCTTCTTAACTGCTGCTTTGCACCAGGAGGTGCTGGTTCGTTATGGTCACAGTAAGAAAGGCACTCAGACTCTGACAAGTACTGTTTAAAATGCTATTTATTAGTGTCAACATTATAGAGAAAGAGAGGGTAGTATAGATAATCTCATGTCCTTTCAGATGCTGAATTGTGCAGCTTCAGACAGGCCTCCAGATCCCAACCACGGAGGAGTTACACCACCTTTTTTTGTTAACTCGAGCTTTTACAGGTTTTTCAAAAAAGAAAACAACTCTATTCATCATTTCCACTGCCAGGTAGAAAGGATGTTCACATGAGAACTGGTTGCTGCAGTTTTAGATAAAGGCAAGGACATGCCGGTACCGAGTGGGAGCTGCCTGCAGGCTCCTCTGTTACAATCAACCCCAGTTTACCCTGTGGCCAAGGGATCGGCGCGACACAGCACGGGCCAGAAGACCATGCTGTAGTGCCTGCGTGGATCGCTCACACCTCAATGGACAATGGTCTTCTGGTCATGAACACGGCGTCTGGTTGCCACATCTGATTCCTCTAACTCAATAGCTAGGTTTAGCATTTCTGTTGCCACATCTTTATATAATTCGGCAACTTTTATGAGAAAATCAGATAAAAAATAACCACAAATAAAAAGTAATGGAATTGCATGTTAAATAGAGCAGATATTTGCCTAAGTCAAGCCTACAGTTCACTCGGCAGACTGATGTATTCGGCATGTGTGGAGGAAGAACTTTAACTGAACCGTAGAGGTTAGAGAGGTTAAACCTCTGAAACATGGTTGCTGGCAGGTTTGGATGCTTTTCTCTGGAGACCCTTTAATAAAAAGCCTTGTATATCGGTCTACTCGTGCAGCAACAGACATAAATATGCCAAGTGAAATGCAAGCTAATTATAAAGCACTTATTCTAGTCCTCCAGAGTGTATTAAGATGGAGAGTTTCACTTTCAGGCTACAACTTACTCTTTTCATATTCAGTCCCATTCTTTTCCTGTTGTATTGCTAAGATTTTCTTCTTCATTCAGTGACAAGGCGGTACATCTAGCAGGCTTTTCAATGTAGATTTCTTTTTGTGGTTCTTCTGAGTAAAAGTCATCATTGTCTGGGGGAAGTCAGTCACAAAAGTCCTTGAGGATGTGTGGCATCAGCTTCTTTGTCCATCCCATCCATTACCCCTTGGTCCTCTTCCCCTAAGCAAACATACACGTCTCTTTAAAACAGAACTGGTGGAACTGTACTACGTTCAACTGTGGCTATGGGTTTTATTAGATTCAGAACCGGTATTAAATATCTGCTGGTACTACATACTGCTCCCCAGAGGGATAACCTAGCACTGACTCCCCCATTGCTGTGTTAATACTACTCAGTAAATTTGCTCAGTGAATTTGCTGAAGCAAGTAATCTAAAGAGACCAAGTATATTTATTTAATGACAAGCAAGTTACTTGAAGATAGGATGGTGAAATTGTTCAAAACTGAACAAACAGAGAAAGTTAAATGAAATATATCTTGACATTCTTTGAGATAAAAAATGAACTTCTCAAGTCCTTGTAATAAAGCCAACCTCTTCTACAGCGTTATCCTTGCCTGTGGTTCAGTTACTGGAGTGATACTTCACCTTTGGTTGTGATCGCAACTTAAGGCTAAGATAGACTTGCTTGAGCTATTCCTTACAAGTGAAAATATTGGCTCCATTGAAGAGGGCTGGCATTTCTCTGCAGGTGCAGGTGGAAAATGGATTGTTTGTGCACTGATCCTATTTCTCTTTATCTGTACTTATAACCAATGACCTCATCTCTCTTGGCCTTGTTTGAACACCACCAGTTAGGGAAGCAAAAGGTAGCCTAGAATCAGGCTAGACTGTTTGAACCTTAAACTTTAATATTTTCAAATTTGGGCAACTGGAGAGGGACTCTGATCTTTTAGCTACTGTTGATGGTTATCTGGCTAGAATTTGACTGGAGTTAGAGCTAGAGCTGTTGGAGAGAGGATGTAGCCAGCAAGAGAGGAGATCAGCCTTTGAGCTGGACGATCTTTGGACTGGGTTTTGGATGAACACTGGGATGGGCTACTTAGAATCATAGAATCACTAAGGTTGGAAAAGACNTTAAGTCCCAGACTGGCAGGGTATGATGGCCTAAGATAAATATGGAGTTTAAGTTTATTATTTCCCTTTTACACATTGAAGGCCAAAGGCTGTGGCTGTACATAGAAGGAGAAGGTAGCTAGGTCTGGGTTGGCTTCATTTCACTGGGTTTATGTACAGCACTGCCTCGGTTGGCCAGGGTTGGTATGCAAGGTAGATTTTGATACCTGACGTTAGAAAACTCCTGGGTAAGGTTAGTATACTTTACTGTTCAAATACAGGTTGCAAAGGGCTCTGGTAGGAAGTTTCCCTGCCCCAAAATGACCGGTAAGGTGATGGGGAAAGCGATACAGGCTCTGGGTCAGGCATAGGGACGGTGCAGTAGTCACTGCACTGATCATGAGACCAGGCCAGGATTTTGGGACCAATGCCCAAATCTCCCACTCTCTTGCCAGGCTTCTGGGAGTGCTGCAGCTCTGAGGTCTAGCCTTGAGCAGGAAAGCAGGGACAAATGAAGGAAAGCAATTATCTTGTATATGTTACTAAATTTTTGCTCCTTATTCCTCATATCCTCTATTATAGGGGCTATTTGGCAATTGCACAGCCGGGGATGGGTGGAGGGAAAGGTCTGTGGATCCACTTTCTCTGACATGTAGTAGACTGACCACAATTAGAGCCAGGTCAGGACCACAATCTGACAGACTCTTCAGGTTACTGGCTGCCATATCTTGCTCACATTCCCAGGGCTAAACTAATTGCCAGATTTTGGGTTTATTTGAGGATTAAGTTTTTTCCTTCACGTCAGGTTGGCAGAGGCTGAACAGCTTTTGCTTTCCTGCGGGGCATGGTGCAGAGTCCATCTGCTAGAAATTCTCCAGGGATGTTTCAGCTAGTGGCAGTGCTGTGCATCTCTTCTGTTCTCTTTCAAGTGATGCCATGGTGTGATTTTTGAGGCTTTTTGCCTTTTGTACTAATGGTCTTGCAATTGTTACATGGTCTCAGAGACTGCTTTATGGTACAAGATATAGGTGGGGGTGCGGGTCCTCAGACTCTGAGGATCCGTCTGAGCCTAATGTCTGTGCCCTCACTGTGTGATTGCAGGGAGTTGAATTCAATGTCCCAGAGGCTCCTTTCCAGTCCCACCCCCTGCGAGCTCAGACAACTCACGTGTCCCCCTTTCTGTCTCATTTTCCTGTTTCTCTGCTGCTTTTAAATTTTCTTTTCTTTAGATATATGTTTCTCTATCTGCTTATGAGTATATTTCCAAAACAAGTGAATATGGTTAACGATACCATCCTTTGAAACAATACCATTCTGATAATTCTTACTCATATCTTTCAGTTCCTGCATTATCTTTGGAGCCAATGTTTCCACAAGCTGCTGGAGTTGGAGATGAATGCTTCCTATAGCTTGGAAGTTGTGATTATATGTTTTCAGATGAAACACGGCATTGTTTCAAAAAATCACTTGAAGGCAGCAGCCATTTAAATTGGGTCAGAATGAGTGAATCAATGTGAGCAGAGAGAATGTTGGTGAAAATAATGTGATTTTTATCTTCAAAATCTCATGATCCACTGGACCTGGAAGACAAACTGCTGTACATTTTTGCAAGGCTGGACTGGATGATTAGCTTTCTAGTGGCATGTAACATTGATTTCTGTTCCTGGTGATCCCGAGTCATCAATAGTCAATGGCTTTTCAAATCAGGCAAACATGCAGGCCTTTTTCTGGACAGGACAGGATGTTTTCTGCATCTCAAGTGTCTTGAACCACTTATTGGATATCATCCAGCCCTGGTGAAATAAGGACTAGCCAGAAGGAGTAAACAGAACTTTAAATAAAAAGGTTTTGTTCTTCTAGTGTGGGAGAGTAAGACATGCAGACATAGCTATATAAGAGGAATTGTCTGCACGAGGCTTTCTTTTCAAAGGCTTACATGGGGAGTGTAAAGCTCCTCTTAAACATGCACTTCTCAGGCCATGGCAGTAATGGCACACTGTGCACACAGTCTTCAGTTTTAATAGCAGCTGCTTGGGTAAAAAGGAGGTTCCTGTTGCCTGATTTTCTAATCCTGCCTGCACTGTTTTTGGAAACATTCTTTCTGTGCAGAGCCCTGGGGAAGAAAGCAAATTCTTTTCCATTTTTGAGTGCCTGGGATTTGTGAACACTAGAAACAGGCCAAAGCCCTGATGCTATTCTTGACATTTCAGAGTCAGCTAAGCTAAAAGTCAAATACTGCTTAATCACGGAGAAAGAAAAGATTATGGCTAGTATTCCACTCCAGGCACATGAGACCCCATTGCGTCCTTGTTCCCCTGCTCCAGCCCATAGGCTGTATACATTCTGTGGGAGAAGATTTAGTACAACTCAAAAATTAAAGAGCAGTGCCTTTATGATTAACAAACACTTGATGAAAAAGAAAAATTTTTTTCAAGAGATGATGAGTAAGAAATGCCCCTATTCTTTTCCCAGCCACCCTTCTTTTGCTTCTTTAGTACCCTCCCTTCTTCTATCTTTTACTGCTTGTTTTAATGGTTTCTTTGTCTGTCATTTTCTCTCTTTTCTCCAAAGCTTTACTGAGTCATATTCTTTCCTTTCTACTCAAGGGTCTTTTTCTGATTTCTCATGTGCCCCCCACCCTCTGTAGTCCACCCCTTCATTTTTGCACCTTGTCTTAGTCTGTTCCTCTTTTTATTTCTCAACCTATTTATTGAGACTGCTGCCAACTTAAGACAGGGCTACTGGCAGAGGGCAGGACCTGGCTTCGCTCCATAGATGAGCTCTTCAAAGAATGAACAATTTGGGAAGTCAGTAGACTTCAGTAATCTGCACCATGCTCTTGGAGACAGTGTTGAGCTTCATTAGTGTCTAATTCAAAAAGCACAAACACAGAGTGATAGCGTGTCACTGGAGCAAAGGGAAAAGCAGATTCTGATCTCAGAGCATTGACTGATGGAAGTCTTAAGTAATTCCATTGATATTCATGGAGTCATACTGTCTACGTCAGTGCTTGCAAAGATACCCACTGCCCCTTTCTCTCAGATGACCCCTGCAAATAAGGACCTGATTCACAGCTATTTTTGCTGCAGTTTTGCACCAGCAGAACTTCACTGATCTCAGTGGAGATAGGCCAAGTTTAGGGATATAAATGAGGCCAGGAGTAGTGAACCTAGCCCATATATTTTCTCTGAGTGCTTTCAAAAGTCTTCAGTTGTATTTTGAGAGTCTCTGCATTTCTGTTCAAATTCAATTATTCGTGTTTGACAGAACCTGCTCTGGCACTATTGTGCTTTAAAAACTGGAAACTCCTCCAAGGTATAGTACAGAAAAAATAAAACCCGCTATTGTCCTTGAAGGGAACACTGCAAGGCTGCTGGTTCTGTTCTTTCAAGCAGAGTGAGAGGTTTTTGTCCTATTCTGTCAGTTCATGGCTGCTGGATGTATTCTAAAACATCTCAATTACTTTCTATTTTACAGACATTTTTATTAGATCTATAATCTCATGCCTCATATTCTCAGAGTGTCCTCAGTGCTCTGCCATTGCTAAACAATTATCAGGAGGATGCATTTTCTTCCTGATGGATTCTAAGCTTTACTTCCAGAGGCTAGATTTTATTGCAGATTTTATGTCAGGACAGCAAAGGCTCATTGTTTCTTCTTAATTGTTCCCACTAGAAAGTCAAAAACATAAATACGGAAAGCAGAGCTGGAGTGATAATCCAGGCAAGAAAGAGAGCAGTTTTTGATGTCCAACATTCTCATAAAAATTCATGTTCCTGCTGACCTTCTTGTTGATTTATGGCAGATAAACAGAACACCTATCTCCCAGCACGTCACCCGCCTTAGGTGGTCTTAACCCCACAAAAGATCACAAATGAAAAAGCATGTTAATGCTGTCCCCAGAATAAGATACTTCAGACCTGTCTGTTGTGCTCTGCAGTTTCCACAGCAAAACCTCACAAGAACATATTCCCAGCTTTCAAATAAAGATGTCAAATTCATTAATTAGCTTTCTAATTAATATTAAGTCTAACCTTCCATTCCAGCCTCCACTTTCTATCCTTCTTAAGACTGTATTTGAAAATGGGGATCCTGAAAATATGGCAGGAAAAAATTTTCTTTCTTTCAGTCATTGGAGTAGCAGTGTCACAGATACATGAGACTTCTTAGGAGCATTGCATGTGATGTATTTTGTTCATATAGTAGGCATTTTCAAATAGATATTTTAAGGAATACATGTGTTAATGAATTAAATGGACGTGAAGGAATCGGGCTAGAGTGGCTGGAAAGCTGCCTAGAGGAGAAGGACCTGGGGGTGCTGGTTGACAACCAGCTGAACATGAGCCGGCAGTGTGCCCAGGTGGCCAAGAAGGCCAACGGCATCCTGGCCTGTATCAGGAATAGTGTGGCCAGCAGGAGCAGGGAGGTGATCGTGCCCCTGTACTCGGCGCTGGTGAGGCCGCACCTTGAGTACTGTGTTCAGTTTTGGGCCCCTCACTACAAGAAGGACATTGAGGTGCTGGAGCGTGTCCAGAGAAGGGCAACGAAGCTGGTGAAGGGCCTGGAGCACAAGTCTTATGAGGAGCGGCTGAGGGAACTGGGGTTGTTTAGCCTGGAGAAGAGGAGGCTGAGGGGAGACCTCATCGCGCTCTACAACTACCTGAAAGGAGGTTGTAGCGAGGTGGGGGTTGGTCTCTTCTGCCAAGTAACTAGCGATAGAATGAGAGGAAACAGCCTCAAGTTGTGCCAAGGGAGGTTTAGATTGGACACTAGGAAAAAATTCTTTACTGAAAGAGTGGTCAGGCCTTGGAACAGGCTGCCCAGGGAAGTGGTGAAGTCACCATCCCTGGAGGTATTTAAAAGACGTGTAGATGAGGCGCTTAGGGACATGGTTTAGCGGGCATGGTGGTGTTGAGCTGATGGTTGGACTTGATGATCTTCGAGGTCTTTTCCAGAAGAACCTTAGTGATTCTATGATTCTAGGCTTCTCAGTTTCAGTATTTGGGAGATGTCCTACCAGCTGGCTGCTGTGAAGTAGCCAACTTGCCAAGACTACAGACTGCTGACATACTTTGGGATCAAAGGAGAAGATGGGTAACCTGGAAGACAACAACAGTTTGAGAAATTAAATGGCAAGACCATCACATTACACTTTCTGAAAATAGTTCCAGTGGGTCTTTACTCAAGCATGTTAAGAGAGTAGCATTAGATTTTTCACTAAAAGGCTAATCACTACAATGATTTTTCTGATTTTGGTGAAAAGATGGTTTTATGTCTGCAAAAGTCCCACAATTTGAGGCTATTGCTACCAAGTTATTTATTGCTTCTGTCATTCTGAACACCTTCTTCCCTGTGCCTTGGACAAGCACTTGAAATATGACTACAAAACAAATGCACATGAATTCAAGCCAGCATCCTTTTGCACGAAGGTATTATCTTCAGAAGCACCTACATTACTTTGGAGCCAAGGCAATTTTTAAAAATGGCACTCAGAGGAGTAAGAGGATGGAGTGACATCCCTCCCCAGGGGAACGCCGTGGGCAGTAGCCTCTGTTGGGGTCACTCGCATATTCTCCCATCCTAATGCAGTGCCCGTTGAGCTAATGTCTGCACGGTGCAATACCTTTCATAGGCAGGATGTAGGGTCCTTCCCACCAGCCAGAGAAACTGGCTTTTATCTACTTAGGGTGCATGGGAGAAGTTGGGCCAGCTTCTCCATTAACCACCTATCTCCCCAGTAGAACACTGAGAGGCTTCATTCTTGCCAGGTTAGCAAATTTGAGAAGGAGATAAATATTCATGGTCAATAGTAAAACATTTCGTGTTTCAAATTCACGGGGTTTTTTTTCCACCTAATTTCTTGGAAGCGTGGGCAACTGCCTACTTCCCAATTCTGGCAGCTGCCTGTGTGTAGGAAAACCCATGCCTTGTAAGAAAGAAGCTCAGAACCATATGTTTGAAGTGCTCAAGCCTGATGAGAGCTAGCCTTCAGCTTTAGACGACTACAGGCATGTTGTGGGTCTTCCAATATTGCTTCTTTTAAAGCAGAACACAGTTGCAGCTAGCTCCATTTGCTGTATTTTGCCAGTCTGCTCTGCCTTCTGTCTGGATGTACCCGGGTTTAGGATAAGAACCGAACATTTGCAAAGGGCAAACTGTGAACACTGAGTGAGTTTCCAACCAAATAGCACAGTGCTTATACAACATAGCTTGCTATGAGTTGTGCTTCTGTGTGGTGACTCTGCATTTATATGTCTGAAGTCTCTTAATTTTCTCCTTTGTATCGAAGACCTGTTTTGATTTGTTGTCTCTCTCTTGTAAAACCAATATTGTAGAAGTTCTGACGTGCATCTCTGACCATGTGCGCAGCTGGCTCTGTGCGGTCCTGTCCCTGAGCTGGTTTTGCATGAACCAGCTCTGCTAATCCCGGAGCTGGGAGCCTTAGGGTATTATCCAGCTTGCATCTGCAGAAGTGCTGCTCGGTTACTCCTTCTGCCATTCAATCAACACAGCTGGATGCTCGAGCTCGGGGCAGCCCATGCCGGGGCTCTCTGCACTCTGCTCCATCCCGCAGAGCAGCGCCTGTGCCTTCTCACCACAGTAATGGACGGAGAAGCTTTTAGGTGGTTTTGTTTGGTTTGGTTCTCTTTTCTTTCTTTTAGTATTGTGTGAGAGGCAGAACCCAACCTCGTGATGACTGATAATTGCCTGCAGAAGATGCAGATTATCATTTAGATTGTGTGTATCTATTTTTTGGTCTGCTTCAGTAGACTACCTTGGGCAGGAACGGTAGGACAATATTTGCCATACAATGTGAGGGAAAAGGAACCATGATGTGAAAAGAGAGGATTTCAAAAATCTATTCAGTAAATCAGGGCGCCGAGGGCACTACCAGCCCTGACTGTCCCTGACCCCCCCTGGACTCCCCCCACCTGCCCATGGCCCGGGACCCCATGTCAGCCCCTGCCCCAGTGATGCTGCAGCAGGGCTGGTCTCCAGCTCCCCACAGCCCTGCCCTGCCTGTCTCATCCCCATGCCCAGAGAGGTGCCCGATGCCAGGGCTGGGCTGCCCCAGTGTCCCCCAGTGCCCCCCAGCTGCCCTGCTCCCCGGGCCTGCCGGGTGCCCCGGCAGCAGCAGCTCTGCTCCTTCGCCTGGAGCTGTGGGAGCTGTGGGGCATGGTGCTAGGAAGAGTTATTGGGTTAAAAAGTGAGAACGCCAGAGATGGGCTGTCAGGAAAAATGAAGACATTCATAAGAAACTAAGCATATGGCTACTAGGGCTGTAATACGTTTCATTTCACCTTCACGGAATTACCTCCCTCTCCCTCTGAGACTGGCAGGGACTGGGTTAGTGTTACACAGGGGAGCTCACATCTACGCAACAGCCGGAATATTCTCAGCTGCAATATGCCGACCTGCAACTTCGCAGATGAAATTGATTCTTTTTGCTGTCAGCCCCCTCCATCTCTATTAAAACTCAATTTTACAGTGCAGCATTCCCTATGGATATGTTTTGTCATTTGTTTCCAAGACATGCTGGAAGCTTGTATGTGCTTCTAGCAAATGCTGAAACCTAAGAGAAATAGCTTATAAATTAGCAGCAGCAGGCTACAGTATAATAAACTGCTTACTTTTTTGTTACTATATAATATGTGACCATTTGTACCAGTTTTAAAGCCCAGCTACATACTCACATATTAAATACCATTCTGTGTGCCAAACCTTTTAGTTCTACCGTATTGAAGTACGAGTGAGCCTTTTTTCTTTTTTTTCAGGACTGCTAAAAGCATCAGCAGTAAATGCAGCCCAAGGTGACCAAGATCCTGATCCTGCAAGTTCCCAAGTGTTGCCACTTCCCATTACCATCAAGATGTGTGGTTAGAGAGCTGTGAAATCTCTCAAGTGGTGGCACTTTTGAGAACAGGCATTGAAAGAGTCTTAAATTGCAGTAATTCAAGGGAAGTCTGTCTCATCAAGCTGTAGGAATCATTGATGCTATTTTGACTGTGTTACCTCAGCATATGAAGGGAGATAACACAGTTATTGCATTGAAAATGTCTTAGCACCTAGAGACCTTTTTTTCAGAAAAGAATCATGAAATAGGGTTAAATAATCTGCCTGTTTCTGGAATTATCTACATTCCCCACATTTTGTGATGTTTCTGATAAGGCATGGTTTTTGACTTTCATCTGCAAGCTCAGAAAGACAGACTTGGAATAGTGCATCTATAGATTTCCATCCTCTCCTAACCCAGATCTTTGCACAGCAGATTAGAGCTGCGTAACAGGGCTGTCAACTTTAATGTGACAGCTCAGTTCTCCCGCATTTATTCTAAAAATGGTGCCACTGGTTCATTGCCTACAGCTCCTAGACTTGATTATACTGGCTATGCACCTCCTATACATTTTGATGTCTTTAGTGATTCCCAAGCACACCATCTAAACATACAACTTTCTGAGCCCCCGTTTTCTTTATTAAAAGAATTAAAATAATTTCATCATGCAGCATGATGTTTAACATTTTGTACTGAATATTAATGATGCGTGTTTGAGTTTGCAGTTCAGATTGGCTGTTTTCATCCAAGCCTCCTAAATGTTTGCTGTATTTTGCTTACTTTTTAATTATTATTTTAAAGCCTAATTGTGAGGATTATATCTCCATTTGGTAGCTTCAGTATTCTGGCAGTCATTATATGAATCTCATAAAGGAAATCTGACCCTAAAAACTTGTTCATTTTTTCCCCAACTGTATAAATGAGTCAGTAAAAGAGATTGCTGTTTCCTACGTATCCTTACTTAGTCGAGGGCATATAACTCTTGGTGCTACCACTCTTTCCCCTTCAAGCACAGCCAAGTTTATATCAGCACCTATGCAAAGAGTACTTGCCTGTGTGTAATGATTATTAATACATCATAAATTCAGCAAAAAATAAAATAAGATGGTAATTCATGCAACATTTTCTGTCACAATTTCGAAAGCTTATCATGAGTGGTGTTGGCTTAAATTGTCTGTCCTTAATTCCAATAATATAATAAATCTAAAATACCTGCATAACATGATTTAAATACTTCAAACAGCCAATTAATTGTCTTCTACAAAAAAAAAAAAAACCATGGAGAAATAAAACATCTCCCATGAAAAGCAAATGGTCAGCCCTGAAGGGGTCGGGCAGTTGGGCTAGGTGATCATTGTAGGTCCCTTCCAACTGTTCTGTTCTGTTCTGTTCTATTCTATTCTATTCCGTTCTGTTCTGTTCCGTTCCATTCCATTCTAAATATCAGAAGCTTTCTGGTTTTAATCTTTCATTTTCTTTCTTATTGCTTGTGATAAAAGTTTCCTTGTTTTGTATTTTGTTCCTGTGCTATTCCTTTTTTCTCCTCTTACATGAATGCAAACAACCTCTCATGCTCAATGAATGGGCAGGTCCATCTCTGGCAATATGCTGTCCCTGACAATGGTCTCTAGATACCCACTATCATGACGGTAATGACTACAGTTCATGAAGAGGATTATAACACAAAGTATTCTATGATCATCCTATTTATGAAAGTGCCTTATTATTGTATGTTTGGGTATCACCTTAATCACTGAAAATTATTTGAGTCCAGCTAACAAATTTTTGCTTATAAAGAGGAAGAGTGTTAATCTATCATGCTCCTCTGTGCTTGATTTAGAGAAAATATTTACTTCATTTAATACAAAGTACCAAAAAATAATTCATTTATTGGCTTTCATCCAAAGATGGTAATTTAAACTCCTAACTGTACTTTTTCCTTATTTTATAATTCAGCCCACTTCAATCTCAATTCCTGAGGAGGCAATATTTCCATAAAAAGACACCATAGTTGAATATTTATTGCTTCACTCTCATTAATACCTTTTCAAAGTAGTGGAATGGCTATTAATTTTGTTTTATTGGTTTGTTATTGGTTTTCAGTTTGGCAGTGAGCTTTACCTCAGCAGCTGCCCGTGCTTCAAAAATCCATTCTTTGGACATGATCTGCACCTTCCTCAAAGGCAGCTGGAACAATCAGCCCAATGGATGCAAAGAGAGGTCTGGGAGAAAAAATGGACAACGAAAACAAAAACAGGGAAAAAAAAGTTTATAAAGCATAACCCAGTCTTCAGTTTCAAGTCTGTTCATCTTCCTGTACAAAGTATAGCATAATCCAGTATCAGCTGTTGTAGAGGGCTGCATCACAGTAGTCCCAGGTTTGCCCCAAAGAATGAGCTCAGGCAGACGTGTCAGTAGAACAAACTGGTACACGTGGCATGTTCCTGGATGTGCTAATGAAAGAGCTCTTGGGGAAAACTCAAAAGAGACTAACAGACTTAGGTTAAGTTAAAAAATACTTTAGTAGACCTATTAGATATATTCAGTCTAAGTAGCGAGAACACTAAGTAATAGCAACTTTGGCTATAATGAACAAAGAAAGAAGAGATGGTGCTTTAACATTAAAGAAAGCAGCAAAACCATCCATGAGTATGATACGGTATCAAGATCAGCTATTCGAAACATGATGAGTGGGAAATAGAAGCGCATCATCTTAAAGGGAAAAAAGCGGCATAAAAAGTCAAGTTAGATAAAAACGTTCAGTTTCTGTACTTTTAACTCTATAAATCAGTGCAGAATTTCTCAGCATGTGGAATTGCATCAGCAAAGGTAATCACCCAAGGAAACAATATGATTGCTTTATGTCATTCAAGAGATATACATATTTGCTGCTAGTAGGATTATTTTGGCCGAAAAGAAATACAAAATAACTGACAAAGCCACCAAAAACCTAAGAGCAAGGGTGCTATGCTTAATAGCAGCCTACAGTTAGTGCTCTGACTGTGTTCAAATACTAAATAATGATTCCATTAAAAAACTATACAAAATAACAGAAGTGACTGAAAGAAGCTATCCAGAAAGAGATGTTGCATTCACTGGCTGAATTTCTTACTGTTTTGAAATCCCAACATTAATTAGGCCATTTAGGATTCCACAAGTACAACTTTTTTGTTTTTTAAATACATGTTTAGCATCTTGCAATTTGTCACTGTTCACTATATATGCTTATTTCATCAGCATTATATTTTAATAACTTTATGGGAAAAGCTCCCTGCATTTAATTTAATGTAAAAGTTTGGAGTTCAGTTACACTGTGGAAAACTACCTGTAGAAAAGGCTCCCTTTAAATGAAATGGGTGACATCTTTCACCACTGCAATGGCATTTCCAGCTTCCAATGGCCAAATGGAGAGTTTGTTCACCCTAGGAAAGTGAGGGTGAAATAGCATGAATATATTATTTTCCTGATGCTTCCTATCAAACATCATCATTGGGCCTCTTTTAAGACTAGCAGCCTCCTGGAGTGTTTCCAAGGGAGCAAGAGGCTGTGTAGGGAAAGAGCAGACTTCCTTCACCAGATCCATTCTCTTCCATAGTAACAGTCCTGCAAAACACCTATCACCTGTAGACCAGTAGACAATATTATGGCTTGCTATCCCATCAAAAGAAGCTTGCCACCCCCCCGATTTACTCAGGAGGGGTGGGGAAGAAGGCAGCTTTCCCTTTTAGTACCCCTGTCCATGCTGTGTACACTCCAAATTACAGTGGTTGAGGGAGCACCCAGACATCGGATAATAGTTCAGCTGGGATTTCTACATTTTTTCCCTGTTCTAGGAAGATAGTTGATACTGTATGGTGTCTAAAACTGCCTGGCATGATACACAGCAGTATTTGAGAAATACTAAAGGATGGTATAAATAGACACTGTGTCTGACTTTCCTCTCTTCACAACAATGTAAATCAAGATGACCACCACTGAAACTCAGAAACACATCACTATAAAACTGGTGTAAGAGCACCATCAGGCTCTCTGACGTGATCCACAGAAACAAACTGCCTAATGTAGCCGCTGTGGCTATTCCTCTTCACTGGCTGTGCAGAGAAGAGGAGCCTGACCGTGCTCTGTAGTGAAGCAAATCACATCACCTGCTGCTCTCCTCTACTTACAGTGCTGACTGACGTGCGGTGGCACATCACACAGTCACACAGTCAAGTTCCTGCTGTCCTCAGCCATCCTGGCTGACAGATGCTGCCACCTCCAAGTAAGGACACCCGATCCCCTCATGAATCCTCTCCCGAACTGCCATGGCTTTCAGCCCAGGATGCTGAAGATTCACGTTACCTTAGAAGAGAGGGCTGGAGGCTGCAGTGGTTCAGGATCTGACCCACAGTGAGATGCGATGGCTCTGCCTTCCAGGATAGTGAGCTCTCTCAACAGGGTGAGGCAAACGGTTGGGAGCAAAATCAGGTTTAGTCACTCAGGTTTTATTCATATCCACACAACTGCCAGAGCCCTGAAATATTATCACAGAAGCAGTGACTGCAGCTACAGGAGGCACTGTATTGACCAAATTTATTATCTGTGATTTCTGGTATCAATGCTGCGTATTTAATATTCCCCTAACGCGCTTGCTTTGAGAGCATTTTCAGCTGGATTATATTTTTAAAGACAAATTCCATGGAGATGTTTGGGCAGAATAATGCAAAATAAACTATCCCCATTTTCCCACCAACTGTGGCTTTCACTGAGGAGAAATGACTTGGATTGTCCTTATAGAAACTGGTTCTAGTTTGACATCAGCTATCATCCCCTGCCCAGCATAGGGGAAGAGCTGTTTGTCATCAGTTTAAATATTTTTCTCTAAATTGTTAAACTGTGCATTTTGGGACATGACAGCCTATCTTAACCATAAGAAGGTATGAAAGGAAACCCAGTCATGGCATCACGATCCTGTCTCAGCTACAGTCATATACAATAGAGACACCTTTCTTCAAAAAGAAAAATGGTCATACCAACATAGTTTTTTCTCCACAGCTTTGTTCACATTGGATGGAAAAAGGTCATTTGTGAGCTTCTCCCTGTTATTGAAAGTGACTCACTAATTTCACCTGAATTTTCCCTCTAGTTGTTTCCTGTTATGCTGAGAGAAGACTTAGTGAGTAAGAGTTTCTAAAAATGCTGAGGGCCTACAGCATGGGATTGAAATGGAATTACTGAAGCAAGTTTCACTGTTGCTGCTAGGCTTGCCTTCCAATAGCCAAACCAGAAATGGGAAACATTGATGGAAGTGCAGTATATGAGGTGTGCTGTCATAGCTTAGGGAGTGAGCTTCAACCAGGCAGATGTTAGGACAATGAAAAGATGCTGGCCCCCATAGAGAAGAAAAACCTACACAGCTGGTAAAGAAGGGTATGTTTCTGAGCCCAGTGCATACTTAAACACTTATTACATGTGATAATGCTTGTTTGAGCAAAATGATAGTTTGCCCTGCAGAAACATGTTACAGAAGTGCTTCCAAGAACCAGCAGCAGGAACAGACTGGAGGGATGGCCACCTGGGGGGTTTCAGTCACCCAAACTCACAGGCTTTCAGTCACCCAAACCAGTCCAAACTGTGTGAGAACCGGGTGCTCTCCATCTAGGAGTGAATGCAGAGAGAAAGCATAGACTTGGATAAACTCAAACAGAATGACACGTTTTATACGTTCATTTTGGTATATGCATTTAGATGGATGGGTGTCATTTCCAATACAGAAAACACAAGACTCAAACAATAACGTGATTAGAAAATGCAGTATAGATAACGAAAAATAAAGATAATTACTCATAGACCCTCTGCAAACGTACTCAGAGAACAGGAACACGAGCTGGCTTCCCCAGATATTTTAGCCCCTGATAGTGAAGTTAGTTGTTTGGGTGACTGTGCAAGGGAAAACTTCAGAGGGGCCTCAGTATGGTGGCAAATCCATCTCATGATGTATTAATTAGAATGGGATTAATGAAAACTATGTAAGAAAAGTTAAGGACAAACTGTCCTGGTTTTGGCTAGGATAGAGTTAAATTTCTTCCTAGTGCTGCGTTTTGGATTTAGCATGAGAAGAGTGCTGATAACACACTGATGTTTTTAGTGGTTGCTAAGTACCTAGCTAGTCAAGGACTCTTCAGCTTCCCATCCTCTGCCAAGTGCACAAGAGGCTGGGAGGGAGCATAGCTGGGACAGCTGGCCCATCTGGCCAATGGGGTATTCCATACCATATGACATCATGCTCAGTATATAAATGAGGGGCGTGGTCCAGGAAGTAGGCAATCACTGTTTTGGGCATTGTTCGGCGAGCGGTGGGCAACTGCATTGTGCATCACTCATTTTGTATATTCTAGTATTATTATTATTATTATTATTAATTATTATTATTATTATTCCTTCCTTTTCTGTTCTATTAAACTGTCTTTACCTCAATCCATAAATTTTACTTTTTTTCCGATTCTGCCCCCATGCCACTGCGGGGGTGGGGGAGGGGGTGAGCGAGCAGCTGTGTGGTGTTTGGCTGCCTGCTAGGTTAAACCACAGCACAAACACAGCTCTTCTAAAGATATTCATTCTCGTAGGATTAGGTAGGGTATTTTTGACTTAGCACCTGTTTTTGTACTAAGACATTCCAATTTTTTCACTTTAAGTTTTGGCCTTCCATGAGAGCAAATACTTAGCTTTAATTGCAATATTTAGTTGCAAAGGTAAACATTGCTTACTCGCACTTTCAGTTGTTTTAAGTGGTAACATCATGATACAAAACTACTACTAAGACATGTATGTTAAATGTTTTTTATTTCACTGTCACATTTCACAGTTTAGTGGAAGAAGGGAGCTAAAATAGCTGCACAGTCATCCCTAGTACTGAACTGTGTGTATCCTATAAATATGTCTTGTCTCTGCCAAAGGGTTTTTTTTTCCCTAATAGTTTGTCAGAAAAGGTAAAATTCATGTTGCAGAATAGAGACTCATAAGACTTTGTGCTATTTTCTTCCCAGTTAAGCTATATTTTGGCTTACCTGAAAATTACAAGGTGTCCAGACCTTGTGCCCTTTTTCACAGTGACTAATGTAAAAAAAAACAAAGGGAAGAGAATCTGTGTGTCTGTGGTATTGGTGAATTGTGTTTTCCTGTTGTCAGACTAGAATCTAAAATAATTTTCTAGTGCATGCGGTGTTTAGCCAGTATTATAGACCTGTCCCTATTGCATGCCTAGTAAGTAGCACTGGATGAAACCTCTCTGGTCAATATGGAAAACACTTCACACATCAGCTATTGACCATTCAATGCAACCATGCAGAAAAGCATTTTCTGCCATTGATCAACAATAATTCCTGGCATTTACAAGGCACCTTTCATCTGAAAGCCTTAAATTGCTCTGCAACGATAATAAATTCTCAGAGTACCCCTCTGAATTAGGTGATATAGTGTTTGATTTACAAATGAGCAAAGTAAAACATACAGGAGTAAGATAATTGTTCAAGGTCAAATAACGAATTTTTGCCAGAGCCCAGAAAAACATCTAACCTTACAGCCTTTCAGATTTGTGGAAAATAGGTGTAAACTTTGTTACCAAAGCAGATTTGTATCTGCCGTTCACTTACTCTGCACAGATGTTAGCCTGTCTGTAATGACAACATAAGACAGCGAAGAACCATGTTTCCAAGCAGTCGTGTGACAGATTAGGAGAGGACAAGGAATGCTTGAAGTGTGGAAAACTTTTTTTAAGTTCTGAATCACCGCTAGCTTTTGAATGAAGAGCTCTAATGCAGAGACACCTTAGCACGTTCCCGTATTCTAGTTCTGCTGTTACTTGGCAGTAAAAGGCACACTCTGTTCTGAAGAAGGATGTAATAGGCTGCACATGAACTATATACACAGAGGAGACCTCAGTTTCATGGCAAAAATTCTCTGTACAGATGTCTCTGAGAACAAAATTGGCTTCAAAATGTGTAGACCTGTGAAGAACAGGGTATAAATACCTAGACAGATGTCAGGGTATGCATTTACAATCCAGTTCAGAGCCATGGGATGAGGCATAGCTTCTTTAGACTTGCAAAGAAAGATAATCTGCATAGTATAAATACTATAAAGATTTTTGGTTATTTTATCACCCTTACTTTTATTATTACAAGTGAAGAACTGTCGTGATTGATAGATTTTCAACCCTCTTCTACAGGCAAATCAGATCGCAAATTATATCTAAGCCCCAGTAACAATATACACAGTTAAAAAAAGATCCTCTCCTGTATACTCTGTGTCTTGTACTACTCTTTTAGCTACTCTTGTATTACTCTTTTAGCTACTCTTGTACTACTCTTTTAGCACTTCAGTACCTTATGGTTTTAAGTCTGTGCTTTTAGACCTGTTTCACACCCCCAGGTTCTAAATCCTATGTCATTCTTCTTCTTGAATTTTTTTAAAAATGTATTTATACAGCAAAAAGATATTTATGGTTTAACATTTTAATAATGCTGTAGTCAGGCTTTATTAGTGCTCCTCTGCTACATTTTGTATGAGATATAAAAGAGTAATGAAGAGAATATCATTGTGGGATTTTAGGCTTATGAGCTTAATGTATTATGATATAAAAAAATGTATTATCTAACGGTGCCTTTCTCACAAAGGCAAATGAGAGCACCATAGATACGACAATATAAAGCAGGAGTCAAACCAGCGAAAACATTCTGTAACTGCAAAAACGTTTTTTTAAAAGAGCTTTAGGATTACTAATCTTGGCTGTATGCATATTACACAGCCTGTAAGAACAGAAATGACAAAACTAACCAGAACCAAACCTATTTTCCCGCTCGATGTAATTTGACCCCCGAATCCGCAGCAGGTAGCTTGCCCATCTGGATAGTGTGTGTGACAGGATGTAGGAAATAACCAGTTCAGTCGGGTGCAAATGGTTGGAAGGAATCCCTTCCAGACGTCCTCAGAGCTGTTAGGGGGTTTCAAACATTCTTGCAGCTGAGAGCGAAAACCTTACAAAAACTGTCTGGATTTCTTCCCATGCTCTCTTTGGTACCTAGTAGGCATGAAGATAACTTCCAAAGAAAACTGGACAGACAGTACTTAGGCTGGAACCAAATCAACATTACATGTACAGGGGAGCTCTCCTTTTGCTCTCATTCCAAATTATAATGAACTTAATTAAGCTGAAGTATCTCCCAAAACCTAAATGATACTAAATATTCATTTCAGGAGCACTGATACTGGTATCTCCAAAAAGTGACATGTTCCTCCAAAGCTGCTAGCAAAAAATCTGCTTTCTCTTCAGTAGGCGGCTGCCTGCCTCAGAGCAGCCCGGAAAAGCCTGCGGGTCCCGGGCACCGGCCGGCTGTGGGAAGGCAGGAGGGCAAACGGGCAGAGAATCAGAGAGCTCTCCACCGCAGACCTGGCAAAACAGCCCCGAGCCTCCCGGCGAGAGGAGGGCGGCCGCCTTGCCCTGCCCTGCCCTGCCNCCCCCCTGGCCCGCCGCGACCCAGAGCCGCCCCGGAGCGGTGCCGCGGCACCAGCGTCCCCGAGCAGCAGCACTCGGTGCCCGGCCGGGCTCGGCACCCGCCCCCGCCGCCCCGGGGGGGNGTGCTAGCTTTCCGCCAGCTGCGGCCCTCTGCTTTGAAGTCCGCCCGCGGACTCCTCCCCAGGCCGCCGCCGGGGCTCCGAGGCCCGTTAGCGCCCGTTGCGCCGCCGCCCGGCGCTCTCAGCGGAGGCGGCGCCCCGGCACCACCCTCGCCGAAGCCGTCGGGGAGCGACCGGGCTCCAGCGGCGGGCGGCGCAGGCGCCGACGGGGCGCGGGGGGGGGGNGCTGCGGCCCGGCAGCCCGCGGGGAAGCGGTTCGAGGGAGGAGGAATAAATGTTTCCTCTTGGCGTTTTGCTGGCACTGGCCTGCGGCTGGCCTGCAGGTCGGGCCTGGTCTGATCCAGCCCCGCGCTCCCTGGGTGGCCTGGGGTTTATTTTGAAAGCAAACGGTCTGTCTTCTCCAATGTGTTGGCCAGGCGGTGGGAGGAATGTTTACAGGTAACATACAGAGGTCGTTTCGTGTCACATTTTTGCCCTTCTTCTGTGCCACCCACCTTTGTCAACAGCATGCGTGCATTCTTGAGGACTGGTGTGATTGTTTTAAAACAGTTTACAAAACCTTTTATGTGTGGACTTGTCACCTGATATGTTGAGGATTGTAAGAATTGATTTTTCAGCCTACGNCCTCCCCTCCGCCTCCCCTCAGAGGGGCCCGAGCCGCCCCACGGCTGCGCACCCCCCCCTAGCGGGGGCGCCAGGGGGCGGTGCGCGCGAGCGAGCGCGGGGCGTGAGGGGGGAGGTGCGGCGGGCGCGCGCGCATTACCCGGCATGCAGCGGGCGGCGGGCTCGCACCAAGATGGCGGCGCCTCTGGAGGAGTACGAGAAAGAAGCGGGCTGCGTCCCCATCCTGCACCCGGAGGTGAGGGCATCCCGGGCGGCGGCGGTGCGCGGGCTCGNGATGGTACTCTCTTTCCTTAAACAA
Organism: Pelecanoides urinatrix; assembly: GCA_013400755.1. Classification (NCBI taxonomy): domain Eukaryota; kingdom Metazoa; phylum Chordata; class Aves; order Procellariiformes; family Procellariidae; genus Pelecanoides; species Pelecanoides urinatrix. The sequence continues at coordinate 59,024 of VZTQ01012252.1, forward strand.
CATCTTAAAGACACTTTTAGTTTTCTTGATGACTGAAGAGGCTCTGTAGGCCTCTATGTGTGATTGTGTATCCTACCCACTTTTCTCTACCTCTCCAAACTACGCTCGCTTACGACTTTAAAATAGACCTATCTGTTTTGAAGGTTAAGTAGCAAAGTGATGCACCCCAAATAAGTGTCTTGATTTTTTTTTTTTGGTTTGTTTGTTTTTTGAAGTGATGTGTGAAGACTGATGCTCCATGATTCTTCAGACTAACTGGAGAATTACGCTCATTTTCAGTGCCTAATGGTTTTCAGAAATGACAGAAGTTTTCAGTAATGGTCCAGACTGTTGCATGTTGATGTTCTTTGAAAGAAAATGTTCTTAACTTGTGGAAACTTTAGATGGGCAGTCTAAAACTATAAAATGGAGTAAAAAGCATCTACCAGCTGTTAGAAAACCATTGTGTTTTAAAAATTGAGAATTAGTATTTGTTAAATTAACTTTGAGTAACTACTATATAGTGAACAAAAATGTCTCAATTTAAATGGGTGATTTTCGCTAGTTAAGCAATCTGGTAGAATTTTATACTGTTCCTTTGATGTATAAAGCTGAGTGTGTGTACAAAAGGTGGGGAAGGAAGTTAATAAATATTGTGTGCTGTAACACCAACCTGAATCTTTTTAATATGCAATAAATATCACTTGTTTAACCAGTCTTGAGGGTTTTTTATTTTATTTTCCTGGAAATGCTGAGTATCTGACAATATCTTATTAACAAGGTAGTATTTACATGGATTTCAGTGGGTGTTCCCTTAGTCCTTAAAATCCCTTTGTGCAGATAAGCTTAAAGATAAAAAGAGAAGGATGTTTTTAATGATGGTGGTGAAGACTGGCTGTTAAAAAGAGCACTTCTGGAGTGTCTGTTAAAAGCTTGAGGATTCTGTACCATATCAGAGCTCTATTGTCACAGACCTGCCCACTGAACAATGTAATGCATCTGTGTTCAGTCATTTTTGAAGGTCAGGGGCCTTAATACTCAGTGATTTCCACTTTTTAAGAAAATATCCCATGTCCTTATGTAAGTAGTGATGGTGGAGCATATAATCAGTTCTTACATTTGTACATGTATAAAACTGATGCTTTTTATAGGACTGTCAAAATCTTTCCCAGTTTCTTATGTTTCGTGCTACTGTTATATGTGTCATGCATCTTTTTCAGATATTTTTTCTGTGCTTTTATTTTTTTAAATGAGACTTTTGCTTCTTACTGTCTTTTTGTTTTGACTAATTTGGATTACTTTCAAAGTTTTTTGGGGGGGCTTTTTTGGAAGGGAAGTGTTTTTTTTATATGGGCTCTGCATTTTGCCATGAGATATTATGAAAACAGTATTAATGTTGTAGGAAAGATGGTATTGGGAATAGTGAAAAATTATTTAAATACTGAAGTGCTGGAAGATCTATTTTTTTGTGAAAGGCACAGCTTAAAGTGATTCAAGAAATTTTAGTAAGAAGAGGTAGAAACACTGCTGAAATGTGAATGCTCTAGGAAATTGATGATGGGACTGCTTTTGGTGGGTTTTGTGTGGTATTGTGCTGACCAAATTCATGGGCTTCCCTCCCTCTCTCCCACCCTCCCACATGAAAGCAAGCCGAACTTACGTAATAGACTCTTGTTTCAAGGGATATTTATTCTTTCTTCTTACCACAACTTCAGTTTAGTATGACAGTGTAGATCCCACTGTTTTCTACTAGCTTTGTTGTAAGATTACTAGTGGAACAGCAAAGCTTATAAGTATCATTGTAGTGGTGAAGTACAACAAGTAACATGAATTGCTCATGTAATACTCATAGAATATTCTTATACTATATGCTAAATGGATGGAGAACTGCTGGTTAACTGATATATCTTGGAAATAGTTGCTAGAGAGAATTATTCCTGAATGTAATTGTTCCTGAAAGTCTTAGAGGTGTTAATCTACTGGACTTGAGACTTTTTTCATCGGTGATTTGGAAGTAATAACAAAATTGTCATTAATAAAACTTGCAGATGAAGATGAATAGGTACTAAGCAGGGAGGACAGAACAACTGTACAAAAACATCAAAAACATCCAGAATTCATGTAAAGTTATGCTAGTAGAACAAAGTGCACCTTAGTGCAGCCATATTTGAAGTAATGCATTGAAGATAAGCAACATAGGCATGGGATTGTATCCTGAAATTTATTTACTGGTAGTATATAAATATGAACAAGCAGTTCAGCAGAAGCTCCTGGTATAATGCTTTGATTAAAAAATATGTAATATATTCTTTGATTTTTTTTTTTAAAAGGTGGTTTACTGATTAGGAACAGGATGATGATTTTTTGGCTGAGCATGTGGTAATACTAATGATGAAGTTTTGTCTTTAAAAGTCATTGTTAAACAATGAAGAGTGTGGGAAAGAGTTAAGAATTATTTTAATAATGCCTTAAGGTGAAAGGCTTGAAAAAACCCTGTTCACATTATCAGAAATACTGAGAAGCACCTTTTTTGCCCCATGTAGATACTTACTTACTGAGATGCAGTGCTTTATTCTGTTTATACTTAAAAAGATCCCAGTGGCTGGAAAGTGAAGCTGAATGGGATCAAATTGAAAGGCACAACTGTTAAGTGGTGAGGGTCAGTGAACATTGTAACAAAGAAAGGAGGGCAATGGTGGATTGTCCAGCTCTTGATGTTTTCAGCTTGAGTTTGGGTTGTCTTTCTAGAGACCAAATGCAAGCTTTTGAATTCTGCACATGGATAACTGAGTGGTGTTTCAAATCTGTGAATATAGAGGAGTGTAGACTGTGTTGGGGTGACTCTGATTCTGTGAGTGAAATGTCACCTCTTTCGTATCCATGAATTCTTCAGCAGGATTGTGAAGTGCATGTATGACCAAAGAGAAGGAGTCCTGGTCCTGTGGGTGTAGATCTCGGGGTGGACGTGGCATTGGCTGCCCTATGGTGTGATAGGTAGCTGCATTATAAGAGATGCAGAGCACACCAGGGTGGCACAGTAACGCTGGACTGAGTAGTCCCTGCTGCTTTGTTTCCTTCTCCCAATGTTCGGGTTTCTGGAGACAGTTACAATGCCAAGCTCTGCTTCCATTTATACAGTGTAGCCCTAGCGTGGGAATGCTACTCATACTGTTTGTACTTGTTTGTTACTTTGACTAAATGATTTTAATAGGCCTTCTGACTTTAAATTCCTTGGATCTTCTAAGCAAGAACAACTTCCTCACTGTTCTGTGGTAGATGATGATAGGCTTGGATGTTTTATTTTGAAATCCAAGAATGGGGGGAGGGGAATCTTTAGGAAATGGATTTTGTTTGTATTGCTCCTTTTTGTTTGGAAAATATTCTTGGTGTGTGGCCTGATATGGCCTTAACTGCCAAAGGTATGCTGCTCACCGCTGCATTTCTTCCTAAATGGTAAGAACTATTACTGGGGAGAAAGATTCTGTTTTGTTACTGCTATGGAGTGCATTCACCAGTGTCATTATGTTGTGTGGGATATGTTTGAGAGATGGAAGTTATTGGTTATTACAGATCTCTTTTGGCATTAGAGAAGTCTTGGCTGTGGAAGTTGGGTGTTTTTTTTCTGGTTTGGTTTTGTTTGTTGGGTTGATTTTTTTGTTTTGTTTGTTTGGGGTTTTTTTTTGGCTTACTCTGAAGTCAGAGAAAAATCTTCCTGCAAAGTTGGAAGAAAATTCTAAGAGTTATGGGCTTTGACAGGAATTTCACTAGCTGGAAGCCTTCATTTTTATCTTTATTTTGCTCCCTGTGGTTCAATTTGTAACTACCTAGGAAGTTAGAGGCATGATATCTCCTTGTGTTCCTTGGTGACGAACAAGAATAACGCTTGTTCATCTCTAGTTTTTAATGCATGCAAGATAGACCACATTAACTTTCTTTATATTCTAATTTCTTAATCAAAATATCAGACGATACTAAATCAAGAAAATAGGTAAACTTATTGTAGGTAGCTTTGGCTCTAATTTCTTCTGTTTGAAGTATCCGTGAAAGGCCTGATTGTACAGTCTGACCTTATTTCCTGTGGAATTCTGTTGATATTGTTGAGGCTGTATTGGGGTGCAGATTGTTCTCGATTGTCCTGTAAAGGTAAGGGACTTACTCTGTATTTAGTCAGGATCACTCTAGGGTCTAAGCTTACGTTGTGAGCTCATTTAAAGATCAGTTATTGTTTATTTAAAAAGGAGGATGGAACCACGAAGTCTCAGGCAAATTAGCATGCTTAATATTGAAAGTTGAGTCTTGCTTCGTGTATCATGGTTAGCTTCATAGTTTGAGGCCAGAGGGGACTGCAGATCTAATCCAGCCTTCTAATGCAGACATTGAGGGTTTTTTAATGAACTAATTCTTTTGATAGCCAGGATACTACTTATAAAGTCAAAAAGAAAATAAACAAAATCCTACAGTAACAGATAATATTGTATAGCTGGGAAAATTGCCCCCAGATTTAATTAGTCTGTTTAAGACTTAAACCTGTTTCTAGTCTGAATTTAATTTGTTTTTGTTTATTACATCTTGAGAGATATCTATCCAAATATAGGTCTGTCTGTATTTATTTAATATGCTGATGGTTATCAGATCCCTACACTGGTGTTATGGTCCTACTGACCCTTTTGAGTCTCTCGTTAAGACATGTTCTTTCATTCTTTCAGTGTTCTCATGGCGTTGCTCTGAGTGCAATAGCTGTTGGAGTAGTGAACTTGAGAACTGAGTGCTATTCTAGTAGTCACACCAGGGCCAGTTGCGGTAGTAAAGCAACTTCCACATTCTTACTTGGCATTCCCCATTTGTATAGACCATTGTACTGGTCTCGTTGGGAACTGCATCACGCTGGAAGCTTGTGCCCAGATGATAACCCACCTCCAAGTCTTTTCAACGCTTTCTAGATAGTTTCCAGGATGAGTCTTCATTTTAGATAGGACTTTGCTTTTGTTGGTATTTAAAAAAATGTTACTCTGGCCTGTCCCAACCTCCCCTAAGTAATGTAAGCTACATTGTATCAGAAACAGTATTATTTATCTGCCTTTCTCCTCCCACTGTAAAACTTATCTCTAACTGTTGTTTACTCCTAGGTTGCAGACAACCATNTATTAACTATCTTCTAATTTCTTAATCAAAATAACATACAATGATAAATCAAACACTTTAGACATTAACTATATTTGACCATTACTACTTCTTTACCAACTGAAAGTGCTGGGTTTATTTTTCTGTGAAGCCGTGGTACTTTGCATTAGTAGTCTTTCATTTTTTGTAAATTCTGTATCAAACCTAGAAAAGCCAGCAATAACTTAAAATGCTAACCATTTATAACCCATGTTATCTTTTATCCAGATCACTGGAGTTTCTTCAGGCTTAATGAAAAACAGGGTTGACATCTTTTGGACTATATGGTTGGCCTAAAAAACCTGTACTTTGAATAATACTTGTTATATTAGAAAGCATTTTATCATGGCAACAAGATATGATTTAAATTTTCTGGCTTTTTCTGCAGCTGTTTTTGTTCTGCACTTATTGAACGTTTTCAAATTTTGTGGTTTTGTATTTTATTGACAGTTCTATCATTCTTATGTTGTAATCTTGACAACTTTTGTCCATTTCTTTTGTTGTTAGGATGCTGCTTGCCCTTCTAGGGATAGGGATATCTCGTATACTTTTGCTTGCCTTTCAATTTTCCATATTTTTCTAATTTGTCATGCTCATTGTCAATGCTTCTCTTGCCATTTTTGCAAGATTTTTTTTTTTACAGTTGTTCTCATTTCCCTTGTAAACTATGCAGTTTTCCACCACTCTGGGCTTTTTCGCAGTGGTAACATTGTGGCTTCTTAGGCATCTAGGCATCACTTAAAATAGATTCCAACTATTTACAGTTTTTCTTCTACATATCGTCTTCTGATTTCGGCAGTAATTGATTTTTAACTTTCTGAAACAGGCCCTTTTAAAGCATCAGGATAAATGTTTGGTTTGACCTGAAAGTGTGTTGACTCAGTTTGCCTTTACTTGTTAAGCACAGACTTAATTTCTCTCAGATTTCACAGAATTTTAGTCTTTCAACAGCATTTGTTTCACTGTTTACCTCTTTGCTCAGGAAAGTAATGAGACATTATAAATGTGGAAGAGGGTTACATTTTAACTTTGCAGAATCCAGTTTATGGAATTAAAGAGGGAAACGTTTGCTGTTTGCTTGAAAACTGGGTAATACTGCCATTGATACTGACATATTTAGATGGGAGCAGCCTCAGTAATTGATATTTCAGCATGCACCCTGTCCTCTACTGCTTTTCAAAGACAGTATGAGGTAAAGATTTGACTTTCATAGCATCTTGTAGTTGAAAGAAACACTAGGGTCTGTTACATATGAGACTATAGAACAAATTCGAAAGCTTTTTCTGAAGTTGGAGGGAGTCTGGCTGAATTGAACCCTCAGGCTGTCATGCCCAGTACGTGGTGTAACATTAGACTACAATTTGTCTTGTGCAATTTTGAAATCTAGTAGTTTCTTCCTACACTTGTAGCATGCCCTGAGGCCTTTAGAAGTGTTTCCTTGATTGTCTCTGCAAGGGGGGGAGGTATCAAAAATAGAGGGTAGTGGGAATGCTGTGGTCAGAGCTTGGAAGGCTGCTCAAGACCAGGGGAAGATGAGGATGACTCAAGAAGGAGGGAGTGCAGTAACAAGAAAGGGAGGACATCAGAGCGTGCTTTGAAAACACTTGTATTGCTGGCTTTGAAGGATGTGGTTTTGCAATTGAGTTTAAGCTGGTCTAAAGCCACGGTGGAACCTGGACACAGTCCCTTACCCTTCCTGGGATTAGCTCTTGCAATTGTATAGCCAGTAAGTGAATTGGGGTACTTCTTGCTTTGTGAGTCTGTGACCTGATCTAACTGAAACCATTACTGTGCTGTTGTGAGAACTGGTAAGAGGCAATTGAGAATGTGCAGCCAGAACTGTGAGTGTAACCACCCCTTCTGATGGCAGGTCAGTTTTAGCTTGACTTAAGCTGATTGTGAAACCTACCTTTAAACGCTTCCAGCTGCACACATCTGCCAGAGATACTTGTGTGGTCCCAGGATGAGCCAGTTCAGGGAAGTAAATCAGAAGAAAATGCATCCACTAAAAAAAAAATGTGAATAACTTTCTGCCAGTTCACTAAACCTACTCATTGTAGGATGAAGTGTACTACAGTACTGACAGAAGGTGGAGGGTGAGCTGGTGTGACCAGTTAGGAAAGTTAGGAGTTGGATAGAATGGGACTGTTCTTAATTGTCAGACCACAGATTTACTAAGCTGTCTTTCATATGCTGCAGAAAATTGACTATCAGCATGACTAGAAGCACCTTTCATGCANAAAATACAAAAATACAAGCTCTGTAGGGTGCTTAATGTCCTCTTAATAGTATTTTCATATTGATGCTCCCCTGAGGTTTTAAAAATGTGAGCTACAGAAAAGAGCAAGAGAGGGTTTTTTTGGCCAGCATAGTCCTTAAGTAGGACAATATGTATAATAGTCACAAAAAAAATCATAAGTATAAGTCTTGTTCATCTCTAGTTTTTAATGCATGCAAGATAGACCATATTAACTATCTTCTAATTTCTTAATCAAAATAACATACAATGATAAATCAAACACTTTAGACATTAACTATATTTGACCATTACTACTTCTTTACCAACTGAAAGTGCTGGGTTTATTTTTCTGTGAAGCCGTGGTACTTTGCATTAGTAGTCTTTCATTTTTTGTAAATTCTGTATCAAACCTAGAAAAGCCAGCAATAACTTAAAATGCTAACCATTTATAACCCATGTTATCTTTTATCCAGATCACTGGAGTTTCTTCAGGCTTAATGAAAAACAGGGTTGACATCTTTTGGACTATATGGTTGGCCTAAAAAACCTGTACTTTGAATAATACTTGTTATATTAGAAAGCATTTTATCATGGCAACAAGATATGATTTAAATTTTCTGGCTTTTTCTGCAGCTGTTTTTGTTCTGCACTTATTGAACGTTTTCAAATTTTGTGGTTTTGTATTTTATTGACAGTTCTATCATTCTTATGTTGTAATCTTGACAACTTTTGTCCATTTCTTTTGTTGTTAGGATGCTGCTTGCCCTTCTAGGGATAGGGATATCTCGTATACTTTTGCTTGCCTTTCAATTTTCCATATTTTTCTAATTTGTCATGCTCATTGTCAATGCTTCTCTTGCCATTTTTGCAAGATTTTTTTTTTTACANGTTTCTTCCTACACTTGTAGCATGCCCTGAGGCCTTTAGAAGTGTTTCCTTGATTGTCTCTGCAAGGGGGGGAGGTATCAAAAATAGAGGGTAGTGGGAATGCTGTGGTCAGAGCTTGGAAGGCTGCTCAAGACCAGGGGAAGATGAGGATGACTCAAGAAGGAGGGAGTGCAGTAACAAGAAAGGGAGGACATCAGAGCGTGCTTTGAAAACACTTGTATTGCTGGCTTTGAAGGATGTGGTTTTGCAATTGAGTTTAAGCTGGTCTAAAGCCACGGTGGAACCTGGACACAGTCCCTTACCCTTCCTGGGATTAGCTCTTGCAATTGTATAGCCAGTAAGTGAATTGGGGTACTTCTTGCTTTGTGAGTCTGTGACCTGATCTAACTGAAACCATTACTGTGCTGTTGTGAGAACTGGTAAGAGGCAATTGAGAATGTGCAGCCAGAACTGTGAGTGTAACCACCCCTTCTGATGGCAGGTCAGTTTTAGCTTGACTTAAGCTGATTGTGAAACCTACCTTTAAACGCTTCCAGCTGCACACATCTGCCAGAGATACTTGTGTGGTCCCAGGATGAGCCAGTTCAGGGAAGTAAATCAGAAGAAAATGCATCCACTAAAAAAAAAATGTGAATAACTTTCTGCCAGTTCACTAAACCTACTCATTGTAGGATGAAGTGTACTACAGTACTGACAGAAGGTGGAGGGTGAGCTGGTGTGACCAGTTAGGAAAGTTAGGAGTTGGATAGAATGGGACTGTTCTTAATTGTCAGACCACAGATTTACTAAGCTGTCTTTCATATGCTGCAGAAAATTGACTATCAGCATGACTAGAAGCACCTTTCATGCACTTCCTAGTTCTGGTAGATGAACTAGCCTGCGTTTATCATGAGTGGGAATGAGAGTTTGCTTAGCTGGCTATTGATTTGAAGCTCCATTTGCTGGTTCAAGGTTGTGGTGGGAATGGTGAATTGAAGTTTTCCATGAGAACTGAGCGCAACTTGTACTAACTTTCTTTTCTCCTTAGCAGATATAGAAAAAAAAAACAAAAGAGGGTCCATAGCTAGACTGACTGCTCAATGTGTCATGTGCACTTGCCAGTGCTCTAACTCTTGATGTAATTTTTTCACTGTTCCTCAGAGACGAGTTAGCTATAAACTCACTAAGCAGCATAATTTACATTTGAGTGTGGCTTTGGCAAATACTTGCTGAAAAAAGCAGAACCTTCAGTATACTTTTTTTGAATGTGTAATGTTACCAGGTTTGAAAATTGAATGAAGAATCTTGATCTTTGAAAAAGAATTTTCAGAATATCCTTTTCTGGGAATTTTAAAAAGAGGAGTTGTTTTTTCTCCATGTAGCTGAGGATCAGGATTGATCTAGATACATGCTTAGGTGCATTTTTTAAGTGTAGCACTTTAAAAGAGTGAAATGCATAATTGGTTTTAAGTTACTCATGTGGTACTGACTGCTAATGCTAGGTCTCTCAGGGATATTTTTTTTTTTTTTTTTAATGCTGAGAGGTCTGCAAGCTCATATACTCTGAGACCTAGACCTGTTTAAATCACTTGGAAAAAAATATAGTTTTTATTCTGCTGAAATCCTGAAATTTTGGCTGAGAACACAATGCAACACTCCTTGAAAAGAAAGCCAAAAAAGATGTATGTACATATTAATGTAAGTTGCTGACTAAAACAAAACTTTAAGCTTTAAGCCATAGTATTTTAAACTTTTAATTTTTTTAACCTTTACAAATGCTATAACTGCAGCTGTTTTAAATAATACTTGCTGGTGACACTACTTGTGCAAATGCAAGGCCTCTGAAAAGCCTACTTGTGAAGCTGTTACTTCCTAAAGTATAACACTGTTCAATTTAGGAGCATCTGTAAGTAAATGACTAGAAAGCAGTCCATTGGTTGTGGATTTTTGCTTTGAAGAAATGAAACTTACTCATTACCAGCTGTGCCTTAAATCACATGATCTCTGACCTCTGCATAGAGTGGTTGGATTAAGGGTTATAGTTGAGCATCTCTAACCTGTTATGTAAAAAATTAGATTTGAAGAGTACGTGGGATTATTCTCTCTGTGTGATGGCTGACTGTTGCTTGTGGGTGGAACTCTGTATCAGCAAAAGGACTACTTTATTGTGTTTGAGATGAGGCTTTTCTCAATCTATTTGGCTGCTTTTTAAAGAAAGCATTATCAACTTGAACTGTAATTTGCTTTCAAAAAAAATCAGAGTATTAGGCACAGGTTTTTTTTTTCTATTGTGTATGTATTCTATGATTAGCTTCTCCAGGAATTTTCATAAATGCATCTTTTCTATTGGTGTGCCAAGAAACTGCGCAAATAGGCTAAAAATTTAGGAGGGAAACCAAACAGCCTTCACAGGGTGCTGTCTAATGTGAAAAATAATGGGAAACGGTGACAGAATTGGCATTGAGTGGGAGTTTTTTTTGTCATGTCATACTCGTTTTGTGTAATTTAATGCTATAATAGGGGGCAGGGAGAATCCCAGCATAAACTGTAAGGGTCAAAGTAAGGCAAGCCTGATAGAATATATTTACAAGCCAAACACTGAACTGTTTTTTTGATATATCGTATGACCAGTTAAAATTAAAAAAAAAAAAAAGTGGTATTGCACACTTTTTTCATGGAGAATGTAATCTGGTTTAGATGGAGGTTTTCTAGCATGTATTAGCTAAACTGAAGGTGTATATGCATCTCATCCCAGTTGAGACAATCTTACGACTCATAGCTGCTGAAGGCTCTGGCTCCTCAAACTGATGAACCTATACAGCCCTGCAGAATTCTTTTTTTTTTCTTTTCTGGCTAGGACTTCTTGCGAATATAAGAAGGATCAGACTGCTCCCACTTGATGACAGTCAACAGTTAGTCAGATTAGCTGTTACTGGTTTCACCCTACATTTTACTGCTGTTTCTGGAGAAGAAAAAGCTACTCTTCTTGTGCCTGTAAAGAATTAAATGTGATTATCTCTAAAATTAAGACATCACTTTAGCCTCTGTTCGTGTGACTTCCTTTGTTGCAGAATTAGGTGAAGGGATGGGGGCAGGAAAGTTATCATAGACTTTAGAAGAGGAATTTCCATTAGAAATGTTAAAATCAATACCAGCAGTATCTTTTTTAGGAATGCAATGAATTGATTTGCTTGTACTTATTTTGTGAGCATTTTTCTATTAATGCTAGTGCATGAGTGGCTGGTATTTATGTGTATATAAACTAATGTGGGTGTTTGTAATATGCAAATTACTATAAGTAAATTTGTCTGTCTAGATTCTTGCACTTTTAATAGAAGTAGGAGGAAAATTGGGAAAGCTTACTAAAAAGCACTATATTCTAACAAATGAAGAACAGAAATTGAACATGCAAATACAGGGGAAGGATTTCTTTAGTGTTAACCTCCAATAATCCCTGTTAAATATCACACACATACATGAGGATTATTTTATTATTTAGCTTCCCTGAAATAGTATGCTTAGTTGCAGTCACCTCCAATTTTATCATGATTCTTTTGATTGCAGCCAGGTATGGAAATAGTATAGTCCTCAATTAAAAAAATGAAAGAATATTATGATTTATTCTGTTTTCATTAAGAAACAAAGGCAATAATATGCAATACTTTATTTATATTTTTATTTCAGAACTTGGTAGTATTTTCTCTTTAAGTGTCAATTATCTTGGTCATCATTCAGAATTTAGATTGTCTGACTTTGATCATGGTATCTCTTCCTTGCAGCAATATTGCATAATGTTAAAGGAAAAGCAGTCCTAGCCATCTGTTAATGCCTACCAGAGCCATGTGTAGCAGCTGTAAGCAGCAGTATTTTCCTCCCTTCCTTATGTCCAAGCAGGCATATTGACCTATTCATATCCTCCTGCTATATATAATTGCAAATTATGAAATTGCTATCTCAGAATAATTCCGTCTTGGTCATCTTATTCTTTCATGCATAACTTCCTAATTTTTTTCCTATGAATACTGTTCTCAGAATTCTCCTTAAGCTTATTTCATTTTGGCTTTTTAATTGGAAAAGATTACAAGATTTGAGTACTGAGGGGAAATGAGCATTTCTTTATTTGCGCATTTGGTTATGAGGAGAACTGTTTGGGAATGCTGGTATTGTTAGTGTGCATTCTTGGGAGCTGTGCTTACTTCCCTCCCTCTCCCCTGCACTTCTTCCTTTTTCCTTTGGAGTTATTTTTCATATTTTGCTTTATCTTCTGTTTCCCTATCTTATTGGTCATGTTTTCCAGAGGAGGTTCCCTTTTCTCTTCTACCGTCTTGTTTCTTTTTTCCAAAACACCTTTTTTTAATCTTATTCTCACTCTTCCAAGTTTTTTCCTACCCTGCATTACTTGCGCATCTGTGCAAGCAGTCTGCACATTTTGTGACTAATGAGTAATGACGAACTAGTCACAGATGCATATGAGTGATTAGGGCACTGTCAAAAGATAATCACTGAAGTGGGAAGCTAATTGAGAAAGAGTGACCCTTGGCAGTAACTGGGAACCAAATTTGGCTTTTATAAATAAGTAAAATCTGTCTCTCTTGCAACCTTCTACGCCAACCAACTCTAGCAGTTTCTAGAAGTAGCATCATTTTCTTCATCCTGTCAGCCTGACTTTCTTGAATATTTAAAAGCTGGAGTGTGTTGTTCCATGATTACTTAGTCAAATTAACAATTGGCAGCTGCCAAAATGTTCCTGCAACCTTCTCTTTATTTGCCTTCCCTCTACTAGTGCTCTGGAGCCTGTCTTTTCGCAGGAGAAACAGATTCAACTTGCTGTCCTAGTAAAAGAATCAGTTTGTTCTGTTTCTTGTTTATTTTTTTTTTCCCTTTAATGAATTGAGTGGGCTCGTTGTGACTTCAGCTCCGAGTACCAAAGCTAGCTTGAGTTAGGCAGCAGGAGCACAGAGCCAAGAGCAGTGCGGGAGTGTGGGCAGAGAAATGACCTTTCTCTTCTAGCAATGGTAAACTGCTAATTTGGCTCAAGTCATGCTTGGAAATGGCTCCTTGAAACAGGATGAAGTAAGAGATTTAGCGTTTGCAACCTGCTTATTGTAAATCAGGCCTCTGCTCTACTGCCTTCTGTTTAGTTTCCCTGACTTTCAGCTGGGGAGGAGGCACTGTCAGTAGAGATAAAAATATCAAAAAATAAATGCATTTGGATTTCAGCTAGCTTTTCATCTTTGAATTAGCTGTTAGTGATTTTTAACAATGGATCATCATTGTAAAATTAAATTTTCCTGCAATAAATATTTTCATCATAAAAGGAAAAATATTTTAACACTTAGGAATATTGTTGAAGCTATTTGTGAATGTGGTGTATGTTCTAGGCTCAAAATGTTTTGTTGTTACTTTATTATCAATCTGTCATATGTTTAAAAAAAAATCATAGTATTTTCAAGAATTTGAACTATTTTCCTAAAATTTGTGTGAGGGCATATGAATTTAGAGATTTATTCTTTCCTGCTTTGAGAACTTAAAAGCCAAATGGTGACAGTGAAACTGACAATACACAAAGTTCTGTGAAAGGCATGATGTAAACATGATATAAATAATAATTTTTTACTTTTTTAATGCTTATTCCTATTTCTTTAATAATGGTGGGCAAGTAAACTAGATCAGTATAGGATTTTTAACCAGAGTTCTCTTCTGTCCAACAGGTTGGAGGAAGTAATCTGTATTTTGTGTGTTTTAATCTTCTGTTAAACTCCAAAAATAGATGCTGAATGTCATAGTTACGATTTCTTTCTGGTTTAGCTGCTGATGCAGAATGACTAACATTGGGCAAACTCACCCCTGATGTAACACCACCATAGTCGGTCCTACTGGGGCTGAACAGGACATGGGATGCCTGGGCACAGGCAGCTTTGTTCAGGTAGCCTTCTGCTGACATAGAGCCCTGCCTGCACCTATTATGGCAGCATTTGATGGTTGTGGCTGCGTTGAAGCCATTACATTTGGTAGTAATGCGTATAAAGAGATTGTATTTAATATCCACAGCTTTTTAAATAGCAGTCTTTACTATGCTAAATGTTTAAAAATATAAAACTTGCCAAAGAAGGTGGTGGAAAGGTTAAGTGTTTGCTAGTTGTTAAGCTTTGGCATGGTTTTGTTCTAAGCCATGTCTTTTACATAGCTTATAATGGGTGAATATGTGCAAGCATGTATAGGCTTATGAACAGTTTTGGTGTCTATAAAAGTTTTAAGTGACTGAGTTGAAATCCTTGCATATTTAGGCTTAGCTTTCTCACTTTTGATGTTGGGTTGTCTTACTTCTGAGTCCTTGTTGCAAACTCTGTAATAGTTTAAATATACTGTTGCAGTCCTTGAGACCATACCTGTTTTTTCTGAGTCCTACTTACCAAATAACTACAGAGACACATGCTACTATAAGCCAACATGAAACTGTCAAGCTGCATAGATAATACTAAGTGATAAATTTTGACTTTAAGCTTGGGAATCTGTGTTCAGGCTGCAGAGAACTGACTGTATTGGCTGAAGATTCAGATTTGATATGCTTTCTTGGAATTTGTCTGAAATGCTTTACTTCCAAAACGATAAAAGTTAAGGATACTGTCATTACCTTCAAGTCTTTAGTAAAAGTAGTAGATAAGCCATAGGAGGGGCTGAGGAATATCATCTCTCATTTTTTTGAATTTACATGGTTAATAATTAATACTCAAGATTTTGTTGTATTCCCATAAACCTTTTTGTGAAAGCATTTGTATCTAAGGCTGTGGTTTCATGGTCACTTTAGGCTGACATAAATTTACACTGCTTGTAAATGGACAGCTCTCTTGACTGGCTAGTGTGGGCTCAAGGGAACAGAAGCCTGGTTCATGTGCTTGAAGTGGTCAGGAAAATGCTGCTTAACAGAAATAGTGTTCCCTTGTAAATTAACATCTGCCTGAAAAATAACCCAAGTTTCTCAGTTTGCTTTTAATAATGGTTAGGTAACAAGAAGAGAGAATTTTTCCCCTTCCAGCAGCTGTGAAAGGCTAAGAAATACATTGAACTACTATCTTCTCATCAGGGTGCTCCAGGACAGTGAATTTCTTTTGTCCTGGCCTCTGCCTACTTGACTTATCCTTTAGCTTTTCGGGGTCCAAGCATTCCAATTTGATATGTAAAATCCTACTGCAATTGTGTGGTGTAATAATTGGTGAACAGAGATGGTATAAATCCTGCTTTTTTTTTTCCTGGTATGATGGAAAAGAGAACATCATGTGGCACAAAATAATGAATTTAGTCTTCTCTTATATTTTACTATTTTTTTTAAATTGTAATACCCTCTGATCTCTTTTTCATCATCTTTACGCCACATAACACTGGGAAAAAAAAACGTTTGGTTAAGTTGTTGCCTTCTTCAAATACAGAGTGAAGCTATGTTTCTGGATAGTAAGAGAATTGGTTGTAATGTGCGATTTGGACGACAGCAGATTCCCTGTTACACTTTTAGATTGTCTCTCCTGTAGAGATGGCAACAGAGCAGCCTTCCTGCTGGGCTGGCAATGCTTAACTCATAAGTCTAGTTAGTTTTTCAGGCTTAGAAAAAAAATTGAATGCCACAAAATAACATTGTGGTCACGAAAATATGTACTCTACTGATCATTTAGATGAAATGAAATTGAAAACTTTTATTTTTCATCAGAAAATATGCATAATCTTATGCATAAGAATAAATCTTGAAATTTTGAATTGAAGACTTTTGCTGCACTAATTCTCAGTGTTACTATGTTCTGGTTTTAAAGCTCTAAACACTTGAGTTTCTTGAAAGGTTTTTTTAATGCATAAAATGTCATAAATGTTCTAACTATATAAGTGACTATATTAATTTAGTACAATTTAGAACTACAAAATGTACTTAATGCATTAGAATTTTTCTTAATTTGATTTTTTTCCCTATCTGAAATAGGTACATTGTTTGTAACAAATACAAACATGCTCTACTGAAGTTACTCGGTTTTGAGATTAATACTGAGAGTTTTGGGATTTGCAACTAGACTACCATCTTGATAGTTTACTTGGAGATTATAACTGGTGTAAGTTTTTTAGACTTCTGCTTAAGTGGCACTTCAGTATATTGAAATCTGGTAGTAGATTTTTAAAACGTGGTTTTCAGATTTAAGTCATCTTTTTATCTCACTAAAAGAGATACATAATGCATGTAATAATTTTAGGCTACAAATACTTTTAAAATAACTTTAATGAGAAAAATTTGTAATGACTGATCTGATTACCAGCATCCAGTTATCAGGAAGGCATTTGTTTATACAGCCAAGATGAGTAAGTTCCAGATTAAGAGAGTCAGGGCAGAATTTACTTGTCTGCCTGCAAGCTCAGTATTTAAACTGCCATTGCAGTCAATAAAGAGATGGTTAATGTCGCAGGCAGCTAGAAAACACTTTGGCTGAGTAGCCACAACTGGACACAGTAAGACGTTACTAATGCTTCTCATTGTGATCAACAGCTCCTTTTGCAGAAATTATTGCAGAGCTGAGAGAATGTGAGAAATTGGAGACCTACTCATTTTGGCAATAGGACGTCGTCTTAGCTCTAATATGTCTCTTAGCCACTGAAGCTAGCGGGGCAACATTTGCCTCTTGGGAGAGAAGATGGTGGGGATTTGTGACTGCAAATCCTTGTTAAGGTTAGGTGTATTATATCATCATTGTCTTGAGTCAGGTAATCTTTATTTAAAAAAAAAAAAAAAATCTGTCTAGTGTAGTAATGGAAAAGTTGATCACCCGTTTTAATAACTAAGTGGAAGTTGCAACCTTAATTAAACACCTTTCATAAGGTGTTTAAAAGTATTTCCAGGTATAGATTAAAGGAACATATTTTCTTCTCATGGAACTATCTGTTGGGGAAAACTGAGTAAAAGTAAATAGTACATTTTAATAAAATCAATTGAAATGAATTTTTAGAACTTTCAGAGAACTTGCTTCTTTTTTTTGCTTCACTGTTCCAGTTCTCACACTTTTTTATGTAGCTATGCTGAATTGCATGGTTGGTACACAGAGGCAATCAGGTACAGTATTTGTAACAAATGGAAAATTATCTAGAAGCTGTATAAAATTCATCATTCAATTTCAGCTTGCTGAGCTGACTTTCACATGCATGCAGTTTGTAAAGAAAAATGGTATGTTGCTGCCCTGGTGATCTATCAATACAGAGCTTTAATATCAGTTCCACCNAGACCATACCTGTTTTTTCTGAGTCCTACTTACCAAATAACTACAGAGACACATGCTACTATAAGCCAACATGAAACTGTCAAGCTGCATAGATAATACTAAGTGATAAATTTTGACTTTAAGCTTGGGAATCTGTGTTCAGGCTGCAGAGAACTGACTGTATTGGCTGAAGATTCAGATTTGATATGCTTTCTTGGAATTTGTCTGAAATGCTTTACTTCCAAAACGAGTAGTATCTGCATGTTCTTTTCAGGCAAATCTAAAGTCATCCTTTTTTCCACAGTTAACACTGTGGTTAGAAGACTCTGTTGTATGATGTTGGAGGCAGTGATGTACATATACGTTTCAGGATTTTAGGGATTGTTTCAACTGTTCTTAATTGTAAAATACAAACTCAACTCTCTTAGTAAATCCGGAAACATAGAGTTCACTTTAAGTTTATATATTTTGTGAGTCTTTAGCAGCTACAATCCATTTGTTTAATATAATGTATGTGCTGGGGGCAAAGAGGGAGAGAATTGTTTCTTGCTTACTCATTTTGTGCCAGGCAATCATATTTGCCATCACCTGAAATCTAACTTGTTAATTGCTTTGGCTTGTTTGTATTAATATAAAAAAATCTGAAAGTTTCAACATAAAAAAAGTAGTTCAGAGATGCTATCAGTACAAAAGGGGATTAAATTTTTTTTTTTTTAAAAGTTAAGGATACTGTCATTACCTTCAAGTCTTTAGTAAAAGTAGTAGATAAGCCATAGGAGGGGCTGAGGAATATTATCTCTCATTTTTTTGAATTTACATGGTTAATAATT